>VZTN01028758.1:59885-302789 GCA_013400515.1 Erpornis zantholeuca
AACAGAGACACAACCAGGTCTTTTATTAGTTCTTACCCAAACACCAGTAAATACAGCCTTCCTGTAGTGCCTCCTGTTTGGAGAGCTTTACCAAATACTATTGCTGTTGAACTAGAGAGAGAGAGAGTGTGCAGCTGTGGAGAAGCATGTTTGCAGGAAGAAAAAAAAGCCTATTAGCTTTGAAGCAGATTTGTATAATCTGGGTCAACACACTGAGTATGTCAGAAGAGACCTTTGTGGAAATAGGCTGTGTTTCTGCTTTATGTGTTAAAAATTTGAGTAAAGTATGAAGAAATCAAGCATTGCTATGCTCTAAGCGGCACAGATTGCATTTCAGTCAGTGCAGATAAAGCACCAGGAAGTGTCTGCTCTGCTCCAGGAGATGGATTTGAATTGCATGTTTAATCAGCAGGTTTTTTTTTTTTACACTGGCCTTTACAGCCAGATAAAACCAAGTGGTCTCTAATGAACTGTTCATCTGGAGGATGGCAGGTTGTGCTGAATATAAAACTGGTTGGGAAATAGATCTACACTTGCTTCTTCATGAGGGCTGCTGCCAACTGCACAGTGAAGTAATAACAGCCACTGGCAGTGCTTCGTGTCGGAAGATCTTAAACCTCTTTCACGTAGGATGATCTATATCACAAGCTTCATGCTAGAGACAAGAAAATAATGGCACAAAAGCAATGGTTTAAGTTGTTTCAGGTCACCCTGCAGGTCACTGGAGTAGTGAAAGCCAAACCTGAACCCTGCTGGGATTTAGGTTAGCATGTGAGCCTCAGGATGCTGCTGCTTTCAGGCAGAGCAGAGCTGCCTGGCTCAGCCCGAGGCACCCAGCACCAAACAGCCTCTAAAGGAAGGAGGTGACCCCTCTCTCCAGCCTCAGCACTTTTCATCAGAGCAGTGGTGAGCAACTGGTCACAGAAATAGCTGAGCACAATTGCAAAAGGAAATGGTGTTGTAGCAGTGTGTTGTGGCTTAGATTTAAGTTCAGCAATTCCTTGTTATGGTTGGGTCATATCTTAAAATTATTCTGATTACACAAACCAAATTGCAGTTGCTTTTTGGTGTTGATACCTCAGGAGGTAGCAGAGTACAGGCTTTTGCTTAATGTGCAGCTGTGTGTTTGTGCAAGGGCTGCCTCATTCTTGTCACTGCTAAAGGAGCTTTTCTGGTGTCTTCAGTGAGCCCAGTGTAGGGTGGAGCCCAAGAAATTCTCATCTCAAATGTGTATAGTCTCACCCTTCCTTCACTTTGCCTTGGACTTATCATTTCCACTTCAGCTTCTTCCTGCAGGTACGATTTCCCTTTGCCCAGTAAACTGCTCCCACAGGCCTGCCCAGCAACAGGACACAAGGTTATCTTCCTACAGCAGTTGAAAACACTTGCTTAGACAAAAAATTACCTTTCGAATTTAAATAGTATTACTTTTTTGTTATGACCAGCAGTTGTTTTGATGTTTTCTAAGCTCTTTTTCCTCTCCCTTCCCCACTGAAACTACTTAGAATCTGACTCAGGCTTAGTTTTGTCTTGCACAAAACCTTTGTCCCAGGCATTTGTGCTGTAACCACGTCACCTTCTCTTGAAGGCCAAGATCTTGTACTGATTTCCATCTCTCTTTGAACTCTGGCTTGAAGCTGTCTAGGTGTGCACATGAGCTCCAGTTGCCACCAGCACTGTGTTCTCGCCCTTAGGCATGTTTGTCATCCTCAGATCAAACAGCATCCCTGCTCCAGAAGGACCTGGCATGACTCTGCAGCTGTTACCTTCCAATATTTGCTGCTTGCAGCTCCCTAGTCCTCGTCCAGAGTGTTCGGAACAGGTCAGGTTCATCTCTCCTACATCAGTTCTGTGTTGTGGGTGCAGGCTCTGGCACAAGTGTTGACCCATACCAGCACCAGTGTCACTGGGATATCCAGAACACTGGCAGTGTTCTGGCACTAGGAGTGGGCAGTGCTGCTGCCTAAAAGTCACAAGGGATGTGCATGTGTGACCTGCAGAATTCAGACTGAAATATTACACTGGTGTGTGCTCCCTGCCATGGTAAATTGCTGTCATAGCAGCAGCAACCACAGTGGAAGTTGTCCTTTTGTCCTTAATGTGCAGAAAATTATTTAGATCAGCAGGCACTTTTATGTGGTGGTGTGATTTCTTTGCTGAGGGGGAAGGCACTCTCAGGGTGGTTCTGTTTCATGAAGAAGAGATGTGCTGTTCCTTTACAGAGCTCATGTCACCTGCACTCATCCAGGACGGCACACAACCTTCTCCATGAACCCATGGCATGAACAAGATCCTTTGGCACACTCGTGGGGAAAGCACTGGCGCTTGCTGATGCATTGCTGCATTTAACTAGCAAACCTCCGGACAGGGAGAACTGCTCTTTGTGTGCAACACCCAGAGGGCATTTAATGGTGAGTTACTTTTTACCTCTGTGGTAAAAGGGGGAAACTGATCTTGGTATTCTTCTGTTCAAATGTAGGACCACCACACTACGCCACAGGCAGCAGAACAGCCTGGTCTGGTGTTTAAACTGAAGAACACAGCTCCAAACTGGCTGGTGATGCTCTTGTGTTTTCCACTAGCACCAGTGACTGCATAGGTCCTAAACCAGGGAGAGAGCAGATGAACAAACAGGGAAATTAAGGGATGTTCATAAAACCAGGCAGTCTTTGCCTGATACCTTAAAGGCAGTCTGGATTTAGGAACTGTAATATCCTCCCATCAAAGCCTGGTGATACATTGGTGAAAGCCTGGTGACCTGTCAGCCCAACACTGCTGCTGCCATCAGCTGAACAATCACTCCACAGCCATCCTGTAAAACTGTAGCTCTCAGAATACCTAAATGTAAGGGTAGGAGAGAGCTGTAATCAGCAGGCAGCCTTTCCGTGGGAAGGCTGGGCTTCAGCTTGTATTGCTGCATTGTGTTCCTTTTCATTCCAATGGAAAATGGCTCCATTTAATGATTAACAGCCATTCCCACCTCTCGGCTGGCTGGGCAGCCTGATGTGATATGGTGCAGTTGGAAAGCACAGAAAGATCTGTTTCTGCCAGACATGGCATCCCCACAGCACTGGCCAGGAGACAAAAGCCTTTAGTGTTCTGAAAAAGAATTTAAAACATTTTACATCAAACAGCTGCAGAAGTTCAAACATGTCACCGGTAGCCTGTGGGACAGGACAGGAATGGCTTTGTCAGAAAGGCTGTGGAGAGGGGGGGAAATAACACTGGACAGCAATTCTGTTACATAAATGATTTTTGAGCTTTCTGTACATCTCTTCTATAATGAATACCTTTCAGTGCACTGGGATCAAGAAACACAACCCACAGCAGCTTTTGGATCATTAATAGCTGTCAAACAGCAAACTGTAAAACCAGGAGTGCTGCATGTTCTGCTCTTCTGCAGAAACCTCATAATCTTGCAGTGATGGCTGAAGCCAGAGAGACCAAATTAGGAGCATCCATGGACCAGATCCCAGCTGGGAACCTGCCTTCCTTCAGATCTTAGCTCTGCCATGGATGGTGAGACTTCTCAGCAGGCAAATGAAGCTCTTCAGCAGGTTTCTGCTCATGACCAGGTCCCTACAGGGTAGGGAAGACTTTAATCCAGGGTTTGAACTAGTGCTAGTCATTTGAGTAGAGCTCATGAATGTGAGAAGTGCTGGTACAGTCATGTTAAATGCAGGATCTGAATAGAAAAGTAATGTAGGGATTAGGAAATCCTATACAAGGAATTACATACCTGAGAGAGCACTGCAGCCAAGTGTGGAGCACTCAGAGGTAGAAAAGGGATAGAAATGGTCACTTTGGCAGAAATATCTCAGTGCCACCCCAGCAGCCAGAGATGAGTACCAGCCCCTGGGGCCTCTGGGTGCCAAGGCTGCTGATGTTTGCCATGTAGGTGCTGAGCCAGCCCTCAAGCAGACATTCCCCAGAGCTGGAAATGGGCACAGCTAATCCCTCCTGTGCCACTGCCTGGAGTACCATTACTGTGTGTGGGCTGGGGCTGAGTCTCACTTCCATGGATGGTTAATCTCCTGTTCCTGCTGGGTTTGCAGGTGCAGATCCAGCCCTGCCCAGTAGCCCAGCTCCATGTGATGCAATGTTGTGGGGCTGCAGAGCTGTGCCCTCCCACCATCACTGCGATTATCACCCCTTCATGGCAGGGCCACTTTCCCACAGGCTGGGTTCCCTTTTCCTGTGGCTTCAGCAACTCTTAGCCAAGTACCAAGTTTAGATACTCCTGCTCCAGGATGGGTGTGTATCCTCAGCCCAGCAGGGAGTGAAAGGCTCTTTATCCCACCTTTGCTTGTCTGATCCCTCCCACAAGTTTTTCCAGTGCCGTGGTTTTCACTTCTGCCTGGTTACGCCGCAGTTTTGAACTTGAATGGAGTATTTATCTAAATATATCCAAATACATCTCTAATAATTGCTTGTGAGTTCTGGGGGCAATGAGTGAGCCAAGATACCTTTTGGACTTGGGCAAAGGCAAAAATGATTGAACTGTAATTCAGTGTTGTCCTCCAGGACAAGCCAAAGTGAGAGGGCAGGCCTCAGGTTAGCCTAGGATTCCTCTGCTCTGTGAAGCCAGGCACTGTGAGTCACACAGGGCAGCTGTGACACCACTTGCCATGGCTCCAAGATGCCTCCACACTTGGTTTTCCAAGAGGAGCAAAGAGACAAAGTTACATTAATGAGAGCCTTGGTGCTTAATCAAGCTACAGCTCCTAAAGAGAGGTGGGTACTGGTAGTTTAAATTTAAATATTCACCTGGCTAAATACAGGTGAATATTTAAAATGCTATATTTATTCAGGCTGTAATGACATGCTGCTTTTTTTGAGAGTGTGTTTCATCAAAAGCAAGTGTTCTGTTCCCTGTTCCCCATGTTGTGTGGCGGCATTTCTTCCTCCCCTGTACTTTTTTGGCCAGTTAAACTATTCAATTCCAATTTCTTTTTTTTCTGTTTTTCCTTTTCTTCATTTCACTGCTGTGCCAATTTACTTCAGTTTATTTAGTGTTTTAAAATGGCTTCTATTTAAATTTGGAAGAGAAGAAAAATAAATCTTCTAAATATATTTCTATTCAGATCATATGTTGTGGCTTTTCTCGTTTTGAAGAATGAGGTCTAATTTTTGAACCTGAATTCACTTGGCACTAGTCTTGGTTTCAGCAATGTTGGGTTTCCTTTTGTTTTAAACTAATTCCCTTTTTCCTACTGCTGGGATACATTTATGTCTTCATGCTAGCAAAGCTTTTAGGCATGTGTTTGGTTTGAAAATGTTCCTCTGAGCAAATATGTGCAGAGGACTTGAGGATGAGGCTGCCAGTGAGTTTAATGGCGGTCCTTGGTGAGATGCTGAAGACCTGAAGCACCATCAGTCCTTGCCCAGCTACCCATGCACATCCCATTTGGATAAGTATTTGCAAAAATACACAGCACATCATTTTCCTTTCCTTTTTGTCCCTCTCTCTGAAAAGCCAGGCCTTGTACCTGTCTGGTAAAGTGGGGTTTGGGTTTTTTGGTGGGGAAAGGGAGTTTATTAAATATTTGCTGCATTCAGAAGAGAGAAGAGGTAGAAATAAGCAGGAGACTCTAAGCTGTGTTCAACAGCAGAGGGATTAACCCACGATTATTTGCAAAATTGGGGTTTTTTTTTTAATTGATTGAAGCTTTATCTTAAACACTTCAGCATGGCTAGAATATGTTTCTCAGTGAGGAATGTGTGACTGAGAAACATGGAAAAAACAGCTGGGGGAAAAATAGCTAATAAAAACAGAGACTTTATGGTGTTTCTGACAAGCTGTATCACTGCCTGTTGTCCCTAAGGTCCCAGTCCTCAAAGCTGGACTGTTAGGGTGATCTGAGTTCCTGGGCCTTCAGAGGGGTTTGAGACATGTTTTTCTGTAAATAGGGTTTTCTTACAAATATCTGGATGTGTAACTTAGCTGCACCCTTCTGAGAAGGTTTTCTGGAGGACAAGAAAGGCTTGAAAGTGAGGCTGTTAGTTTACCCCAGTCCCAGCACTGCATATTTCAAATTTTTTTGCTGTCACTACTTAAAACATCATCTTCTATAGCAAAAAAGGAAGCAAAATGTAGATGCTTCAGAGCAAAGGTATGAATAAAATCTTCTGCCTATAGAAACTGGGAGATGCAAAACCCCAGCCACAACTAAGCCAAATACAAGTATAAAGGGAGAGAAGCCCTTAGCATGTGTGGTAGCAGAAGATGTCATCAGGAGATCTGATTTATGGTGGAAACCTCAACTTTTGGCCAGTTGAGGACAGGTTTTTGAGTAAAACCTGCATTGCTGAGTCAGGCCAGTGGGTGCTTGAATTTTCTGCTCTGAACATAATGTAACATCATTCCCTCTAGCCTCAAGTTCAGGTACTTGGTGGGTGGATGTGGGGTCCTGTTTGTGGCTGTGTATTTTTCATGGGGAGCGTGTAAGTTCAGTGCCCAGGTTTGAGGCGCTTTAGCCCTTCCCCGTCTCAGGAGATAATGTAGTAAGATACAGGACACCTTTGTGGAGGCAGCCCCTGGGGTGGCTCAGTTTTGATGGCAGACCCACGCTGGTGTCTTAGGTCTGTGCTGGGTCTCCAGCAGCTCGCAGGACCTGCGCCGTGCCTTGCAGCCCCGTTCCCTTGCCCTGCCAGTGACTACGCAGCCCTCCCCTCCCTGAGGCAGCCCCCCTCCCCTCCTGGTGGGGTGCCCGGGGTGCCCCCCTGCCCGCCGGCAGCGCTGATCCTGCCCCTCGGAGGCTGGATCTCTGCTCATTAGCTGCTGTTTGCTGAAACCGGATACCTGGGGCACCCCCGCCAGCCCGGAGTCCCCGGGCTGCAGCTATTTAAAAGGACAAGGGCAGCCTTAGAACTACCACCTCTTTCACATCCATGTCCCTCCCCGCGCCCGTTCCCAGCCGCTCTTCTCTACTGGATCCCTGCAGCATCCATGACCCACGAGTGGAGCGACGGCCCGAGGGGGACGTGCCCGCGCTAGCCCCGGGGAAGGATTATCTTCTGAATTTGGGGGTACCCCAGAGAGCCCCAGCTGGCTCCGGGCCCCTCACCCCGGCCCAGGAGACACCTGGAAGGGGAAGAAAGGAGAAAGGGGCCTTGGGGTCTGTCTGAATTTTCTTTTTTCCCTTTTTTTTTTTTTTTTTTTAATTGCTTTATTATTATTTTTTAAGACGTAGCAATTGCCGTGAGCTGCTGGGACAAATGAATGCCCACGGCCATAGAGCTGCGGGGAGATGCTGCACAGCCTCTCGCCTCGCTGCAGAGTAAGTGCCCAAGGCAGAGGTGCTGAGAAGGGGAGGGAGTAGGGTAGGGCCACCCAGGGGTGCAGGGAGGAGGTGGGACGGTTCGGAGCGGTGGGCTGCCCTCACCTGCCTGAGGGAATCCTATGGAAGTTGAGGGGTTTGCTGTGTCCTGCTGTGGACAAGAGGGACCCCAGGGTCGCCCTGGGGGTGCACGGTTGGCTGGGTGGGGCTTTGGAAGAGGAGGGGAAACAGGGATGAAGGTTTTATCCGCACGTGGAAGTCCCCTCTCCTGACAGAGCTGGCCTAGTGGATTTGGAATCCAACTTGTTCTGATGGATCTTGCATAGGAAAACTCATTCATCTCTCCCTGCCCGCCCTAAATCAGATTCCATCCCTTGGTGCTGGGGGAGAGAGGCTCTGGACATGTCCTGGGGAAGCAGAGCAGGGCAAAGAGGGGAACAGGGACATGGGGGCTTTTCTCCTCCAAGCCTGAGTCCCATCCACAGGCTCCCAACTGCCTGCACCAAGCGCTGATCCCAAGGGAAAAGCCATGTCAGGTACTTTACAAGGTGGGTCGAGGCCAGTTTGGGGCTCATGGCCTTGGAGAGGTGAGTGCAGGGGGCTACAATTTCCATCATCAGCCTCCCCAAAAAAGGTCCTGTGCTTCTCTCTCTGGAGCCTGGACAGGGTCTTCAGTTCTTTCACTACAGTTCTTCTGGCCAAAAGAGTTTCTTTTTTTATCTTTTTTCTTCATTTCTCTCCCCCCCATCCCCTCCCAATTATTTATTTATTTTGTATAATTTGTCGTAAATGCTTCGCTATTACAGAGGAGGGCAGCAGAGAGAGGCAGTAAGGACATCCTTAAATAATTTTCATTTCTCAAAATCTGCCTTTTCCTCTTCTCTCTAAGTCCAGAGGAGAGATCCTTGGGGGTGGGAGGCACATCTGCATTGCAAATAAAAATAATAATTACAACCACCAACCAACCAACCAACAACAAAAAAAGTAACAGCTAAGAAAAAACACTTGAAATCAAGGACTTTGGGAATCAGAGATCACAGAAATTGCACTATTTATAAGGAGAGGAAAAAAAGAGAGGCGAGAAATCCAGCGACCATGGGCCAGCCTGGCGTCCTAGAGTGTACTTTGTGTTCTCTCTCCTTTTTCCAAGGTAATTGCAGTCTGCCGAGAGGGAGTTAAATGGGATTAAAAGATCTGTGTAAGCAAAAGGACCCAGAAGAGAAGGAGGAAGGAGTGAGCCGTCCGGGCCAGGGGTGTCTGTGACACAGCTGAGCCCCTTAGCGAGGCAGAGAGCCGAGCTCCTGGAAAGGATGTGCCCACAAACCGGCTTGTCCCCCGATTTCTGATGGATTGCTGCAAAAATTGCCCGAAAGAGACAATGCACTAAACGTGATGGAGCCGGAATCAGAGCCGGTCTCCAGACTCCGAGCTACAGCGGCAGGCAGGGGGTGAGTACAAACTCCGCTTCTCCCGGCGCTGGGGAAGGGCATCCCGGGCAGGCTGGGGGTGCCGGGGAGCCGCGGGATCCCGGGATTTGGGAACGGGGTGGGGGAAGACATTCCTCTGCTGGGGGATGATGTGAAAACTCCTGGTCTGGAGAGGAGAATGGTCTGGGAGGCCACGGTGCGGAGGGGGTGAGGGGGAAATGGGACTGCGGTGAGCGGGAGCGGATCGGCGCCGGGACGGCCAGGAGGAGCTTCCCCCCTCCCCCCGCGGCCCCCCAATTCCCACGCACCGAGAAGGGGGCTCCCAGCCCCGGGAGCTGCTCCGGGAGGTGGGCGCCGGTGTAGCCCCCACGCAGATGCAGGAACGGGCGATCCACTGCCCCTCGCAGCCCTAACCCTGCCCGGGCACGGGGGGGTCCCAGCCCCTCCTGGGAGCAGGGGGCTGCTGCTCCTCACCCTGTCCTTTGGGGACGCGGGTACCCGGGTCTGGCCACGGTGCTGCGGGAAGTGGGAGAGGCACGGCGGAGGTGCGCGGTAGCAGCTCTTCATGTGCTCGGCACACACAAAATGCTGCTTCCTCTCCATCCGTGTGTATATGAAAAAATCCCGGCACATACCCTGCTCGTCCTTCTTCTCCCACAGCTGGGACCAGCTTTTACTATTTCCATTGTTAAATGCGTTGTTGTTGTTGTTATTATCTTCCTGGGGACCCACAAAGGGTTAATCCCGCTGGCTGCGTTGTCGGATGTACTGATGATTTACCGACACTCCCTTGGAAAGGCTGGGATTCTTCTGCCTGGCAGTTTGAAAAAGTTGTGTACAGGATCCCTCTGCTCGGCTGGGCTGGAAAATGGGGGAAAGAGGGGGAACGGGGCTCGGGGCTTTGGGGGCAGCCCCCCTCCAACCCCGGGGTTATCCTGTTCCCGCCCCTTTCCTACAGCAGGGAGGTGGATGGATGTGCAGTTCCCTTGGAGGCTCAGTCTGTGTATGGAGTTACACGGGGAGCCCAGACCCCTTCCCAGGGGCTGCAACTGCTCTCCTTGACAAGTTTTCTGTGTGTTTATATACTCACAAGGACTGAATCTCAGTGCTTTAGGGTTTTTGTGGTGTGGGATTTTTGTTCGTTTGGGGTTTTTTTTGCATAGATGTGGCTGTGGTGTGTCTGGAGATGGTGGTAACTGAAGCATCTCCCAGTTACACGTCTTCAGTGCTGGACATGGTCTGGCAGAACTGGCTGGGACTGTGCAAGGGTGGCAAGCATCAGAAAGGGAGAAGTCCAAAGGGGAGCAGACAGATAAAGGTTCCTTTGAAAGAGCAGGAGCAGCATGTCACAGCGAGGGGACGGGCTCTGGTGCTGGAGAGACACTTGGCACAACCCACAGCCACTGACAGAGCACCAGCTGCTCAGCCTGGTGGAGGAGTGGACCGTGATCACGCTACAGATGAGGACAGGGAGATCCTAGGTCCTAGATCCTGCTTGAGGACAAATCGGGCCCATGTGAGGACAGGTTTAGGAAGGAGGGACCCAGGAGAATGCAGCGCAGCTTCTGGCCTGCCGGAAATCTGTGCCTGGTTCTGCAGCAGGGTGTCCCAGGCTACCACAGCACGGCTGCAAAGGCTTTGAGCCTTGCAGCGTCATGGGAAATATGGCTTTGGTTTGTCCGGGTGCCTTGGAATGAGAGCTTTTCCAGGGTCTTCCCTGGCCTGTCCCCCTCCCATCTGCCGCTCTGAACCTTCCTCAGCAGAGGTCACTTCACATCATCTCCCGAAGGGATTTTTGGTGCTGGGTTTTGATTTGTGTGGCAGAGCACTGTGCATCCCACCATGCCCACAGCTCAATGGTCCCATTGACGCCACTGGTCTTGGAAAGGGTGCTCTGAGCCCAGAGCTGGCATGTCCCTGGGCTCACCAGGCCACTCTTGAGGTGGGTGAGGGCTGTGCTGCCTGAGGACAGCTTGTGATGGGAATGATCTGGTGCATTCTTGTGTGGCAGTGGGGGTCCCTCTTGTACCAGCACTCCTGCAGCATCTTCTGGAGCAGTGCTGGTGGTGGGGAGCTGCTGGATGTAAAGGAGACTTGTGAGTGGGAGTGTTGGGAGGGCTAGCTCCCTGGGGAAGGAGCAGCAGTTGCAGAAGTATGCTTGAAGACTTGAACTGCCAAAGTTTGTAAAATCAGAAGAACACAAAGTTTTACAGGCTCTTCGAGCTTAATGTGCCCCTCTCAGTCATTTCTCCTGATGCATTTTTGGTGATCATAGGCTCCCCAAAACACAGGGAAGGGTTTGCATTCCACTGCGCATTGAGCACACGTCCAGGCCGTAGTACCGATGCTCTTCCACTGTGGTTGCGCTACTTTGGCCTATGTGCCAGTAGCCCCAGTGCCACCTACTGCCCATGGAGGAGGCTCGATGCTCCTGGAGGCCTCTGATGGGTGACAGCTTGCTGTCACAGCCCTGGGGTGTTGGCACAATGCTGCTCTGGGGCTGCCTGGCCCATCTGTGTGCTGGATGAGAAAGCTGCACACATGGTACCACCTGGCACCATCAAGGTGGGTCAGCCCCTGGGAAGGCCTAAAAGGGCTGGAGGGAGGCATGGATCCTTTTTAAGAGGAAAAGAGGATTGCTTGCAAGCTGGGCAGGTGGTTTGGGGACAGATTATTTGACGGCTGGACAGATTCAGCAACAGAGTGGCAAATGATGTGTGTGCTGGGTGCTTGGGGGTAAAGAGGGGGAAATTGCACCTGGAGATGTGTCCCAGGAGGGATAGACAGCATCACGGCCCAGTCCAGTGTCCAGGTCCACCCTCTCCTGCTATTTTCATGTGTCTTTCCAAGCATGTGCTTTATTAAAATAACGCTCCAGCTTCATCTGCTTTCTGCAATGGGTTGAGGGGTTAAAATCTCCCTACTTAATATCTCTGTTCATGGAGATTCTGACTGAAGGTTGCCCAGGTTTGTGGTGGGACAGTTGTCGGAAATCTCTGCCCAAGGACAGACAGAGTTTGTGGGGGTTTTTTCCCGTTACCTTTCTTTGCCAATTTGTTGGGGGCATAAGTAGAAATGATGGACGCTTACTGAAGTGCAGATGGAAACAACGGGGAATTCTATATGGCTCTGCCAAACCCCATTCACAAAACGAAGGAATGCAAAGGCATTTGTTGGAAGGACAAAAAAGGAGTTAGATGACAGATCACGCTTAGCACTTCTGTTTGTCAAGGGCTCCAGTTACTGGAGAACACAAAGGCCAGGGCCAGCACTGAGTGTTGTCACTTCACTCAGCAGCAAAGCCAATATCCCAGACAGACAAGCATGGGGAGCGAAGGGGAGGCCAAGGAACGGGTTCCCAGGAAAGATTCCGTGCTGTGGAGAGCTGCTGGGAGCCGTCTGGGAGGGCGTTTGAGTCATATCCATCTGGCATCTCTCAGGTGAGAAAGCAGGTTTTCACCAGTAGGAGCTCAGTTCTGGGATAGCTTTGTGCAGTGAATACACAGGCTCTAGTTCCAGTTAGGAGGACAAGGACTAGTGGTTTGGAACCCTTTAGCCCTCTGTCTGCAGATGCCAGCCTAAACCCCTGAGAGGACAAGGTGTGACATGTCTGCAGGAGGTCACCTGGCCAATGCTGGTGCTTCATCCCCACCTTCTGTGCACTGCAGGTCAGGATGGCCCTCCTGGAAAAGTCCTAAGAGGATATATAGATGTCAGATGAGCCAATATCAGGCTTTTATGTATCCAGTTCTCCTGATATGGGCAGGACGCCTTCTACTAGACCCAGTTGATCTAAGCCCCATCTAACCTGGCCTTGAACACTTCCAGGAATAAGGATTTCATTCTTCCTTACTTAATATTGGCATTTTCTAGATCACTCTGTTTTCTTAGTATTTTTAAATTACCTTAAGAATGGATTTACATGGGCCATATCTGTTGTCTGCTCAATACTTTTCCTTAGAAATGTAGATGCTGAATGGGGATTAAAAGCTAATAGTATTTCAGTTGTTTCAGAAACTCTGACCTTATCATGCTGGGGTTTGCAGCAGTGTCAGTGTACCAAATCTTTGCCTGGAGGTGTAAGTCAATACGTCATTTATAGTGCAGGAGAGGTCCAGCAAAGGACTGAGCACGGTCAATACAGGGGCATCTACATAGTTGCATGTTTCCATTGCTCTTGCCAGAAACTGAGGGGAGGTGGAGAAATACCATCATTTCCAGAAGCCCCAGAAGCTCCACAAAGGAAGTTATTGGTACAAAATAAGATTCTACCACAAAAAGCTGGGATGAAATTGATGCATGATACAATTTAAAGCCTCAGTTTATAGGTTGTGATTTGCTTCCTGTTGTCTGTCAAAACTGCTTGGGAGTCATAAAATATCACCTCCAGTCACGAAAGCAAACAGTGCAAAGAATCTTGAGCCATGCACGCATTTTCTCCTTTTTAAGATACACTGTCTCATCTACAGCTAGAAATGCGGATTTGCTTTCCTTGAAAAGCAATTTTCAGCCTCCAGCTGGCTCTGTGGTCTTTTAAACAGGAAAAAAGTACACCTGAATGGAGAAAAGTGGTGGGGAATTGTTTTTCCACCTTGCAGTAATGTTTGCAATGTCAAAGCCATTTCCCCACTGTAAATGAGGGAGAAAACAAGATAAAAAATTAAATGCTGCTGTGGGCCATTGAAACACTTCCTTCAGCTTCAACCTGTCATCTAAGCAAACAAGATGTCAAAATCATTTGGACCTCTTAGTTTAAGGCAGGGCAAACCTTTTAATTAAAAAAAGCTGAAATTGTTCCAAATCAATTCCAGAAATAGTGGGGAATTAGCTGATCACAATTAATTTACAGTTGCCTCAGCTCTGTCAAATCAGCACTTTCTTAAGGATTATTTGTGACCAAGTGTATCCTGAAGGCTGTTGTGTTACTGTTGTCCTTAATTCAGTGTAGGGTTTTCTTCCAGCCCTTGTCTGGTTAGAAGGGAATAATAAGGGTGTTCTCTGTCCCTCTCAGTTGTACTTTACCTTGGGCTTCTGGCACTGGTCAATTCCTGTGGACTGATCCACAGGAGTTAGCCAAAAGTAGGGAAGTAAAATTAAGCTGTAGTTGGTAACTTCAGTTTGCTATAAAGGGAGTTTGTGTCTGCACTGGAAAACTTTTAGGGCTTATGTGAGCTTACATCATGTGTGCTATGGACACCTCTACACCCAGTGACTGCAGCAGTGGTTTGGATTGGAAGAGACCTTCAAGCTCATCTCATTCCTTCCCCTGCCATGGGCAGAGACACCTTCCACTAAACTAGGTTGCTCCAAGCCCTGTCCAGCCCGGCACTGGAAACTTGCGCAGTCACAAGTTCCTCTGGGCAACCTATGCCAGGGCCTCACCACCCCCACAGAGAAGAATTTCTTCCTAATATAGGTTCTTATATCTGCCCACCTTCAGTTTAAAGCTTTCCTCTTTGTCTTGTCCTTCCATGCCCTTGTCCAAAGTCCCTCTCCGTCTCTCTTGGAGCCCCTTTAGGCATTGGAAGGTGTTCTAAGTTCTCTCTTGAGCATTCTCTTCTCCAGGCTGAACAGCCCCAGGATCGTCATTGTGGTATTCATAGACCCTGTGAATAAAAAATAAACGCCTTTAGCGGTACCTCTTGATAGAGTCTCAGTGGAAATCACTGCTCATGGGAAGAAGCTGAGATAAAGGCAAGGTGGGTTTGATAGCTCTGTATAAGGAGAAAAATCTTCTTTACTCTTGCTACTCAAGGTGCTTATGCAGCTCTGTCAGTGCTGAGATGTAAGGGAAAAAGAGCCTGCATTAAAAGTCCTGGGATAATTGACAGCCCCATCACTCACACAGCTGCCATTTGGGAGCTGCTTTTGCTTTTTCCATTAAGTTGGTAAATTTTGCTGAAGTGTTCTTCTTCAGTAGTTTGGCACCTGCCCTGCACTCAGCTCTATGGTGTTGGCCATGTGAGGGGTCCAGGAGCAGGGCTGGGGCCAGCTGGATCCCACACTGTGCATCATCTTCTTTATAGCCCGTGAGTGTCACTTGAATGAAGTTACATGCTGGATTTTCCCCCAAGACTTGTTCTCTTCATTGTGTCAATCAACAGGGAGTTTGGTTTGTGAAGGTACCCCTCAAAAAAACCGAAAGTGGACTTGAGTTCATTGTGTTGTGAGCAGCGGTGGTTGTACAAATCTGATCCTCACCAGAGCACAGGTTCTTAACGCCTGGGACTGCTGCTGGTGACCCCCTTTTCTGTCTTCTTGTGCTCTCATCAGGCAGTCGAGCCCAGTTGGTGATACCCAGTCAGGTCTTTGCTCCATGCACACATGGAATTATGTCCTCATCTTAAAACTCGGTTGGAGGTGAGCACAGATTCAAGTTATCCTGTGAAGTGGATTTTAGTCTATCTCATGCAAAAAGAAATACTGCAGAGGTGGCCATGAAGAATCATCCTATTCTGCTTCCCCTCCTCCACTCCCTGAAGGTACTCGGACAGCATCTCTCCTTGGACTTGGCAGTGTCTTCAGCCTGACAGTTATGTCTCAAGGGATGAAGTTGTCAGAAAAGACTCAAGGCTCCTCAGCTGGAGATCTCTGGAGCATGGTGAGGGTTTCCTGGTTAGGATATGGCTGGTTGTAGGACATGACAAAAGAACACCAGCTATTTCCAGCTGTTCTTTCATAAACGAAAGCAGTCCCAGAGCTCCTGAAATGTGCAGCCCAGTGTCAGGGTGATGAAAACAGTAAAGGAGGACATGGATGGCTTCAGCTCATTTGTTTCCCAGTTGATGTGGGACTGCTCCAGTATTTTATCCCTTCAAGCCTTAAAATATTAGTTAGTGGCTGGATTCCTTGGATGGATTTTTACATTCAAGGCCAGGTTTCCCTACTGATGTAAATCACCGTAGCTTTGTTTTAGCTGTGAGAAATGGTCTCCTGCACTGGGTGAGGATTGGCCCAGGGTAATACATTGTCTCAGAGGATGCTTTCTTGGGCTAAAGCTGAGGCTTGATGGCAGGAGAAGAGTGGTGTCTAACCCTGTTTGATATATGATTTGTGTGTCAGATGTGGAGACACAAGCAAGCTGCACTTTGGTGTGGCTTTGCACAGCCTGGTGTTCACGATGACTGGGCTAAAGTGGCAGACAACCTGTGGATGTCCCACACTGCTGTCTCCTGGCTGAGGACTTTCTGTAGTTTACATTTCTCTCTGTTCCTCCAGCAGCCTTTGCTAATGAAGCTGTTAAATATCCTCTCTAGAAGATGAGGGAATTTAATTTTCAGACTTTCCACTGACAACTTTAAGTGAGCCTAACCAAGGAATTTCTTGTGTTCGTTAGTTGGTTACAAATCAAGGAAGCTGATGGGGGAAAGGGGAGGCTTTAGCTGCTTTTCTGATAAAAGGTTTTTTTTTTCCCTGATCTGCTGTTTTCAATGTCACTTGAAGGCTTAAAGCTGAGCTAACAGAGGGGTTTGTCAAATTCCCTTTCAGGCATGAAAGGGTCTGTGAGAGCACAGGGTTGGAAGTCTGTGGATTTCCCACTTTCTAAATACTAGGAAATATGGTATTTCACATCATCTCCCGAAGGGATTTTTGGTGCTGGTTTTACTGAGAAGGTCCTCAGTGGCTCAGCACAGGGTCCTGAGTGGTTTGAAGCTGCCCCCATCTTTGCATCTGGGTGTAAAATGTGAAATAGATCCATGTAGGAATTTGCATGTTTAGGATATTGTTAAGCACATAGTAAACCATTAGGACTCAGGATTTGCTTGCTGAGGTGACAGGGCACTGTGTGTCAGCCCATTTCCTACCCATGTCCCCAGAGCCCTGCATGTGCACTCCTGGCAGGGCTTTATGCCTCCCAGCTCTGAATGATTTCTCCATCCTCTTGTATTTCTGGTGGTCTGTCCGAGGTGGGGTGAGTGTCAAAGAGTAGCAGTAGCGAAAGCACTGATGACCCAGCAGTGATGACCCTGCCTCTCAAAGCACTGGGCTGGTCCTTGTTCAAGGCTCCTAATACCATAGGGAAACCTTTCCACTAAGCTCAGTAGGCTTTAGATAACTTTAAAGCAGAAAAATAAGGTCTCAGCCTGAGTCTACTTCCTGGAGTCGTGCTGACACTGTCACTGCCTTTGCTAGGCTTGGGATCAAGGAGAAGACCTTTAACAATGGAATTGGTTTTGTTACTACTCTTGTAAAAACTCATTATTTTTTTCTTTTCTTCCAATTTTAGGGGATTCTGCTTTCTCTGGACTATATTGTGTTTTACCTGGTTCCTGGGATTCACACAGGGAAATTCTGAAGGTAAATTACACTTTTTTTTTCTCTCCTCTTTCAACAGAAGTAAAAGCCAAGTGCTTTGGTACCAGTGTAGGATTGTAACAATCAATGTCTGAGCCCAGTGCACAGATACATTTATTGCTGATGGTTGCAGTACGGATGATAGAGATGGTGCAGTTAACAGATGGCAAAAGAACCAGGTTTTATACAGATGATTACATGCCCCAAAGCATTTTCAGGGTCTGTCTGTCTGGTGGAACCAGTGGGAATGAAGCACTTTGTGTCTAAAATGTCACTGGCATCTACCTGCTCTTGCCAGGAGTAAATGCTTTTAGAAACTGCCCCTTGATACTGGGGCTTTATGGAATTAAATGTCTCTAGCAGACAGGTTTTTCCTTGACCTTGGTACACCCCAGGCACGCAGGGGATGTTACTTATACAGAAGTGATGTGAGTTCTAAAGGTAAAAGCAAATTTAAGGGAGGAAAATGCCACAGGGTTGGTTGATAACAGAATGGCTGTATCTGGTTCTATCCCTGTGCTTTAAGGGAATATTCTATAGATGAGTAATGCCACCACCCTGTCCTTACACCCCTTCTCCAGGCACCCCTTCTCCTTGGTGCTGCAAGGGACAGGATCAGGCTGGGGTAAAATAATCAATGACCCTACAAGAGGAGATAAAAAGCTTCAAAGTCATCAAAAACACACACACAAAATCATCTTTTACAGTTGATAGTGAGTGCTGAGCATCTCTGCAATATCTGTTTGTAAAGGAGCCTTCTCTTAAAATAGCAATAGCTTTCCTACATGGATGCTTTACCATGGGTATTTGCTGGAAGTGAACAGCTTCCCCTGCCATCAGCAGACAACACTAAGTGGACTAGCAGGCTCCAGTGCTCTCCTCTCAGTCTCCAAAACATGAAGGAAAAATAGAAATTTGGTCAGCACTCAGCTGTCAGCCAGCCCATGCAGCACTTTTTACAGGGGGGGAATAGATCCCTGCCATCAGCAATTTTGAAAAATGTAATATTTTCCAAATTCTGCCTCCATGCAAAGGAGGTGAACATCTGGCTGAATTACTTAGTCAAGCAGTTTTCAGAGCAAGTTTTATGTCAGCTCGTAAAGAGACAGAACAAATATTGTGTCTTGGCATCTCTCTTTTCAAGTGGATTATAATATGCTGTTTAGCTCCACGTCTATCCATCATTTTATTCCTGTGATAATTATGGGATGGTGCCATGTCTTTTGTTGCCATTGATCTAAAGCAAACACTTTAATTTCACTCTCATTGTGTTTACCTTGATGTAGTCAATAACTTCCCTCTGAGATATTTTTTCTGTGATAAAAGAATTTTTAAAAACTTGCCTGCTCTCCACACTATGAGAGAGAAGATTTCCTTCTGGGTACCAGAAAATAAAACCTTCCAAGGAAGTAAAGGCTGTAAGAAAACATTGGTGACTCGAGGCTGTGTTATCACCCAGGATTTTCAAACATGAGATTCAGAAGCAGTAAGAACTTCTTCCTAGGTCAGTGTGAGGATGAAATTAAGCCAGTGCTGTGGGCTTTTGAAAACACTGTGGCTGTTAAGGATTAGGAGTCTTCCTGTACGCTGGAAAATCAGGGAACACAGAGGATGATCTTTCCATAAGTGTTACAAATCCAAAAGATTGTGAGGTGAGTTCATTTAGTATGCACTGACTAAGGGTCTGGGCAGTAACTTTTGGAAATGCTGCACTTAGTCAACACAGTTTTAGCTGTGGGCATCGCATCTTGGCTGTTGGAATCTGGGAAAGCTGCAAGTTATTTCTCTCCTGCCTTTTGGCTTCTTATACAGTTTTTTGTGTGGGGAAAGGGAGAGGGAAGGAAAGAGCTGGAAAGGAGAACAACAAATATTTTCACCCTTTTTCAGAGATGATCATGTGGTTGTTCAAGAATCTCTGTGTATCTCACTTCATGCACAGAGTGTGATAGAAGAGCTTTTCCCTGTTGCTCAAATGTTGCTACAGGAATGTTGTTACTAGCTTTGAGGCACCTGGGATCAGGCAGATCTACGTGAATGTTCTTTTTAAATAATGTGTTTTAATGGAAAAGTCCCCAGAGGAAAAAATTTGAAGGGGAAAAAATCCTATGCTAAACTTGGAGCTGCTTCAGGAAGTCAGAATTAGCTTGCATTTTACGTTAATTGATGACATCCTATATCCCGGGAGACGTGCCCCAACAGCCCGGGACAGTTGGATGGGATGGAGAGGCAGATGGGCTGGGTGCACAGGAGTGCTGAGCTCTGTGCCTGGATCTAGTGCTGGAAAGTCCACATATGTGTTCTGCA
This sequence comes from Erpornis zantholeuca, assembly GCA_013400515.1. Taxonomy (NCBI): domain Eukaryota; kingdom Metazoa; phylum Chordata; class Aves; order Passeriformes; family Timaliidae; genus Erpornis; species Erpornis zantholeuca. The sequence goes on from VZTN01028758.1 coordinate 79,192, forward strand.
TGAGGACTCTTTCATTGGATTTTTTGTAGGCATCCAGAGTTTGGCTCCATCTTAGCGGATTTTGAGGGAGAGGAGTGTTTGGGTTGTGCTTTTTTCCTTCAGCACTCCTGGATGCCGTTGCTAATGAGGCACTTGTATTGAGATTGCAAACAGCAGTGGCATCCTCTGAGCAGGGAAACATCCTTTGGTCTTTGCAGAGCAGCTACCAACTAAGTAACTCCTGGAGTGTGCAGCATCTCCAGCAGAGCCAACCCCTGTCTGTCTCTGAGAGAGAACCTAAAAATACATGTAGAAATTGGAAGCTGGAGTCTAGGTCCTCGCTTAAATGTCAAATTTATTTCCTTAGGGATAAATCCTGATGCATTTGAAGTCTATGGCAAGGGTCCCACTTCACTAAAGCCAGGCTTTGGCCTTTGCTGTTTCATAGACTCTGGAGATTATCCAGAATGAAGACATTGCCATGATTCCTCTGTTCAGTGCAGAGAGGGGAAGGCTATGCTGAGAGACAGCCCTGTTGGACAATATGGAATAAAAACAGTGGGGAACCAAGGATTTAAGAGTATGGGAGAAATGCTGTCATTAACACTTGAACATACTGTGCAGTAAGTTACCCTCTGCACAGAGTGGGAACATTTCCATCCTTTTCTACATCTGACGCACCTTCTCCAGGGTAGTGTCTTCTAGAAAATGAGTCAAGCTGCTTCAAAAAAGGAAGGTGGGAATAAAGCTAAACTCAGGCAAAGTAAATATTGATTGACTCGCTCTTATGTGCAAAAATGGCTGAGGTTTTTGCCAGAGTCAAGGAACAGAGGTTTCTCATCATTCTCCTCCCTTCCTGGTCAGCAACATTACAGGTCTCAGACTGCTTGAGTCTACAACCCTTCTGGCCAACACCAGTGGGATCCGTAAGTGCCTGTTCTCCAAATGTTGTGTTCCGTGCTGAACATTTAATAGTTAAGGGTGAAAGCAGCTGAATACCAAAGCACCTTTAGGAAATGAGCTCATTTTTTGTTCTTTGGAGAACTGTTGATTTATTCTAGGAAAGTAGCAATCCCATAGTGTTAGCCCCGATTGGCACCACCACCTTTCTGAGTGTTAAGTTTTTGCCTTGCAACATCAGCATTTGGGTTGTACAGTCCAGACTGGCTTCCCCAAAGAGCACTGAAATGGGAGAATTGGCTAGTCAAGGAGTAATGGAGATTGCATTTGGGCAGGAAGAGGGGAGGAAGTGCACTTATCCTAGCTCACTGTCCACAGTGGTAATGTCATAGGAATCATGGTCGCCTTCATGGGATCATTTGGGTTGGAAAACCCTTACAATCATCAAATCCAGCTGTTAACCCAGGACTGCTGAGGCCACCACTAAACCATTAGATGTCCCCAAATGCTACATCTAATGTTTTTTGAGCACTTCCATGGATGGTGACTCCACCACTTCCCTGGGCAGCTTGTTCCAATACTTTACAAGCCTTTTGGCCTTGTAAAGAAGAAGAAGCAGCCTTTCCTACTCTTCATTCTAACACCCCCTTCCTCTCAGCATAGCTTGAGGTTGTTTTCTCTCATCCTATAGTTTGTTACTTGGGAGCAGAACCTGATCCCCACCTGACTCTACAGCCTCCTGTCAGGGAGTTGTAGAGAGTGAGAAGTTCTCTCGTGAGCCTCCTTTTCCTCCAGGCTGAGCTCCTTTAGCTGCTCAACATAGGACCTTTTTCAGGCACATTTACCTTTGCAGCTTTGCTCGCGTAGACCTCAGCATCTTCTCCAGTTAAGTAATTCAGCTGAGCTTGCTGCCAGCTGGGCCCAGTTTCTGTTGTTGCCTGCTAACCTGAGCTGTGAGTGACTTCTGATAAACCTCGGGGACAGACAGAAGGGGATTCTGCTTTGTCTATTGCAGATTCCTGCTGGAGTTGGTGGAGAAAAGTCCTCTGGGTATCAATCCCTCTCCTCCTGTCTTGAGCAAGGCACCTGGCTCCTAGGTGACATTATATAGGAGGCAGAACTTCACTTCTCAGTGGCAGCCATAACCAATTTCTGAGGTCTTCACAAACCAAGTCTGGCTCCAACCTATTAAAATAATTTAATGATGTAAGATGATCTGCTGGGAAAAAAAGTACTGCTGTTGAGAACCTGGAGCAGTTCATGGAAATCTAGGTGCAATTTTTTCACACTGGGAGGTACCTTCACTTCCCTAAACTCTCCAAAGATCAAAAAGCTGCTCCTTGCAAACTTAGAGACACAATACAAGGCTTTTGCTCCCTTTGGAAGTTTTGTTACTTGCCCTCTAGGGATATAAAATTCTGCAATTGCAGCTCAATCTGTTGTTCAAATTCCTTTCCAGCTATGTGGTCAGTACTCAGAATTAAATCCCAGGAAGTGGACTTGTGGTGCTCAGTGGGAAATTTCCTTTTAGTGAGCTCAGCTCCCTCCAGAACATCTGAGCTGGTCCCTGGTGGGACAGGAGAACTCACCATATGTACCATGGAGCTGACGCGTTTTGGCAATTGCTGGTAATCACGTTGATGAGCATGCACTTGCTCCTCATGTGATATTAGAAGAGCTGTGAGTTCTCCATGCTGGTTATTTGAATATATATGTGAGAGGATGGGATTATATGTGAGTTGGGATTTCCTGTATCCTGTTGCCTTTATGCTTGGATTGGTCCCTTGACACCCATCCAGCCCTTAGGTTGCCCAGTACCTCACATAATTTTTGTGCTTCCCTTTCAGATGTGGATGTTCTTCAAAGACTGGGCCTGTCAGGGAAAAGGCCATCGAGTGCATGGTCCTCCTCACATACAGTTCCTCAAGGAATCATTCCTTTCAAATCAGGGGTCATCTTCACTCAGCGAGCACGTGTTGAAGCACCGCTCAGCACCCTCCTCCCCAAAGGCTCCAGCTCCGACCTACTCCTGGTGATGAGCCTCTGCTCCCACCGCATCAACAATGCTTTTCTCTTTGCTGTCAAGAGCAAAAAGAAAAAACTGCAGCTAGGGGTCCAGTTTGTGCCTGGGAAGATCATCGTGTATGTGGGCCACAAGCGGTCTGTATATTTTGATTACAATGTCCACGACGGCCAGTGGCACAATATGGCCATCAACATTCGTGGCCAGACAGTCACTTTATTTACTTCTTGTGGGAAGCACAGAGTACATGTGGATTTGCATTTTAAAAAGGACGAGGCGTTGGATCCACACGGATCTTTCCTCTTTGGGAAGATAAGCCAGCACTCTGTGCAGTTTGAAGGAGCCATCTGCCAGTTTGATATTTATCCTTCCACCAAGGCAGCTCATCATTACTGTAAATACCTGAAAAAACAGTGCAGGCAAGCAGATACCTACCGGCCCAACTTGCCCCCACTCATCCCCCTCCTGCCCAGGGTTCCCAATGCCTCCCCCAGTACCCCACAGCGTACGGAGTCCTTGCTGCAGGATCTGAAAAACCTGACCACTGCTGCCCCAAACTTGGAGTTTGGCAGGGTCACTGCACCCCTCAAGAGAAGGGGTTCAGGTGCAACAACCCTCACATTGCTGTCAACCCCATCATCACCGCCAAGACTGACTACCAAAGCCACCAAAGTCACAGTGGCCCCAGCTGTTCCGTCAAGTACCAAATCACAGGTACCCACTCACTTGCTCCCTCGGGACACGGGGACAACCCTGAGGCTGTCTCGCCCCACTCCCAGCACACGCAGGGAGAAAACTCCCCTTCCCACTGCCAAAAGGGCCCCACCAACAAGCAAGAGCCTGGTCACGGCTAGCAGGAAGGAATCCAAGCAAGAGACCAAAAAGAAGAGCAACCAAAAACCAACCGTTGAGCCCCCCAAAGCCCCCAGTACTGTAAAGCCAATGAGGAGGGTGACTGATAACACAACGAGCAATGTCCACCTTGTTACCCTAAAGCAAACCCTGCAGAACCCAAGCCATGGGCCCCTTCCAAAGAAGCATATGCCATCCCTCACCAGGAGAGTGGATCCCAGTATCATCCCTCTGGTGTACACTGAACCACACCTGGGGTCTGCCTGGCCTGGCTCCAGAGCCAGGGCACAGGCCTTCAACCTCACAACCCTGACTGCCACAGAGGGCTATCAAATCTTTGACCCCTTGGGACCCACTCCATTTCCATTTTTACTGGGATATCCAGGAGTGAAAGGAGAGAGAGGACCTCAGGTATGTTCAGGCTCTTCATGTTAGATATTCCCAGTCACAGCTCAGCTCGAGGGCTGGCAGACCACAACTTCCCAAGGGTTTCTGTGAAGCTTATCCAGGTGTGGCAGCCAAGCACCACTGCATTTCTGATCATCACAGTTTTAGCATAAATCTCAGTTTGAACCTGAGTGTTCAGTGATGGTGGATGCCATTAAACATTTGTGGTTAAAGTTGCTGCTTAATGTTAGATTTTTTAAAAGAAAGGGAAAAAAAAGAGAAATCCCACTTTCTTTTCTTTTAAATTGCTGACTAAAATTTTAATGGCCAGGTTGGGGCGATCTTCCACCCCCTTGGTTTATCTCTGGTCATTTTCCATAGAAAACCCAGATGCCTTAAGAGCATGCCTCAAGTTAGCTATTCCTTGACATTTGGTTTGTATCTGATATTCACAGATCCAGAAAAGTGCCCTGTTTCAGCAAATGCAAGTGCAGAGATGGCTTCAGGATTTATTTTTTAAAACTAACTCTCATCTATTTTTATGGTATACATTTTGGGTGTTTTGTTCTGTTTTTTATTTCTCAAAGCCTGCACTTAAAACATGCAGAAAGTTTCCTTTATGAATGTAACTACTGCATTCCACATAAAATAACCCTTTCAGGTTGTATATCTTGGCCATTGTAAAAGCATACACACATTTTGTAATGCTAAAAGCACTCAGGCCTCACTAATTATCTGCTGGCTGTTCTTTTTTTTTTTTTTTTCATATTTGAGAATGCAAACATGATCTTTAAACTGGCCAACTTTTAGGGAGATTTGGTGTTCCAACCCAAACTGTCAATAGGACAGAGGGGTTGTACATGTAAAATAAGTTTCTCCCAGACGGAGCCTTTGGTTGCCAAGATCCAGCCTAGAGTGAATTTTTACAGCTGACTTCTTAAAATAGTGAAAGAAGGATTTACAATGGAAATATTGAGGCTGGCGTAAGGAATGACCAACACTTGTCTCCACAGAGCTGCACCTTGGTGCAAGTAACACCTAAAGTGGAATGCTTAGTCTCCCCAAGTCCTCAGTGGGAGCTTAGCAGTTTGTGTTTCCTCCTGTCCCATCTCAAACCTGCGTGGTGATTTCTCTCCCTGTACTTTGGGTATGGAGTCACCCAGGGTGGTTTTTTGTTCCTAGGTTCCTGCTTCTAGGAGAGGTGAAGGTGCTGCCTGGGCAGGGGTGGGGTGTAGGCTTCAGGCACCCATCCCTAGTGGAGTCTTGTTGCTTGGACAACTTTTGATAAATTGCTGAGTAGATAGAACAAGCTCCAGCAATTTGATCTTTGGGCAGGCTTCTGTGTTTTGTGGAGAGTCATTTCAGACATATTTCCAAGAGAAGAAATTCAGCAGTTGTGCATTTCCCGTAAAACATCATGTAGCTGTAAGGAGTGAATCTGAGTGGCTGCTCCAAGCTCACCAAAATCCTGACCTTTGCCACCTCCTTGTTCTTAAAGTGTCATGAGGGTGACCAAGCTCTAAGCCCCTGCAATGTAAAGAGCTTATTACCAAACTGGAGTGGAAAATTTCTCTCAGGCTTGTGAATCATAGCAAAGAAATGGATTCAGGCTGTGGAGGGCTGAGGGAAGAGATGGCAGGATTTTTCCATCCTGTCTGAGAACAACTGGAGTCCTGAACTGAGGGAAAGGAGAACTTTCTGAGGCTGTGTCTGGCCTTCTTCTCTGACTGCTGGAAACAAAATCAGGGCTTGGGGAGGGAAAGGTTATGGCTTGGCTGGAGCTGGCTGCCACACGATGCTCGATAGCTCCTGTGACTCATTTGGACATCTCTGTACCACACTTCCTTGGATGTCTGGCGTGGGAAGGGAAAAAGGAGAAAAGATCTAAATAGGGATGACATGTTGAGAAATTAAAGCAGCGCTTCCATGGCCAGATGAGCATGTTTCAGACCAAGTGCAGATAAATATTCTGGGCTTGAGTAATTACCTGGTGTCATCCTTGTGCTGCCAGGCAGGCGTTTCTGATGAGGTCAGTGATATCCCAGCCCGGCACTTGGCCTGGCCAGGGCAGGTTGGGGCTGGAAATGTCATCCGCTGTCCAGCACACAGAGGGAAGGATAAGGTGATTGTTTTCCCAGTTGTTGCCTGATACAAGGTCTCTTCAAGAAGATTGTCACCGTGGGCAGGGATGTGCGAGGTGAACTGCCTTCTGCCTGTTCAGCAAGGATTGGCTGTGATTTCTGGGCAGACTGGCAGCCACAGAACCCTTCCACCTAGAGAGGAAGGACTATTGTTCATCCTAATTATCCCAACATCAGTATGGAAATGGCAGCCCTGGTGTGAGGCAGTGATGACTCAGGATCTGTGGTGTCTGCAGTTGTGGTTTTGTGAATTCTACTAAAACAACCAATGGAATAATCTTAGCTGTGCAGAAAAGCCCCATCCAACAGTAGAGGAAGGGTTTGATGGTTAGAGGAGTGTGAGCAAAGGACTGAAAGGGTTTATTTAGGAATAAAATTCAGCACCATCCATGTATTAATCTGTCCTGAAGGACCACCTGAGTGCTGTGCAGAAGGAAACAGAGACGCTGCATCCCACATGCAACTTACGGCAGAGCATTAATTCTTCAGGAATGCTGGGTTTGCTGAGCAGCTAGAGGAGGAAGGGCAATATATTCTTAAAAAAGAAAAACTTCTTGGGAACCACTGATAACCACAAGCATTTGGGATCTTGGCTCTATGTTTTTTTTGGAGGGGAGAAATAACAAAAGGAACACCCAAACATCATGCAAAGTCAGTAACGCAGCACTGACTCAGCAGCTGGCAAAGGTCCCTTTGAATCATTCCCACTGCCCAAAGCACCTCAGACAGCTTTGCTCCAGAGCTCCAGGCTCTGCAGCGTGACCCCAGCACATGGCTGGAAGTAGCCTGAACCCCCCCACCCCCAAAGAAAAATGCATACTGAAAAACAGTATCTGTTGTGAGCATGTCAAAATTCTTGAACTAGGGCTGTGATGTGATAGGTATTTGAATCCTCCAGTGGATGGGGTGTCATTTGCTTGTCCAGACCAGCAGGAGGTTTGACAGGGTGATTTTGGGGGACTACTGTAGCCTCTCCCCTGCCCACCAGCACCACCTGCCAGATAAAACTGCAGCAAACCCCTGGCCCTAGCGTGGCTGGGTCTAGCAAGTCAGACCTTTCTCCTCCCATATGAAGCTGCAATTCCATAACTTTTTGGTCCCTACAGACAAGCCTGTGTTGACTCTTGATGAGTGTAAGGGTTATTTTTAGAGCAAGAATACCACCCCTTATGCTGAATGTGCAGAGAAGCAGGCTGAGTTTGCTGAGAGGCTGTGCAAGCACTGAGTAACATAAGAGGAACAGGGAGTGTGTTTCAAGGACACCCTGAATATCCAGTCAGAGGATAGGGGGGCTAGCAGGGCTCGGTTCCACCCGCATGTCCAGGGCCTGGAGCCCCAGGTCGGAGCCAATGGTGGTGCCTGGCAGGCAGCTCCCTCTCCCGCCTCTTTCCCTGTCTCCCTCTCTGCAAGGCACATGTGTTTCCGAGTGCGTCCCCAGTCTAGACTGCTCCAGCTGCCATCCTCCGCACGAGCAGTTTGTCTTGGAACCTGGCTCCTTCCCTAAAGAAGCAATCCCAGCCAATTCAATTAATGGGCATGGAAGAGAGGTGACTGGAAATGCCGATAAAATATATTAAGTGCCTATTTCCAGTCCTCCTCGCACCAGAAAAGGCTATTTGAGCTGCCAGTTAATGATAAATTAAGGAACACAGAATGTGTTTGAATATCTATTAATGAATGAGTCACATTAATAATTAAAAAAAGGAGACTGCATGCTTTGTATAATGCATGGGAAAAGTTTTATCCTTGCTCACACAGTTGGATCAATTTTTTTCGATGATTTAACCAAAAATATCCCTGAAGGGAAATCATGCAGGCAAATGACCAAGCATCAGAAAGGTCTGTTTGTGTAAAATAAAGTTAATTTTGAAGAGAGATAATTGATAGTGTGTTTGAGATAAATGTGCTGCAAAGGATCTAGGATTGTACAAATATATGCAAGTATTTTTATAAATCTTTAAAAATAGAAAGTGTGTAGTTGAGTAGGTGATCCCTCTATTCCTTCCCAGCCTTTCAGGCTGCCTTCCAAGGTCTGGGATTGCTCCAGTGTCTGAAGTACCCCCTGCAGAGCTTGTTCCTGAAATGTCTCCACAGAAAAGTTGCTTTCATCAAGCTGGAACACTCATATTTTGTTGTGTACTGTGCTGCTACTCAGTGAGGAACCCAGTTGTGGACAAGGACCTTTGTGTGATAGGTGTTGCACAGACCCAGAACAAACATCTGTGCCTAGTGTGGAAATGGTGTTACAAGGCTGGCTTTCCACCAGCAGCTCAGCTCCTGCCAGAATTATGAGGGCTTTTTGTTTTTAGACTGTTTGAAACCCAGACGTGTCCAAATTTTAATATGATAAGCCTGCTTTGGAGAAGAAAGTAACCAAAGTATTGGGGGTTCCCCCCCCCCCCTAAAATTCTAGCGTTGTTTAAGGCAGTGCTTAAAGCCACGCAGTGCCTGGAAACGACAGGGAGGTGGGAAGGGGTTGGCAGGCTGTTGAAGATGAGGGTTTTTTCTCCTTCTCTTTTATTCTCCTAAGCAGGGAATTTTGAATTCCAGTGCTGTCCCTGTAGCTGCTCAGTCCTTCCTTGCTGGTGCTTCCCAGACATACAAGGCTAAAGGATAGATCTATGGCCTTTTTTTCTGTAGGAATATTTCTTTTCTGCTTGGAAGAAAACAGTTCAGGTCGTTTATCTGCAGGGCTAATGTCACTCACTGCTCAGAACCTGGTGCCAATGTGGGGAGAAGCTTTTGATGTGTTTTTTGAACTCCTTTTTAAGTTGGCTTTTACCACAGGCATTAGCACCTGAGAAAGAACACTGTTCTCTCTTCTCTCCTCCGTCCTAGCAGTGTTTTGCACTTCTGAAACAGACTTTTCTGGGACACAGGAGAACTGTGCCACTAGTGGCTGGGCAGAAATACACTGGGAAGACTGTAAAGTAAATATGTCCATCTGTCAGTGTGCACTGGAATATGAGCTTAATAGTTTTCCTGGGAAATCTCAGCTCTTTGCTACCAGACTGAGTACTTGATTACAGGAATCCTTTGCTATCTGACCAAGTTGATTCAGGAGTAATTTCCCAATTTCCAGCACCAATTCCTGTACTCAGTGTGCTTTCATTCAAGCCTTCCACGGCAGGTTTGCCCTTGCTGAGTTTGGAGTGCAGAAGGCACCTTACTCCCTGCAGCACTGCTGTGGCCAGAGGAAGCAGTGAGAGGTGGGTCACAGAGTGGGAGAGGCAGAGGTGTAAATTAGCAGCAAGAGGAAATGGCGAGATTTCCCTTATCCTTGGAGTCTGATGTATTTCTCTTTCAGACAACTTAGTTTAATTTTCCATTTGCAGTATGAAGCTCAGAGAGCTAAGATTAAAAAAAAGTCCCTTTCGCACCAGAAAGTTTCCCAGCAGCAGCTTAGAATAAATCCTGTAATCATTTGGTGGGATAGGTCATCATTGCTAATGCTACCGTGGGAAACTGAGAAGGGTTAAACTTTATTGTGGCTGCCATGAGCTGCTTCAGGAACTGTTCAGGCTGGTTAACAGCTCAGCTGTTTTGGCTTGAGAAGAGAGAGAGCATCTGCTGCTGCTGAGTTTCTCCTTGATCTCTGATCTTGCTTTGTGTGATAACAGGGTGTGTGTTCTCTGCCATCAGTTTGCTGAAGGAGCAGGCAAGGAGCCAGAGAGACAGGAGCCACAGTGCCAGGAGCAGTAGCTCACTACAGGAGGCCTCAGCTTTGCCGATCACTGTGATGGGAAGGTAGAGGCAGAGCACTGATACCCTCATCCCACTGCCAGGAGCAGGAAATCTTCTTGCCCCTTGGAGCACTCCCTCTGTTCCTGATGAAATTGCCCAGGGGTGCCCTAAACGCTACAGTGGAGAGGTCCCTGCAGGCTCTGTTCTATCTGAGTTGGGCGTGGGGGTGGAGGAGTGTCTCTGGTGAGAGCAGGGATTGTGTGGGCATCGCCCCCAAACAGGCTCTCAGCACCTCGCTGATAGATATCTCCTGCTCTCCCTGTGGAGCCCCATGCCTGAAGTGGGACTGCATCCATCATTTGTAAGTAGCTGGGCCCTAATCCAGGCCCATTCTCCTCTGGCTGACTCTCTAAATGCACATTTTCCTTGAGTGTATTTCAGCATTGCTCTCCCCAGGCAAAGCCAGTTGTGGGACAAGGGGCTCTTGTCTGAGAGCTTGAGCTTCTTGTCTGAGAATACGGGCAGGGTGATACGGAGGCAGAGGCGAAACGAGTCACTGGGAAGGCACAGTCCATGTCCCACCCAACCCAGCTACCAAGGGACTGAGAAACGTGAGAAGTACAAAGTGGCTTCACAGTGTTTCACTTCTCACCCCTGCCTTTGTCCATCCACTGCCCCAGTCCTCTTCCGCCTTGACTGGCTTCAAACTTATAAGTGGTCACACTCTTACCTTCTGCGGTTACTGTAATGTTTGGCACCTTTTAGCCAGTCATCCCACAGTCACCTTTGTCCCTCTTACTCCTCAAGAAAGGAAAAAAATCAGTCTGAAGGGATTACAAATCAAAGCAAAGTGATAGGGATTACTGAACTGTGCACTGTTCTATGCTTTTCCAGGTAGAAGCCTTTCTGTCAACTCTGTACTCCCACTCCAGTGCCAGTATTAACTCTCTCCTTATTTTTGTGTTCGCTTCAGTCTGTTCTGAGCAGCCCACATTTTTGGAGAAGGTTTTTGCTCAAGTGGCCAAGTACAATTGCTGCTGCTATTAGCAGGAAGGTGGAAAAAGTCACCTCAGTTCTGATACACAGGGAATACCGTGCTCAGACAGTTGCATCTCCTCTTTTACTTCTTCTAAGGGTGTAAATGGGGATGGGATTTGATGGAGGAGAGGTTAAGGACTTGGATTAATCTCTGGTAAACTTCATTAAAACTGTTGTTGCCTCAGTTGCACTGGATTTGTGGTTTGATAGTTATCATCCAGACTAAGGCAGGGGGATATTTTTAATAAAAGTTGGGATTCTGGAGCACAATTATACATGAGGCTTAAAAAACCCCTACAATTACATGTCTATTTGCACAGCTGTATAATTGCATTATGCACGGGGCCCTGAGCTGGCACAATGACAGGTTAAAACACTGGGATATTGCTAAAATGAGGGTCAGCTGTATCAATGTGGGTTGTTAATACAAAGATCAGTAATACTGTGTTAGCTAGCAATAAGCAACTGGCAGAGGGGTCTGATAAAGTGCCCCAGGGTATAGAAACTGGATATCTCCAGGGCAGGCAGGGCTGGGCAGTAGCAGTGAGTCATATGGTGACAGAAGTCCATCCCTGTGTGTGTCAGGGGTATTAGCTGTTCTGTGCTCTGTAGGCTCTTTTAAAACAAGCCTTTTCTTGTTATCTTTACTACCACTAGAACTAACTACAGGGATAAAAAGTTATTATTTATTTGTTGTGCTGATAAATTACTAGCACAGAGGACACTGGTCTTTGCTTAAGCCTTCACTGTTTTGTTTTTTTTTCCTGCTGTGCTGAGTTTGGCTCTTAAAATAGATCACTTTTATACAACTTAATGTGCTGTTTATGCGTGGGAGGGTTTGTAATATCAGGGGAGTATTTATCCATTGGTTACCTGTATGGTTCAGGCAAGTTTTCACTTTCCAAAGTCTTTTCCTGGGCATGAGATTCAGGGTAGGGATCTCCTGGGTCGTTTTTTTTTTTACTGAATCATGCCCATGATGACTTCTGGGAACTGCACTAGAGATTATGAGCTTTTTTGCTCCTGCTCTGGGGCAGTATCAGCCTGAGGAGCTCGGAGCAGCAGGGCCAGCCTGGCAGTGGGCTTTGCTCAGGGATGACCCAGTGGGAAGGAAGAAAGGCCCAAATGTGGCCATGCACTCTGCACCTGCTCCGTTTTGCTGCACCTTCATCCCTGTGGAATGTTGTTCCTGAGACCTGCTCTCCCACCTGCCACTTAGTCAGAGAGCTCAGGCTGTCTTCCAAACATCCTTCAGTCGGCTGCTCTAGATGTCTCTCCCTACTGAATGCAATGGAAACTTGCCTTTTGTAGCAAGCTACCAGAATAAAAAGCCTCTGGGAGACACTTTAATTAAGAGTCATTCTTGTCAGACATGTTTGACTTGGGGGAAAAGAAGTTTTGAGGAGTTACTAGGAGTTGCAGATGACCCTCCAGAAATCTGAATTCTCCAGCCCATTGAAAAAAAAGAATAAATAGATTATTAAATTCAAAGGAGTTCAAGCCTTATTGATTAAGTATTTTCTCCTAACCTGTTTCAGATCAGTGCACAGCTGGGCTCCTGGTATCTCCACTTTGTTCCTACCCTCTTCCAAGAGCCTCCACTACTCTGACATACATGGCTCGACCTTTCCTTTGCTACAGAACCATATTTAAGCATTTCCAGCATTGACACCAATTTTATTACATTTTATGACCTGCTGCTCTAAAATATGAAGTGTTGGGGTTATGATTATGTTGTAACTCATATAGGAACCTACAATACCTACAACATCAAGCTGCACGTGTCCAGCTGATACAGATTAGAACACACAATGTGCTTGCTTGCCAAGGTGCTAACACATAGCAAGAAAATCCAAAGCTGGGAGTCAGTAGTGTTACCCCTGTGATACAAGATGGGTCCAGGAGGGGGGAAGCATGAGACACAGCTGTGATCCTGGGAGCGCAGGCTGCAGCAGAAAGATGGGGATGCTCTGTCTCTACTCTATGGAAATAACAAGCTCCTGCATATGTTTATGTGCATGGCTTTTTATCCCTTTCTAGTAATAGCATTAGTTGAAGGGAAATTTTGGCTGTGATGCTGTAATTGGCCTTTCTCCCCAGGTCTCTCCAAATGATGTTACGGGTCTCTGTGAAGCACTGTCAGGAGCACCATCCTGTTTAGAACCATCACTAATACCTGTTTTTGCTTTTCTAGGGTCCACCGGGTCTGCCAGGCTTACCAGGACCCCCTGGCAAGAGAGGTTCTCGAGTAAGTGCTTTAAAAACTTCCATCCATTTGTATTTTAATCTGTCTGTCCTGTTGTTCCAAGGGCAGTTGTAGTTCCTGTGGCTGAGTAATGATTGCTTCAGGCCCCTCTCTGTTGAGATCTGGTCTCCTTCTCTCTCATTCCCTGTTGGAGGTTTTCAGGAGGCCGCACTGGTGATTTGCAGCTTCCCTGAGCTAAGGTTTGGCACCAGCAGAGGTCTGGAATGGATGTTTCCAAATGGCTGTCAGAAGAATGAGGTCTGTCTATCTCATTTTGTTTCCAGTATCTGTTCCTTCTTGCAAACCCAGTACCGAATATTAGCTTTGGCTGTTTTTTGTACTCCCCTTCATTCTCCCCAGCTTCACAAATTGTTTAGTTCAAGGTCCTTCATTAGTGGGACCACAGTCCAGGACCAAGGACTCAAACACACAGAGATGAGCTTTTGTTCCCCAGACTGGAACCTGTTCTCTGACTCCTTTTCAGGCTCTAAAGCAGAATTTCTTACCTGTTCAGGAATTCACAATGGCTGTCACAGAATTTCTTCCTCCCTGAATGAAATTCTGATGCAGATTTTTGAACATTGAGTGCTATGCTGAGGGAACATCTGGAGCTGAGTGCTGCAGCTAGCTGTGAGAAAAGCCTAACTCTCCCAGGGCTGGGCAGTGTGCCTGACCTGGATATGGTGAAGTGCTGGCACTGTTCTCCTGGTAGCATGGTGTTGTTTTCCTGGGAGCACAATGCTATCCCACTGTGTATTACAGGGTACAGCCATGGAGCCACTTTCCTGAGCACTGGACTGGTGTGGGTTGAGAATCCAAAGGTGTGAGTGTCTGAGGCTGGAAGAAGGGAGTATTTGGATCCGTGATCCAGGCAGCATTCCGGCCTGGCAGCAGAGGGAGATTTCCTCACACATACTTGGCTAAAACTCAACCCCGTGTAATGTCTTTAAAGAACAAGCTAGAGGCTGAGAGCTGAGAGGCTCGGCATTCCCCCAGGACACTTGTTACGCTCCTGTGAGATCTCACAGTAACCAGCAAAAATAAAGTCATCTCCTTTCTCCAACAGTAAAACACAGGTCTGCAGGAGCCCTGGAGCCTGGGCCTGTGTGAACTGCCCGAAAGCTGATTTGGGCTGTAAATGAGAGGGGTTAGGCAGCACCAGGCTCATGTTTATAGATGGGACAATCTGCTCCATGTTAGAGAAGTTTTTTAGTGAAGCATCAGCCCTGGTATCTTCTTTGTCACAAGTTCCCAAGCAGCTCCCACATCAGTAGATTGCCCAGGGTTTGCATTTATTGGCATCCCCTTTAAAGCTGGTTCCTACCCCAGGTCATTGCTTGTGAGGGGTGTTTGATGTTACTTTTGGCAATCCTGTGGTTTGCAAACTGAACTCGAGGTCTGGAGTCCCCAGTTGCATCCCCTGCCTGCTGTATGGGTGACAACAATTTCAGGTCTACATCCCAATTCCACTTGAGTTTTTTCTGAAAGAAATAGCACCATGGAAGCTGTGTCATAATTGTCTGTTGTTCCCCAGCTGTGGCATGCTCCATCCTATATTTAAGATGATCCTCCGAAAGACAATAAGCAACAGAGGGTTTCTGAGCTCAGTCCCTGCCAGAGGTGCTGAGAATTGGTCCAGGAAAGAGTTCCCAGTTAGGAAGTGCTCGCACAGCTGAGCCTGTCTTGGCTCAGGCATCTGCAAAAAGGCTGTGCTAATTTTGGTAAGGGGCAGAAGGGTCACTGTGAATGTCTGGCCTGGAGCACTGGAGACAGGACTGCTCTGTGCCTAAATTGTTTTGACTTTGGGATGTGTTTCTCCTAGTAATTTTTTCTTGTGTCTCTTTGGGGTTTGGGGATTTCATTGGAAAGTGGAGCTGCCAAGAACTAAGACAGGCTATGGGGAATTCTTGCATCTTTTGCTTTTGTTGTGCTTGAACAACTTAAAAATAAATGTGCAGCACTGCAGGGGTCATGTTCTACCTCTCCTCCACAAAAGCAGCTGCACACTTCTTGCACCAGTCTATGGATAAGCCATGAGGTGTCCCATCAGGCTCCAGCCCAAGTTTGGAGCTCCAGAGGAGAGGTGAACATTGCAGGCAACTTTGCAGTGCAAGATACAGAGGAAATGAAGGATATTTTTGTCACAAATGCAGTTTATGGCCTAATGCATGAGATTTAGTTGCCCTTGTTGTAACTTACATCATTTCTACATTATTAATGCTTATACCGTTACCTGGTGCATTTGAAAATCCAGCAGCAGCATTTGACTTGTGACTTTTGTAGCTGTGAAGTTGCCTCACGCTGATGTGCAGCGCAGAATTTCCACCCCATATTGTCTTCTCCCTTTTTCCCCCCCATGTTGGTCAGGGTAAAATGAAATCTCTGATTAGCCTTTGCCTGGAGGGTGAGACTGTGGTGGGTGAGAGTTTATAAGAAAATCTGGCTGATCCCATGGATCTGTCTCCTGGTTTTCAGCAGATTAGTATCACCAGACTTGCCTGTATAGTCTGAGGGTGGCTCTTCCATGTAGGCAATGCCACCTGCTTTGCCAAGACACATCCCAGCCTCTCTAACAGCATGGAAGAGGTTCTGATCAGGACATACCTCAGCATTCAAGAGCAATCCAAGGCAGGGTAGCAGAGTGGATAGCAGTAGACTTGTTGACAGTGACAGTTTCTCCACTTTTAAAAGCCAATCCCTATTTCAGCAGCATGGAATTAATTGTACACCCTATCACTCAGCAGCAGGGGCCCACTGAGACAGATTCAGGCTATTCCTGTGCTCTGCTCTCTGCACCTATGAAGGCAAATTTTCATTTTCATAACAAGTGAAAACTGGATGTTTCTTCTTCTCATTATTTCCTGAGGCACTCCAAGGGAAAGGAGTTAAAAATTGCGATAGGAATGGCTAATAACATTATCTCAGGAGCTCTCCAATCTGTAGAGATATTGCTGTACTGCTGTATGTGCTCTCCAGGAAGGTTTCTCTGTGTCTATATCCAGCTATGATGGTTTTCAGCTTTCATGTCTGCATTAAAGAATTTGAGGCATAAGAAGAGGTCTGTCCACACTGCTTGTTCTTGGATAAATGTGCTGTGTACCTTATCAAGTGTCTGTGTAAGATGTAAGGGAATGGCAGTGTTAGTGATAAAGTATTTCCCCAGCTTTATATAATGTGGAATGCCAGGCAGGTCGTGGGGCAGCTTTTCCACAGTGGTGAGTGTGAGTGGTGGCCTTGGGGGTGCACTGGGTGACTTCTGTGCAAGCCATGTGTGTTGAACTTCTATTTCTGATCTTTGGATTTTTCAGACATCAGGGTATCCCAGGGAGGCAGAGGCTGGGATTTGCTCTTGGGGATGTGCCAACAAGCTCTACAAGGAGCTGTCAACAAAGGGCTCTCACTGGAGCAATAATTCCTTCACCATTGTAGCTAGTTCCTGCTTCACCCCAGGCTCTATGAGCTTCACCCAGTGCTGTCTGCATGAGGGGCTTTGGACAGCCCATCTGCCTCCTCCACAAATGGTGATTCATTCCAGCCTTCACTGGTGTAGTTTGACCAGCAAAGTACCACGGTTTGATCAGGTCTACAGAAAAGTGCTGTGAGGAGTGACACTTTATCTTAAACTCTGCCTTCCAGATGAGGCTGTGGGAATCCCAGTTACCTGTTTTGCTTCTCCGTGAAGGAAACAGCAAGTCTCAGATACATGCCAGACAAGAGTGCAGTTCATGTAATAGTTTGGGTTGAAATCAACTTGTTCCAACCTGACACCATGGGCAGGGAACCTTTCACTAGACCAGGTGCTCCAAGCCCTGTCCAACCTGGCCTTGGTTGTTTGCTCAGCCCCCAGGACAGCAAGGAAAGAGCAACAGTCAAACTTTCCAAAACACTTAAATAATTCAGGAAGCCAGGTACCACTGGAAGTCACTCCTTCTCCAACAGGTGAGCAAACACAGGTACAGGTGTTTTAGCCCTGTCCACACAACAGGTCAGAGGCAGAATCAGCAATAAAATCCTGATATGTTGTAATTGCTCTTGGTTCATGTAAACTCTGAGACAAGATGGGAGAAATCAAAATGAATGGGTGAAGGGAATACATATGCACTCCCTGATGCTTCAGGATGCACTTGCCATCCCCCCTTGTGAACCACAGCAGCTTGAAAGACTGTGAGGTCCCAGTGTAACACGTCCCTGCTACATTTGGTCTGTGGTTGGAAAAAATCTCCCTTTTCCTTGAAATGCAGGGCTTCCCCCATGAAACAAGCAACTCAGTCAGTTGTGGAGATTCCCCAGGATCCTGATTCCATTAGGAATATTTTCCAATTTCTGAAAAGTGTTTAAAGAAACAGTTTGCTTGGCTTCACTTCAAATATTTATCTCTTTTTCAGCAACCCAGAGGTCACAGTGGGATCTGTAGGTCAGAAGCAGAAAAAGTTGCTTTGCACAGCGAAACCCAAGACATAATGAGTTTCAAATGAGCAGTCATTTTTCTGACTGGAGCTCTCTAGCATTTAGCAGGACTTGGGAGGATTTTTGTCCCCTCCTCGTGAATGCCGGAGGGTTGAGGGGAGATGTGCAGTTACATGTCTGTTCATTTTTGTGGGCTGGTGAACCATTAGGCATAAAAGCACTTCTGTGAGCAAGGTCCCATCTCCAGACATCCCCAAGCTGACTGAATGGCTCAGTGTCTTTCTCAAGTAGCATCGTTCACGTAGAAGACATTCCAGGGAGATGGGAAACCCCTCCTCGCTTGGAGAACACATTCAGGGATTGTTCTGGTCTCTGTGCCACGGAGTAGCTTCAGGCCGCTGCTGTCCCACGGTAAAATTTTCCATTGAGTTTCTGGTACAAGGCTTGGAAGGTTTCAGAGGCAAGTTTGCCTGCTGCTAGATTGGATTGTTTCAGCAGATGTAGGAAGCCAAAGCGGGTGGGGAAATGAGCACCTAAGCAAATAGGAACACATGCAGTGGGATTTTTTCATCCAGTGGTCTCAGCATTGTCCTACCATGTGTGTAGATAAGAGGAGCAAAACTGATGTATTGATGATAAATATATTTAGGAGAATCTAAATTTCTAGGTGGGAGTGGTAAATTGAATTAATCCAGGATTGAATTAATAAAAGATAGCAATTAATTGTTGCTGACAGCTCCTGAGGCAGCTACTGTCCTGCACCTTTTGTTACTCAGCCCACCTAACTGTACCACACAGCATCTTCCTCGTCTGCCAAGAATGTGGGTGGAATCACAGATTCAGGACTCACCATGTTGGAACACATCAAGATCAATTATTTTTTACAATTTTTAGGACTGCTGGCAGCCTACACCCTTTTCTCTCCACAGTTCCCAGAGCAGTTTCAGATGTCTAACACAAACCCCAGAATGGGTCACAGCAGTTTCCTTCATGCCAGACTGGACTTCCCACTGTCACTTCATCACCAGGATGTGGCCACTTCCACTAGGATAAGACCACAGTGGTCTTAGGGACAGGATGAGTCTCTGACCTTCCTTTGCCTGGACTACCCTGGATATACTCTGTCAGACTCATTGAACTCAGTGATGAAGGTTCTATTTTATCTCAGGAGTCTCTGTTCTCATAATCACACTTTTAATCACCAGAAACTGCGATTGAGTTCTTCCTCCGTTCTCCCTTCCTTCTCCTTAAGACATTTGGGATTTCGTTGCTGTGCTTTGGTTTACTCTGTAAGAACCTACACCAGATTTTGCTGGGGGTGTGATTAGTCTCTTATCCAGGAGCTCTGGATTGGCAGCTGAGCTTCCCACGTTCCAGGTTTCCTCCTGGAATCCATCCCTTTCATCTGGGAGTCACACCACACCAAGCTGCTCCCTCCAGCTTCACACTGTTGTAAGCCTGCCCTGGGCTATGATGGAGGACAAACTTAAGTGACTACACTAATGTGGGCTTTGGGCCAAGCTGCCTCACTCCAAAGTTGAATTACAACTGAATTCCCTCCTCAAATCCAGCAGTAGGCTGGATTTATGAACCCTGTTCAGAGCTACCTCGATTATTGCTTACATGTAAAAGCTTTTTAGGAACTCATCTTTTATAGAGACTTTGCTGTTCTGATTTCTGTCAGTTATTACTAATTTTCCTACATATTTGACACTTGAAAGAATCAGATTGAAGCATTTTTGCCACCACAGACTTGTTGAATTAGCCTAAGCAGCACACTCAGTCTGTGTTTCAGTATCCCATCCAGTAAGGTGATTCCACAGTTTGCTGGGAAGATGAATTTATTTAAGACTCCTCAGTGCCCAGGTGCTCTGGCTGCAGCAGGTGTATTGGTTGTCAAATGAGAAATTGATACTCAAGCACCTTAATTTTAATTAAAGCTGTTTCAGTTTCACTGGAAATTCACAGCCAGGCTAAACAGGAGAATTTCAGGTGAAAATATGGAAGCAAATTAAGAATGGGGCAATAAATATATTTGGGTTCAGGCTGAAAATTTGGAAGAAAGTTTGGTCTCAATCTTTTAATTAAACAGCCTCCTTTCAGCAGAGCAGCATAGCGAAATAGCACTGAGCATTCAGCAACTGCCTGTACCACAAGATGCAATTTAAAAAGGCACTACTTTCTATAAAAATGCAGTAAAAATAAAACTGAATAGAGATCAGTGCACTGATGTTCTCTCAGAAGAGAGCAGGGGCACTGAACGTGGCTGGCAGTGGCATATTTAACTGAAGTGATTTTCCTTGGAAATCAGACTATGAAGATTTTGGCCCCAAAATGCTCATCGGAAATCCTACAATTTGCTGAGAAAGTGCCTGAGTGGTTTTTTATCCCCTTGCATGTACTCTTCGAACTTGAGGGTACATAAAGGGCTCCTTGCGGTGGTGTAGAGCTCTCACACATTCTTGGCAGAATTCTTGGAGTTGTATCTTCAGGTTGTTTCATCTCCCAGGAACGTGTTCAAGAGGACTTAAAATTGTTATTACTTCTGCCTGAAAGGTTAGCAGATCTTCTGTGCTGTGTACAATCCAGGCATAAACTATTCTTAGCTGCTTATTCCAGATAACTCCTTAAATAGTCTTTGGAAAATATGCAGGGTGCTTTTAAAATATGATGTAAAAGGAGATACTGGTGTATGTGATTTGAGGTAGATACTCTGGCAGTGTCACTGGCTTATGAGAACTAAGGAAAAATATAGCTATGTGAAATATGGATTTAAAGGGTTTACATGGACTTACTGCTATTCCCACTGTTTTCCTGTCTGATTATCCATTTTCTGTCCAACCTCTAAAGGCAAAAATCTGGTTGGCTTGTAGGGAAATTGGTTCAGTCCAAAGAGCTGAACAATTTTAATTTAGCGATTACTTCTGTTCTCTTCAATTCTGACCAAAAAAACCCAATTGTTAATGCCTCCGCACACTTCTGCTCTCCTCTGCCTGTTTTCATCCCCTTCTGCTGGGGCTCCTCCCTGAGCTTGGACTCCCCTGACCTGCGGAATGTTTGATTTACCCAAATTATCTCACTGGCATGACATGTCTTGTGGTGACAGACTCACATTCCCTTCTGTAGAGGCCGGTGGGAACCTGCAGTTTCCCCCTCCATGGGTGCCAGGGGGGGTTCCAGTGCCAGCATCCCCCGCCAGAGCACTGTGTCTGTGGGTTAAGTCTGGCACAGTGCACAGACAGAGGCTTTCATCTGCTCCAGGATTAATGTAGATTCTCACTGTCTCCCTGTTTTGTTTGTTGTGTGTTTCAGGGTCCCCCGGGTCCCCATGGAAACCCTGGGTCACCTGGTCCCCCAGGACTGAAAGTAAGTATGAACTGGTGCAAGGAGCTTTTACCTTCCCATCCCACAGGACATCCTGGGGGAAGAACAGCTTCCTTTTATCTTTTTTATACAAAAAGACAATAGCTGAAGCCATTTCTCCCTCCCTCCTGCTCTCACAGGGGCTTTTCAGCATCATAGCCAAGGCCTTTTCCTGTGCCCAGAGAGACCCTGCTCTGCACCTCCATCCT
Organism: Erpornis zantholeuca; assembly: GCA_013400515.1. Lineage (NCBI taxonomy): Eukaryota > Metazoa > Chordata > Aves > Passeriformes > Timaliidae > Erpornis > Erpornis zantholeuca. The sequence continues at coordinate 100,420 of VZTN01028758.1, forward strand.
TGGTTCTCCCGAATTTCAAAGACTGCCTAATTAGGATACTGCTTAAACTATGCCTGTGCCAGGGCACAAACTGCTGTGTTAGACAAGGGCAGTGGAATTCTCCCACTCCAGAGCTCCACAAGCTCTGAATGTTTTGCTTTTCCTTTTCTCTCCTCTGGATTTTGCACCCTGTTCCTCCACCTTTGAGTCTGGACGGTGGCAGGAGTGACTGGCAGCGCCCAGTGTCTTCCTCTGCTTTCTTCCTCCTGAAAATCCTTCTTCTCTCTTTCCTTCTCCAGAGTTTCTGGGAACTCTGAACTCTATCAGTCCTCCATAACTGATCTCATGGCTTCCATCTAGATACCCTTTCCTCTCCCACAAGGGCTCAGAGACCTCCTGCAGTGCCAGGAGCCCTGTGTTTTGTCCTTTTCTCCTGTACACACATTCCCTCCAGGTGGCACTTGGATCACAGCAAGGTGGGAATCACCCCTGGTGGCTGGACCCTTTCCCTTTGCCTGGGATTGAGCACAGATGTGGCTCTGGAGGGCTCCCTGTCCAATGTGCAGCAAAACCCTTCCAAAAGGTGTTTTAATTCCCAGCTTCCTTATATAAGACCTTGTGTTACCTAAAGACTGTGAAGTTCCTGGAAAATTGGTTTGAATTGCTTTGGTATGATTGTTTACAAAGGAATAGGTTTATATTTTATAATGTCCATGTTGGACTGAAGAACAATGGAGTTTGGAGAGGCAATACTTAACAGATTTTCAGTACCAGGGACGCTGTGGGATGTCTCAGCCAAACAGAGAAAGGTGTGAGCAATAGTTCTGTCTTTTCATGATCTCACCAGTAGGCAGAAATGTTATGAGCACTATTGATGCTCTGGGAAAAAGATTCTGGAAACTTGGCATGCTGCCTCTACGTGATTAAAAATTAGGCACTGGAGACATGCTGGTGAACAGCAGCTGGTTTAAATTCCACATACAGCCAGAAAAGTGAGCCTGTAAAAGTTCTACATCTTAATGTTCTGCATTTATTCTCCATCAATGACTTCCAGATCACACTTGTTGAGTTTTATAAGTCAAATCAAACTTCTTTTATCTAAATTCCAGTGCTGCAAAGCCTGCTCCAAGCTGTAGAGCAAACTATGTTTCTATGCTACGGGATTTTTTTTTAAACACTTTTAGCCTAATGTCTTGTCAGAAATGATCATTTGGCTGTAAAGTTATATCCAGTTGGTCAACTAATAGAAATTAAATTTTACTGGAAGCATTTTTCCTCCATCTCAATGCACAGTCTGGCAGCAGGAAGTCTCACTGGATGGAGAGCTGTAAGTCTGCAGCAGAGATCTGGTGTCATCCATCAGGCTCTGTGATATATTTTATTTTTGTCCAGCCATCATTTGCAGGATTGGTCTGTTCATGGAGCTTTGTCAAAATAAGTATTAGGTTTGCAATGGGATGTGAGAGCTGGCGCTCAGCCTAGGCCATGGCAAAGGTTCACCTCTAGCAGGGAGAGCCTGGTAAGCCATGATTACATCATCTCTGCCTCAGAAATGCTCTTTGGAAGGTGTGTATCAGATGCCAGAGTTTTGACTCCCCTCCTTCCCTTCAATTCTCTGCTGTTACACCAGTCCCAGAAGATGGACTTTTCCTCAAAAAGTGGTATTTCACCCCTTACATTTTAACTGCCTGTAAGCATTCACCTGGGACCTGATGTCTTCATAAAATCATCAAAGTATGGTTTGGGTTGGAACTTCAAAGCTCATCTCATTCCAATGCCCTGCCATTGGCAGGGACATCCTCCACTAGACCAGGTCACTATGAGATGCATCCATCCTGGCCTTGGACACTTTCAGAGATGGGAATCTTCTTAATAGACCCAGCACATGGCAGAAATTATGGACTTATCAAAGCTCAGCATAGACAACAGGGCAGAGCAGCTCCAAGTGGAACTACTTTTGCTGAGAGCCAACAAGTAGCTGCTGGACTTGGTATCACTTAGATAGCAGTTAGTCCCACAGGAAAAAACAAAAAGCAATCTAAGAAAAGAAATTTAAGTTTCCCTGATAGATACACCTTGGAAACCGTTACTAACGCCAAGTCATTGTCACTTAAGAAGGGACCCCAGGAGCATAATTTTTATCAACTGAATTACCAGATTGTAAGGTCAAGCAGCTCTATGCAAAGGCTTTGGTGTGGTGCTGCAGGCTCTGGGTGTTTTTATGTGTCTCCTGCCTGGTTGTAGTGCTTTAGTTATGTTTCTGCATTTCACAGTCAGCCCTGTGCAGAGCCCACTTTAATCTTACCACTGGAGCTAAGCACTTGTAATTCCTTGGACTTAGGAAGCTGATCTTTTGTACAGAACTGTTTGTAGCTGTTGAGCCAAAATCCTGCTGATCTGCTTGGGCATGGTTTCACTGACTCCAGTGGCATTACACCTGCTTGTGCCACCTGGGAATTTTGTGCAACCTGTGGTCCTTAACTCAGCTACTCATTAAACTCGTGAAACTACTTAAAGGGGGATTCTTGCCACTTTCTGCATTCTGCTTGTTGTCCTTCGCAGTTGTAAAATTGCTGTTGCATCAGGTTAGCAGAGACTGATTATTGCAGATAACCTCTGAAATAGCTGTAGCCACAGGCTGGGCTGGGGTCGTGACTGGGTCTGTCACCTGAAAGCTGCTGGAGGGGTGTTTTTGCTAATGACTGAATGTAGCTCTCACGATGTGCTTGAAAAATACTGAATTTTCAGTTTAGTGAATGTTTTTTTCTGCAGGGTAGCTCATCAGTTTGGCTCACTGATGTTTAAAATAGTATTAGTGGGATTGCAAAACTGGGATGTTCAAATGGCACAGCTCTAAACTTCTCCCAGGTAGGAAAAAAACATAGAAGAAAACAATTTCTTCCTTTGTAAGAGGAAGAAGTGTTCTCAGTAAGTCAGGATGGGAAAGAGAGAAGCTTGTGACAAAGGTGCTATGGCTTGGTGATGGACAGGACTTAGGTTAATTCCCCTGTTGCCATTGCTATGTAAGAAGACTCAAGCAATTAATCCACAATTTCAGCCCTCACATACAGGCATCTGTTCCCTCTGGTCCCATTGCTGATTAATCTTGGGGACATGTGATCCTGCTCATGGCTGAGTTCTTCACCTGTGTGATGGTCTCAGCCATGCTGAACGCAGAACCAGTGCAAAGCAGAGACTTTGCTAATGTGATCTGGAGCTTCCCAGGGGAAAAAGACAAGAGGCTTGTGTTCTTTTCCATGTCTCAAAGTCATTGCATGGAACATGGGAAGATTTAGGGAAAGTGGTGGGTGTCTACCTGCTGCAATAAATTAATTTTGCAGAGTAGGAATGAACACCCATCAATCCCAAAGGCTGCTCTAATCTGTTCCCAGCAGTGGCAGCACCCACTGATTGCTCTGAAGCTCAAGGAGTGGGAGAATTGCCCTGATAACAGCTGCATGCAAAGCAAGATTATCTGCATGACTTCATTTACTGTTTGGAAACCCAGCGGCCTTCATTCAGAATTTGTGCAGATGCATCTGCCTTGAATCAGCAGTGCTCCCTACAGTCCGGAGCCAAGCAGTTTCACTCCTGAGTCTCACAGCTTGTGGTGGATGCTGGAGGAGGAGCAGAAGGGAAGATTTACACTGTGCAAGGTGGGAAATACACGTGGAATGTACTCACAGTGAGGCTGTGTGGAAAAGCAGCTCAGCTGGCTGTAGCCAGAGCTCTGTGCTCATCATGAGAAATGCCAGTTAATAACCAGTATTGCTCCTTTCCGGGTCTCCCCTTCTCTCTAAGCACTTCACTTGACAGCCATTAATTAACCCTCCCAGCTGTCCTGTGCTGATGTGGCACAACAGAGGTTATGGCTTGTTTATGATTCATGGGGTGTTAAATAGTGACTGATCCTGGGATACCCATCCTGGCTGTGCCAGAAGAGATGTTATGTGTGCTAAGCTTTACCTCTCCCCTACCCAAAGAACCTGGCACACGTCAATCTTTTCTAGATATTCCTACTTGCATCTCTCCCCCTGTTAATCTCACATTACCTTTCCACCTTTTGAGAATTGGAAGTGGCATTTCCAAAGGAATCTGCTGGAATTAGATGATCAAATGCTGCTGAAAATTCAGCTTGTATTCATCAGAAGATCACAGCCTCAAACTGTAATTTCCCTCGTCATGGTTGTTAAGGGGGAAAATAAGGAATACTGCCACTTAAGGTCAAGTGTGTCGCTTTCTGCCAGCCTGGGAGCCTCACAATTGTTCTGGCTGTTGGGGGTGTCTAATTAGTACAACTTTCTCTGCAGTTTCATCTGTTCCTCACAGTTAAAAAAGCAAGAGCATCTAGTGAGTTGTCAAGAAGGACAGTTTAGCCCCAGTAATAGGCTTGGTAATTATTTTTGTGATGGTAGTTGTAGACAAGGAAGGAATTGCAGCTGTCTGGTCTAATAAGTATCAAAAGTCCTGACACTGCTTTTTTCCAGTTATGCTTTCTTTATCCAATTTAATACTGTCAACTGCTATTTAAAACTCAACTCTTTAGCAGCAGCAATCACTCACCAAATCCACCCCCAGCAAAACAGCTATACTTTAATTTGGGATGTTGGGGAAGACTGGGGTAAAACAAGATGTTTTTATAATTTGGAGGCTTGGTGGAAGCAGAACCACATCTGTGGGCTGGGCCCTTGGATTATGTCACTAATGTAACCTTTTCCTTTCAGGGTCAGAAAGGTGATCCTGGGCTGTCACCTGGAAGAGCTCGCAATGGGCAGAAGGTGAGATGTCACCCTTGAGGCCACGGTGGCCTTTTAGACCTGTGCACACACACAGGGAGTCTGTACTGCAGCTACAAGCATTGCAGGTGCCCAAGTAGACTTAGGACTGGGAAATAAGGCTTGGATCATGGATTCAGGACTAAAGAAAGGTAGCCCTCATTGATCGTAGTGCATTGAGGTGCCACCTGCCACAGTGTTGTTGTCTGAGTGTTTATTCAATTTATCCACAATATGCAGCCCAACTGAAGTCCCTGCTGCCACAGGCACGTGGCTACTTCAGCCAAATGTTTCAAGTAGCACATTGAAGGTACAGCCATGCTCTGGGCACGCAGCTGCAGCAAAAGGCAATCCCAGTGTAAGGAATAAAAACCTTGAAGGCCACGGAAAGGATGTTCTTTCCGAGGAGCTGAGGAACAGGGGTTTGCCTCATGCTGCAGCCCCATCAGGGTACAGGCTTCTAAGGCATGGACCTCGCTGAGGGGTTTCCACCAAGGGCTGCTCAAACCAACACAAAGCACCTAGCTGGAAGGAAAGCTGCTTTCTGGATTTAGCAGTTATTAAGGATCAAACTTCTACTAATTCTTTTCAATAACTTACAACTCTAATTTTTGCTGTTTCACAGCTGGGTGATTTGTACTGAGGCAGCAAGCCTCAGGATTCTAGAAATGAACAGTAGGGCAATGAGGGCTCCACATCATCTACTTCAGTTAGCTCTTTCAGTGATGCCTGCACAATCCTTGGTAACTCATGTCCAGGACAAAAGCCTAGTTCTCTTCCTTTCACCATAAGTCTTGCTATAATTGCACAGTTCATAGAAAGCACCAGCCGTAAGGAGCTTGGGCCCTTCATTTGACACCACGTGCCTCCATAAAGCACAGTGAGGCCACACAACTGCAAGATGGAAGGCGATGCTAGAAAACATTCAGAAGGCTAAGTCTGAAATGCTGCTTTTAACTTAACAGCATGAGATGTCTTTTGAGAGTTCTGGTACACTATATTCGAGTGGCATCACATGGAAATCATCCACCTGCAGAGTCTTGAACTGTTTTCTTGAAGGCAATGCTTGGTGTAAAAAAGGGAGAGATCCAGATCACCTTTAGCTTGTGTTACCAAGGCTTTATTCCTGTTAGCAGTAATAGGAATAAGGAGTTTCCAGCAGGACTTTGGAGTGATGCCTAATTTTCAAGCTAGATACTGGAAATTTTTTTAATTTCAGTAACAAGGCACTCCAGGGTTTTTTGACTCAGATCAGAGAAGGCCAAAGTGGGCTCACACAGCCAGGTTGGGTGTTGGAGTGGTCTCACAGCAATGCACTCATCCATTCTGTGATGGTTTGGGTTTGCCAGCTGGGATGTGATGCAATCCCTTTTCAGAAGTACAGGCCACTGAACAAACCCTCCTACTAGCAGCCTGCAAAGGTTCAATCTGTGTCAATTGGGCAGGTTAAATAATTACACCACCAGCACCATCCGAACAGGAGCCATGGGCTGAGCCAGTGCAGTAGCAGAATGTGGGAGTAAATCACAGGATTTGGCAGGAGGTACCTGTTGTTCTTACTGCATTTAAAAGCTAAAATTTCCTTGCCTTGGTGATTTCAATGCCTATTGAAAGGCGAATGAAGCATGTGACTGAATGAGATCATTGAGGGGAAAAAAAGCGCATTCATTCTGCTTGCGAAAAGCTGGACTCCAGCAGCAGCTGCCATTAATTAACTGGGGTTATTATTTATATGAGCCGGTTAATAGAGATGTTGTTTAAATCTACACTTTTTATCCAGTCAGGTTTTGAAGAGTTGTGATTAGAACCAGAAATATCAATAGCTGGGGGCTGGTGTCAGCAAAATAATTGCAGTAACTGCAGTAGGCATAGGGAAAACGTTGCTGAAAACTAATTGAACTTGCTTGCTTCCTACAGGGAGATGTGGGCTTACCTGGTTTAACTGGGTTCCCTGGACCACCTGGTAGAAAGGTAAGAGTGTACTTTTCTAGTGAATTAGATCTATAATTTTATTTTTAAATTTTCTTCTTTAACTCTGCCTAAAAGATTTAGTTAAATGTCCCAGTACCCACCCAAAGAGCCTTATGCCTGTTTTGCAGTTGTATAACCTAGGGAGATTGGCTGAAGCAACTGCCTAAGGACTTTGCAAGAGTGTGAAATGAAATTCTGGATAAGAATTCTGTTCCTTCTTTGTATTCCACATCCCTCTGCACCCTGACACTGGGTGTTCCTCAGCAAGCTAAATTTAGGCCTGGTGCAGCCAGTGCATTAACTAAAGGGATCTCCAACCAACAGCAATACTCAAAGGTTGGATTCAGAACAGTACTAGCATTCCAAGGAAACCATGACTGTCTATCTTGGTAAAGAACGTTTCAAAAAGTATCTGTGTGCTTGGAGACTGTTGGCACTGGTCAGGTTTTACTTTATTTGCTTCCATATTGATGCTTCAACACCATTAATGTCACAAACAACACATTTATGCCTAGAAAAGGGTATGTAAGGATAGAACACAAGATCCATCCCTGTTTTCCTGAGGCTGCAGGGTGTTTGTCTGTATCCATGCATTCAAGCCTGCACAGAAATGCCTCAGCAATCCATATCTGGAGCTCAGATCTTTCGTATATCAAGGAATTTCAGCTGAGTTTCCTGTTCCAGGCTGTGTTAGTACGTTGGTTTCTTTTTTTGGAAACTGGACCTGTTACAGGAAGCTGTTTGAGAGGGGCTCAGTGGCCATGACTCCCCTTCCCAGCAAGCCAATATTGCCACAGCTAAACTGAACAGTTAAAATTAGTATCTTGTTTCAATCACTTTATCAGTCAATGGGCCATTGACCGTACGCTGTTCCTCAGGTCAGTTAGCTGTACACAAACACCTCCTCGGGTATGCTTTAAGACTCCAAGGAGAGAAAGAAGGTATGGAGGAGGCTGAAAGGAACCCTCCCTCTCCTTGATTATTTGTTGTATCCTTTATACTAGAACCAAATTGCCAAGAGGAGAGGCTGAGTTTATTTTTCTACTCCAAGGCTGGTCACTCTTGGGGTGCCGTGGGGAGTAGGAGAAATTGAATGATTGATTACTGATGTTTTGCTTTTACAAACAAGTTCTAACTAATAGGGTGCAAAGAATACCATTTTCCTGGTATAACAGCTCATAAAACAAAACCTAGTGGTTATGATCAGCAAAAGGCAATGTTAGGAGTGCAAGGACTCATAGTGGAAAAATCAGAGAAGGAATAGGAGATTGAACAAACATTCCCAAGTCCAGCACATGGCTTTCACATCTGATCTTAACTCCCACAGGACACGGTAAAGAATGCTTGCATTTCTTCAAGTAATGTGCAAGTTGGATGTTGAAATTTTTCCTTGGTGCAGCTTCAAAACATCTCCCAGTAGCGCTAGTCTGGCAGTGGGTTTGGTATAACCTGGCTTTTATTAGCATCTTGCATTAAGAAAAAAATTTCTTCTCCAACAGCTGTTGGAGAAATGTGGTTTTTTGGTTTTTTTTAATCTGGATTCCATGTTGGCATTTTCCCAGTGAAAATACACTGGTACTTGGCTGAAGGTGGGCAACATATCTTGGCTACTGGAAAACAGCAACACCTTGGGAATGGACATCCCTCCTCTCACTCCATGGAGGGGCTGCAAAAAGGGCTTTTAGGGCTTTGATCTGAGAACACCATGTAGAAACCTTCAAATGGGAAAAATATTTCACCAGGAGAAACAAAATACTTTTCCCACTAAATGAAAGCACTAGCTCAGCAGCATGAGCTGGAGCCACAACCAGCAGCATATGGTTTTGGATAGTGTGGCTCACTCCTCAGTGCCTGCCTTGGAAATGCTGACAGACTTGGATTGGACTTGTAGGATTGGACAGGCTGATCTCAGAGCACCCCCAAAGTTGCTTTAGCTCCACACATCTATGAGTACATGAAACTGCCTTAGAATTAGCAGGTGTATTTCTCATCCTCTCCACACACAGCAAATGGTGCTTTTGCAGACCAGGAGTTCTCAGGAAGGGTGTCAGGACTTGGATATTCCCTCTGCCTGTCCATCTGGTGCCTGTGAGGTATCTGTGGGCTTTGGTTTTTTGATTTGGGGCTGCAGACCACAGATGCCTTGGAGATAGACCTCAGCAGAGCGGCATAATTTCTCCAGGGGAGAAAACAGCAGCAGTGAGAGAGGCAAAGCTTTGTTAGAGAGCAAGGTCAGAGCTGGGAAGTGGTCAGTGCTTCAAAACGTCCTGTATGCAGGTCTCATTCCCTGGCCCGTTTATTCTTCACATTTCCTACCAAAATGCAGGATGATCCCTTTAGCTAGGAGAGAGTGGATTATAAATATCATCACAGATGAGTAAATCCTTCACTGGAGTGCAATTTCCTTTCTAAATCACAGCCCTTTGTATTGAGTGCCCTGTAATTATCAGGAAGTGTTCAGGTAAAAGCAAATGCAGCTGTTTTCATACTCTCTGCCCTGTCATTTTAGTGCTATTTGAAGAGTATTTTAGCAGGTAAATTCTTTCTGCAGCCAGCTCTAACATATACAAGCTTTTCTGGTTTTCCCTCGTTATAATTAACCTGAGGCAGACATAACTGTGGTAAATTTTGAAGAAATAAATGTTCAAAACTCTCCAGAGCCCAGGATATGTAGTGAGGAGGATATTTAATAGAACACAACAGTAGAAGAGTGTCTACATACTTTACCTAAGTGCCATTCACTTACCACTACAGAAATAGAAATGTGGTGCTTGGTGCAGAATTTAGTTCAGGACATGCTTTGAGCATCTCAAGGAACCATCATGCCACCACCTACCTTAGGTGGATACTGCAGGCTCAAAACATCTGTCCTGCAGAAACGCAGCTGGAGCTGAATGGTTCAGAGCAGCCAAGCCAGGCACACTTGCTTTCTTATCAGTAGAAAAGTAAGATATTTCTAAGCTTGGTGTTCCAGCTGTCTAGGTAGCTCCTGCTCCAGTCTGGAAGAATTGGGCAGAGGTCCCAGGAGAAAACCCCATGGAAATATGAATTCCAGGGAATGATTGAAGATGCTGAACCCAGAGATGTTTCTGTTGGCAGCTCTTACCTTCAGGCCAGACACCCAACCAGGGTGGATCATCCTCCCTCCCTTCTGTGTAGCCTCTCTCAAGGAGCCAGGGAAAGGATGAGCAGGAGAGGATTTCATGGGGCAGATATCTGGAGAGGGACAGGGAATCCTGTGTGCTGTTCCTCCCCCAAGAGCTGCTGAGGCACTTCCAGTGAGTAGTGGCTGACTGAAATGCTCTCACGTTTGGAGAAAGGACACTCGAGGTGGTTCAAACAAGTGTCTTTTAGGTCAGCCTTGTCAGGAGGTGCAGCTCTGTCCAGAGCCATGGTACATCAGCAAGGCCAAGCAGGAGAGAACTGGTGAGAAGGGAATCAACATCTTTCCAGGCCAGTCTGAAATAACAAGGCAGGAGGAATGCAAAGGGGAGCTGGTAGTGGCCAGGATGGCTGACAGCATTGCACACCCTGCCAGCAAAAGCTCAGGCTGCAGGTCTGGAATAGCCTGTGGGAAGAATAAAAAAGCTGTTAAGCAGAGATTTGGACCTGGGAGCAGAAACAGTCCCAAGTTCATGTGGTGAGTGGAGCCAAAGGCCAAGTGCTCGGTCACCCCTGGGTCTGGCGATGGCTTCCACAGCAGGGGCACTCCCTGTGGGGCTCACAGACAGATGAGGTGTGCTGGAGCCCAGGACAGGGTGAGTAGCAGGGACTGAGGTACTATTAGCGGTAATCCACCATCAAAAGCAATTTGTTATTTCTCTGGTATTTGTGCAAGGATTGTTCCATGTTTGCTTTTTTCTTTCCCATTTGTTTCAAGTAAATTTCTGCCTTTTTTTTTTTTTTTCCCTTTTTGTTTAAAGAAATTTTTGTTTTTTTTTTTTTTTTTTTTTTTTAATTTTACTGGTAGCCCACCTGAACAGTCATCTCTGTAACTGTGTTTAATCTCCTCCTCTGCTTCTCTTGATGGAAGTGAATTTGTTTTAAACAGCTGAAGCAAGGTAATAAAGAAGAGAAAAAAAATCTGAGGTGTTCATCACATACAGAATTTACTCTATTTGAAGGGAGCTCTAGGTAAATCCAGGAGAAAGCAAACTCCCTTAAAAGACACAATGCTCAGTCTGCAGTCAAACAGGCTGCTCTTGTCCTGCTCCAGTGTCTGCATCCCCCCAAAAAAATGAAATACTGACAAACTGAAGCAGGTTTATGAAAGTCCTGTGAGAATGATTTGAAGCTGGAAACACTTGACAGTAAGCAAGGTGGATTTAGAAACTCATTCTAATTAATTCAGCAGAGAGAGCAGGTTGAGAGGCAGCTTGCTCACCATTTTTAGTAGCTTCATAATGAAGGACTCAGGATCTCGTAATAATTAGATTAGAAAAGCTGGAAGCTGAACAATGTAGAAAAGATCAACATAGAAAAACCAAAGTTTCCTGTGACAGTAAATGGTTGTTTTGGTGTTTCCTGTGGCATTTCAAGTTCTAAAGCAAAATTAAGAGCTCTGAAACACAAGTGACTCACATTGTAGTAGTCCCCAATGTGTCCAAATTTCATTCTATGGGCCTGTGGTTTCCTGAGGATTAAGGGCAGCCTTGCTCAAGGTGTAGATTACAAGTAGACAGATCTGAGCATGGAGACCACTCTAAATGTGTTTATGGAGCAATTCTTTCTAGAGTATCTACCACCCCAGACCACCGCAGCGTACATCAGCAGATTTGGGTGCTGCAAGCACAAAGCAGCTCAATAAAAGTTTGCATGGTTGTGTAATGCTGTCTAAAATCCTGCTTCTCCTCAGAACTTTAGTCCCACCTGCAAAGAGAAATTAAAACTAAACCCAGATTATTTTACTATACTTTTGTTTCTTAGTATTCATCTCCTCCATCCTATTTTGACAGGGCTATAAAGGCTACCCTGGACCACTGGGTCACCCTGGAGACCAGGTAGGTTTTCTCTCTTCCCAGCAGGGGACCTTTAAGGAGGGATAGATTTGCTGGCTGTGATGCTGGTTTGGCTCTGGTACAGCCTGCTTAGTGTGGGCAGTCAGCTCCTTCCAGGACAGCTCAGCACACACCAGGATCTGAGCACACACACAGACCCAGCATCAATGGGACGGTGGGAGGAGACTGCCTTGGAGTTTCTAAATTTAATTTCTAATTTTTACTGCCCAGCCATGCTAAGTTTACTTGGGGGAAGAAAAACCAGCTCACTGTCCTCCCCCTTTATTTGTCTTTTTACATTAATTTCACCTGGACTTTACTAACCACACTATGTTGAGTATATGTCATTCCTTTCCTAAAATCCATTTCCCCCATCCCCTTTTCTTCCCCCTTTTTATTTGGTTAAGTTTGATGTTTGCAATGCAGTAAAAAAAAAAAAGGCAATGAATAGCAGGCCCTGTTAGCAATGATGTTAAAGGATATTATACATGAATCCATTTAGTTTTGAAGAATTTTGGCAGTGCTTTTCCACCAGCAAAACGGTTCCATATGCCAGATATAGATGCAGCATTACACCTTCTCTTAGCGTCCTTGTTCCAGACTATCTGCTGCCTTCCCTGCAAACAAAGGGAGAAGGAAAAAACAGAGGCATTTGCTTAGTGTATGGATCCTGTTGACTTGGCTTCTGTGTGTGTTTCCCCCCCTTGTTAATTAACTTCATTATCTACCCTTAATATTTTCTTCCTCTCAATAAATGTGTATCAGGTTAATTCATTCTACAAGGATGCAGCTAAAGACACTTCCTGAGTGGAACATTCACCTGACCTTTTGTGCCTTTTCTTTTTTCTCTCCAAAGGGTGAACGAGGACCAGCTGGAAGTCCGGGTGACAAAGGTTATCCTGGCAGGCAGGTGCAGTAAATCTCATCATGCTGTGCACACAGTAGGGTTTTGGGTGTGCAGGTAGCTACGGACATGCCCCACTAAGGACAGTGCAGTCCTCTAGAAAATGTTGGTATATTTGAATATTTGATCTCTGAATATTTTCCTTCTTTCCTCCTCAAGATGTTGTACCAATAACACAGTCTTTAAACTCTGTCATATTGTTAGAAAGTATTTCATTCCTATAATAGATAAAACCTGAATTTCTATAGCAAATTCTGACATCTTTTTTTCAGAATAACAACAGGGGAAAAAACAGAACAGCAGAGCAGAGAAAGATAACTGCAAGCTACTAACCCTTCTCTTTTATGCATATTTTGCATCTAGTGTTGGACAAGTTAGAAACCTGGGATGGAAAAAGGTGTATTTGTTATTGGAGGAGGAGATTTAGATGAACTCTCACTACTCAAATGCACTGGCATAATCATATGTATATACACAAATAGTGTTATGCATGAACTGTGAATATATATATATAAATAATATTTGCAGCTGCAAAAAGGATGATGAAAGACAATCAAGTCTTTGTTTTCATCATGAAAAAAAAAAAAACCACAAAAACAACTTTAGGAATGGAGGAGTATGCACTGGGTAATGGATCAAGATTGGACACTGTTGTCCTACTGATATAAGATGCTTAGTAGTGGAAAGGAAAGAGGAGAATTTGTAAGCCCCTAAAAATGGAATCTCTTGGAGGACAGAACATCCTGCCCTATAACATTTTGTGGTGAAGTGAGTTTGTCGGAGTTTTCTGGACGCATTAATGTTGGATTCTGCCACATTTATCTCTAAGCCAGGAGACCAGGCATATGTCAAAGATCCCAAATGCTCTGTCCTGAGTCTTTCAGACTTACCACGAGTTTGGATGTGAATTTTTTATACAGATGTGTAGGTTATTGGATTAAATGTGAACTAGACCTGCAGAACAAGTCTGCATCTCTCTGCCTCAGACTGTCAATAATGCATGACCCATTTTAAATTTAAAATTAAACTAATGCCTTGCTTGCACACCGGAGAGTGCAGATGGCAGCTTTATACACCTGACTAAATGTTCCATTCATACTCTGAAAGGTTCTTAGAGTTGAGCATGCCAAAGAGTCTCCTAAGTGTGATTGTGTGTTAGATGACTAATAAGAAGAGGTCCAGGAGATTTTGGACATACAAGGTTAATAAATGCTGTTCAGCAATTTAGCCCATCAGATAAGCAGGATGAAATCTGTGCCTTGACAGTCAAAGAACAAAACTGCCTTCTTAAAATGTGGTTTGGGTCAGGAAAGTGACTTTTTTTTTTTTTAGGCAGCTTTTTTCAGCATATCTGAATGCTGTGTGTATCCTGCATCAGTGCTGTTTACTTTACTGAGATTTTACTACTTGTTACTCCTGTCAGCTGTGCTGGCTCTGCAGCGATGGGAGAGAGTGCTTGGCTCAGGTTTGGTTTGTGCATCACAAGCAGGACTGTAACTTCACCCTGATGCCTGAAATCTTTGGCAATGATGCAAGAGCCGAGAAAAGGCACAACTGGACTTTCACATCCCAGGCTGAGCCTGAAATGCTGCCAGCTGAAGAAAATACGGACTTAGACTTTTTTTTTTTTTTTTTTTTTTTTTCCCCAGAAAATCTCATCAACATTTGGAACTAGAAAAAAAATGATCTGGTAACTTGCTAGAAGACAATAAAGATGAAAATTTATTTTGCATTTTTACACTTTTCTTCTTTGCAGCACTTTAAGTGAACAGCATTAGGCATAGAATTAGAATGGGGAATGAATTTTCAATTCTTTCCATAGCTGATGCTGTAAAGGGTTGGAGATATCACAGGACCTGCATTGCTAAGTGACTTTCTAGGCTGTAGAAATTAGACTTTCTCATTGCATCAGTGTTCCCTAGCAGGTATTGGAATACATTTGCTATGCCTGTGTTTGCTTAGGCGGGAAGATGAATGGAGAGCTCTTGGGCACAGAGCATCACAGAGCCTCACATCCAAAGTGTAACACAACCTCTGGGCACCCCAATGCATCAGCCCTTGTGGTCTATATCATCAGAAATCTTTACTTCAGCCCCAGGGAAGGCTCACTATGTGCAGCAGTCTCAGGTTCTGCTGAGTCCCAGCTCCCCAACAATGGGAGATCTGTTATTTGTATAATTTTGTCCTTTTTTCTCCTTTGTTGATACTCCTTGGACTCTTAAAGCAAAACCTTAAAGCAGAACCATGCAACACTTAAAGCTTTAAGAGCTATAAGAAGCACTTGAAGCAGAAGCATGCAGGGATGATGTTTGGGGAGTTGGCACTGCTTGTTGTTTTAAGTTAAAACTTGTCCACATTTGTCTTTGATTTTCCTTTCTGTTCTAGGGTTTACCTGGCCCCATAGGAGAAACTGGTCCAAAAGGCATCCGGGTAAGCAACCTTTCATTTGGCTTTTCTCTGCTTGTTTTTATCAAGGGCTTCTCAAGAAATTTTATGCTTGATTTTGCAATGCTGAAGCTAGTTGTTTTAATTTGTTGCGTTTGGGGGATTTGAACTGTGCACCGCTTGTTTATTAAAGCACTGTTAAGTTTTTAAAATTAAACATGGAATGTACTGTGATCAAAGTTCCCCAATAGTGCTGATGATAAAGTCAGCCCCTTCAGAGCTCACATTGCAGAAGAGGAAAGAATGGCTTACAAATTCCTGTCAAAGCCTGCAAGCCCCATGTCCCAAAGGCCTCTTTAGTTTCAATCACTGTGGTTCAGTGGTCTTTGACCACGCTGAATATGGCCTCATTTGGGTACAGGCCTGGTTTGGGAGTGATTTATATCATTATGCACAACAGCAACAGCAAGCCAGCATCTTGAAGCCATGTGCAAATAAAAACAATATCTCTGTCCTGCCTGGTTTTACTCATCAAAAATAATTGCTGGGGTTTTATTCTCACTGCAAAGGATTCTTTTTTTATTACTACTTAAGGCTCTTGTTAATCACATTTTGTTCTTTTCCTGCAATTATAAAGTCACAATGAGATTGTAAGCCAGTAAACCCCCCCATTTCTCTAACATGTGATACTTTCTCTATATGCAGTAAATTCAGGCAGCTGGCTTTCATCACCAGGAAAACTGCAAGGAATAAACAAATGCTGACCCTGTAGCTAGCAGTATTCCTGAGCTGGGAAGGGAGATGGCATGTTCAGTTCCTGCAGGAGAAAGGAAAATTTGAGAGCACAACTTGCTCACCCCACTTCTGCAAGGCCTGAAGTTTTCCCTGGGGCATCTCTTTCACTCCTCTAACCAGGACCTTGTGTAATTATCAGATGGTAGTTGTGCAGAATGTAAGATTTGAAAGTTATTTTCCACTTTGCACCCCTGAGTGCTGAGGACTGAAATATTTATAAATACCCAAGGAAGCCTTTTCTCCGTTCAACCATAGTCAATCAGAATTGGGTGTTAAGGTAAGATATGTGCATTTTGTGCATTTCTGGACTCTTCTTCATCCTCCACTTCTACTTTTTACTTCTCCAGGAAAAGTTTGGGAGTTATGTGGTTTCATTTAGGATTCAGGAGGCAAAGGCAGACATGATCATTTTAATGTAGCACTATTTCCCAGCTAGGTGTTGTCCCTAAAAGAAACACAGGAAGCGATGGACTGGCGAAAAGGTTTGGTGGGGTTGCCAGATAGAGATTTAGCAATGAGGGAGAAAGAAAGGTGAGAGAAAGGCAGTATTAGCACTTGGCTCTTGTAACAGTGAGGTGCCACAGAGGGAGGGGGCTCCCTGCTGAAATTCACTTCCTCTGTATTTGGCATGTTTGGCACCAATTGGGCCTTTGCAGAGGCCCAGCACACAAGGTAACTTTGTCCAGGCTGCTGAGCAAAGGGATTAAACACAAGGCTGCCATTGTCAATGGCAAGGGAGGGGAAACACAGTGTTTTATGCAGCATGTCTTGTCTCAGCAGGACCCCAAGGCCGTCAAGAAACCTGGAAACACGTTTCTGATGAGTGTGGAAGCAGGTTTTATGTGAAATGTGTTGGTGCAAAGGTGGTTTCCCTATAGTTTAGCTTCACATCAATCCTCCAAGCCTGGAATATCAGGTTCAGCCTCTCCCAGCTCAGGCAGGGCCTTCAGTGCTTGGGATGACAAAGATTTGCGCAAGGTCGTGGTGGTGCAGGTACAGGCTTGGGGCAGAGCCAGGACTGACTGCAGGGTGGTGGCAGCCCTACTGCCAGGAAAAGGGGGGGTTTGCCTCAGAAGGGGCTGCAGTGTGTGACCACCAGGTGACAGAAGACAAACAGAATGGGCTTGGTGCAATAGGACAATTGGAAATGAGTGTCAAAGGCAAAGAAAGAGATGAAAGGAGCTGTAGGTCTGTGGATTACTTTTGCTATCACTCTTGCTAACCTCAAACAAAGCTCCATTTCCCTCAGGTACATGTAGAGCCAGCCCAGGTAAGGTTTCTTCTGGCTGTCCTCTTCCTGCCTGGAGTCCTCCTGATCCCTGGTGTGAGGGTATGTGCCCTTGGACTACATCGTGGAAGCCAGCACCATGCAGTCCATGGGCATATACACTTGCCTCAAGGTTTATTTCATCATGGCTGCCACTGACCAACACTGGAGGTTGCTCTGCTCTTCAGGAAACACAGACTGACTGGATGCCAATGTAGAAATGTATTTGACTACTTGTTTCCTCTTTTCTTTAGGGGTATATTGGTCTCCCAGGATTATTTGGACTACCAGGGGCTGATGGAGAGCGAGTGAGTATTTTGTGAAGAAAACCTTGGTGTGATGGTTGAATGCAGTTCTTCAGAGCCTGATGTAATCTTCTCTATCCCTAGTTCCCAAGGAAGGAGGCAAGCATGCCTAATGCCTAACTATCCCTTCCTTAGCCTCTTCCTACCCTTGAATGAAGACCTGTGTCCCTGTATAATGCTGATGGTTCAGCTGAGGAGAACCCAGGCTTCAGGCAGGACCATCAGACCTTGCTGTTGACTACAGAGGAGATTTTCTATATTCCCTTTCACTTAAAAACCTGCCTTCTCTCTCCCCCTTGCCAGCTCATCTTAGTGAGATGGGGCAGGGTGAGGAGATTATACATGGAGATTCCCTGCTCCCACAGGAATGACCTCCCAGCCATGCTGTCTCAGCATTTTGTGTGTCTGACTGGAGATGTTTGGAAAGAACCTGGCTCTTGGAAGGGACAGTGCTGGGCTTTTTGTATTTATTTTGTTTTTTAATTTCCGGTTGCATTGAGTTGGGCAATCAAGAATGGGGCTGTGAGTGGGTAGCTGTGTCTGTGTCCTCCCTTCCTCTCATTCTTTCCATTGTGCCTTCCCCCAACCCAAGTGTTCAGAGCTTTACAGGACATCCCTTGCTTTTCCACTCTCCATCTCCACATCCTCCCACCTGCCTACCTCTTCCCATCCAAGGACCCCCTTCTTCCTGCTACAAGAGCTCCTAAGAAAGGTCACTGGAAGATGAACACTAATTCCAGACTTTTCTCCCTCAAATGCAAGCTCCAGAAACCAGAGAGGCCCCGGGACCATGTGGGAGTGAGCGTGTGTGTGCCTGCCTGGGAGGGGCCTGCCCTGTGCTCTGGTGACACTGATTTAATGCTTGTATAACTAAATAAGAAACATAAACAGAAGTTCTGCAGCAAGTGCCTCAGCGGTGGCCTTCATTCGGTTCCAGACCAGTAGCTTAATGACTGCTCCTGCTAAGCACAGCCCCAGCCTGGGGATGCTGCCTGTGTGTGTCCTCGGGAGGCTGTAGTTAATGGGTGAAGGTTAATTGTCTTCTGCTCTTGCAGCTGACTGCAAGTAGCTGACATTTTGATTCCCAAACAATGCTGCAGTCATTAGCCCGTTTTGCATTCTCCTTTCTTTTCTCATTTTGTTTTGTATTGTTGGTTGGCTGTTTGATTTCTCAACCAGAACTTTTTTTTTTCATTCTCTGTGTTTTTTCCTTGCAGGGGATCCCTGGAGTTCCTGGGAAGAGGGGCAAGATGGGTAGGCCGGTAAAGTTTTTCCTCGTCTATTATGCAGACATTGTTGAATGAAACTGGAAACAAGACATTTGGCTTTCAGCTGGGTCCCTTTGTTTTTAAACAAACCTTTCCATGTCTGTCTTCTCAAGCAGGAAGAAAACCAAAGACAGATATTGCTCTCTTCCTTTCTTCCATGCTCTGTTCAATTCACAGGCATTAGCACTCTTTTTCCATGCTTCCTTGGATCTTACACTTCTCCGATCTTCTTCTACAACATCTTCCCTCCTGTTCTGCCTCTGGCCAGTTGTTTCTCTGGATGCACTTTTTAATTCCCAACCGTGATTACAGTATCCCAGGTGTCTGTACTGGCTCTGTTCCATCTCCTGCTTTGCACTCCCACCAGTTCCATCACATTATCCTTTTCTTGCTGTGACTCTCTCCAACCCTTGTCCTATAGCTGCTGTTTGGGGCCTTTCTCTCTGGCCCAGGAGGCTGTGAGCACCCCAGAAAGGATATCTCGCCAAAGACAGCCTTCGGGGGGTCCACAGCTATCCCTCGGCAGCCAGGGGAGCGCCTCAGCATGGGGCCCTGTCTCAAACAGGCTGTCAGCTCTTAGTGATACTCAGCTCCGTGATTCCAGCTCCTTGGCCCTGGGAGGCTGCTCCCCCAAGGTCGGCTCAGGGAAGAGAGACAAGGGGGCCCGTGTGGCGGTTCTGCAGAAGGGTAGCTTTATTCAAAGACCCAGTACCAAAGGGAGGCCAGGGATGGGAGCTTCCCCCCGGGTCTGGGGAAAATAGAGGGGTTTTTATGGGGACTCGAGGGTGAGTGTGAGGGGGTAAAAGCCAATGGGTTACAACAAATCTACACAAGATTCTTCCCAGAGGGCTGTGTGTTTCTTTCTGCTCGCTGTCTCCAAAAAGTTGCTTCTGTTATCTTGGGGTCCTGACAAGAGGTTGAGCAATCCTTCTTATCTCTCTTAGCAGGCTTCCCTCCATGGCAGGGCTGTGGTGGGTCTGCTGTTCCCCACATTGTCCCATCCTGGTTTGTATAATCCACGTGTGGTTTTGTACATCACCTTTTTGTCGTTGGTGATGTAACAGATCAGGGAAGATGTGTTTGAGGAACAAGGAAACCAGGTAGATGTGAGAGCTTGGCCAGGAGGAAGAGGTTTTGCAGGTAGTAGGGCTGAAAACAGCCATGAGAGAGCTGTGTAGAAAAACAAGGGGGGCTGTGCTGACTGTAGCAAAAAGCAAGAGCAAGTGGGAAAAATACTGAAATGAGCAGAGGAAACAGGGAAAGGACAGAAAGGAAAGGCTTTACCCCATCAACCCTCTTCCGAGCAGTTCTGTATGCTTCCCTTAGGAAGTTGGATAAAGCATTTTATTCCAGGAATCAGCAGAGAGCTCAGGCATGTTGGAGCTCTGTTGTGTCTCATTGCCTTTGCACCTTGTCCTTCATGTTAGCTTGAGTTTCCTTTGACCTCTGGACATCATTGCACTCACAGTCTTCTTGCAAAATGTCCACTCACCCACACATGGAAAAATCCAGTGCTTTTCCCTTCCCCCCCTTGCCTGGAGCACGTCCATCCCACAAGTTCCACGCCCACCACTTGCTGATGTCATCACTGTGAAAGCCATGCAAACACCTCAGCAGTGCCATGTCCATCCCACCTGTCCTTCTCTGCCTGGGATGGGGAGCAGTCAAGCAGAATTTTTGGAGGGGTACTGGAAATCTATACTAGATATTTTGCAAGCTGCTGGTTGCACCAGAAACTCCCATATTGAATAAGCGCAGAGCCTGTGGTGTAACCATGACTCACTGGCCAGGACAAAACAAACACAGCAGCTGTTGTTAGGTGCAGGGGCTCTGCTCTCTGCTCTCTCTGCACAGAGCATGCTGCAGGCTCAAAGCCTTCCAGCTGTTGTTTGGCCAGGATTTGTAATCTTCCAGGCAAGGGTTTCGGTCTGGCAGTCACTGCTACAAGCAAGGGGCTCCCCTGAGATCAATGGGGAATCTCTCAGCCGTGGAGGCATTTAGGCTGGGATCTAGGGAAGGGATTAAATGGCTACACATGAGCACCTTTGTTCTGCTTGGCTCCTTCAGAGAGTTTTGGCTCCATCCCTCTTTTATGACATCAGGTTTAATAAGAAATCTTGAATGGACCAATGCTGACGATTTGTACTTCCGAGAGTGAACAGAAAGATTAAGTGACATCCACAGTTATTCAGGAAGTCTCTGGGAGAAATGGAAAGCAGGAACCAGCTGACCTGATTCTCTTCCTAACACCTATCTGCTGGCCAGTGCTGCCTCCCAGCTGCTTTGGGTTTTTTGTGAGCTTTCTGGGATTTCTCTGGTCTCTCCCATCCCTGCACCCTTAGGTTTGCCTGCATGGCTGCTGTTCCTGTGTTATCTCAGTGTTGTCATTGCAGGGGGGAGCTCTTGGAAGCCCTTATTAGCTGCCATCAAAGCTGGTGAATGCTCTGGAGAGGAGGGAGGGAGTTGGTATCACACATATTTCTGTACCTAGCTTTCTTTAGGATGAGAGCTTGCAAAGGATCAGTGCTCAGCTGAGAAGGAGCAGGTGGTGGGGGAAGTTGCATGTGACACCGTGGGCCTCTGAGAATGATGTAAGAGGGCATGATTAAAATAGAGGAACTGGACATGAGTCAGATCTTGAAATCCTTCCAGGGAAGTTAAGTTTTGCAGAGCTGTGAGGGACATGGTGAGTCTGTCGTGGAAACAGCTGACTCCACCTCCTGCTTGGCTCTCCCTGCCTGACATCAGTGGTGCGGGAGGCCAGTGCATCCCAACAGATGGGCTCTGGAGAAGGAGAGGGCTGGGGGTGGTCTGGGGTGAGAGTTATGATTGGAGTCCAGTGCACAAAGGAGGCTGAAATAACATGAGTCTGTACGTCTCTGTATCTGCCTGTTTTAAAGGTGAGCTACGGGGCTGGAGCTGATACAACTGCTTTCTTAAACCTTCAGTCTTGCCAGTGCAATGGCTGAAAAAATTATCTTTTTATGGTATTTTTTGTGGATTTTTATGGTGTTCAGTTGAGCAGCTGGGAAAAAAAAAATTATAAAAAGAAGACCCCATCAGGTGTGCTGGGGGAAGGAGTGAGAGAAGCTGTTCATACCCTGTCTTGCCATGCAGAGGCAATGTGTCAGTCCTGGTTCATCTTCAGCAAGGAGCTGTGCTGCACAGTAGGAAATGACTCACAGGACGAGCAGGAGATAGAACTAGCTCAAGGAACACCAAGCTGTTCTTATGCTGTGGGAGTTGGGTAGCCACAGTCAGAAGTGTCTGCACTGCAGATTGTATTAAACTTCAAATAGAGTGGAATATTTTCAGAAGTTCTTAAGCTCTGCTAGAGGAAAAGACTTTAAGGCAAATTTTCAGGAAATATATCCAAAAGGTTCTGAGCTCTTTTTTGGTTCATCTTTGGTTTTGATGTGTGCTTATAGCTCTCTTTTTCAAATAGAGAGTCACTACTGCACCAGCTGTGCTATTTTATATCTATGATTTTTTGCTTACAGTCTGTTTCGTTAGTAGTATTCTTTTAAAAGACATAGAAGGAGCAAAATTTAATTCGAAGTCATACTTAGTAATTTTGAGGTTCATCTGAGGTCTGTTCACAAGTCAGTCAAACACAACTGAGGTTTCCTTATATTTTTCTAAGAACCTAGTGATGCTGCTGGTACTGTGCTTGGAGCCTCACTGTGTCAGGTAACATGCAAACACCTCATGAAAGAAAAGCCCTGGCCTAAAGAGTCCACAAAACAGCACAGGATCAGACCATCCCCAGGGCTGGAAGGATTTGGTAACAGCATCACGAGCAAGCCATTAACACCACAAGCAGATATCTCTGCTTCCCTGCCTGTCTCTGTGCACATTGTTCTGGTTTCTCTCCATGAATGCAGCGTCATGCAAGCTGCTTGGCTCCTCCAGCTCTGTGCAAACCAGGGATAACACAGTGTCCTTGGAGAGCCCTCCTTTGAGCTCAGCAGCTGAAGCTTAGAGTGGAAATGCCAAGGATTACAGCTCATGTGTCAAGGAAGAGGTGCCACAAAATGGTACATGGATTTGAAGTAATAGGGATCAGCATGTGAGTGAGTCCAGCAGTGTTCCTCCCCTGTCACCCACAGCATGGAGGCTGTGACAGCAGTGACCTGGCAGCCACTGGAACCAGCCTCAGTGTTGATTGGGAGCACCAGTACAATGCCAGGGTGCTGGAGCTGGCATCCATTTCCAGGAGATGACCACACTCAGGATCACCCTCTCCAGCTCTCAGCTTGTGACAGAGTGGCACCTTCTCACCAGGCTGTTTTTTATGTGTGCTGTCTTCTTCTGTGTTTACTTACCATGCATTAACTCCTGCCTCCAGTGAACATCAAGTTGCAATATACTGTTTTTTTCTTCATCTGATAAGCTGTCAGAAGTGCATTTGATACTCCTGCCCTCCCCACCAGCGTGAGTAGGCTCTTGCATCCTATGAAAAGGCATCATCTGCCTCATGGGAGACTCTGGATAGCTAAAAGCAGGGCTGCCTCTCGGTCAGGAAGGTTTTGTTTTGTAGCCTCCCCCCAAGCTTTTGGTGGATGGCTGAGATGGATCAATCCTGAACAGCAGAGCATAAGGCTTTGCCAAGGTACACAGGCTCAGCTATTGTCCATGCAAACAGTGGGGACGCTTGCTCTGCCATGTGTCTGGAGAGGCTGGCATAACCACAGATCACTGACAAAATAAACGTTGCTTCTCTCTGTAGGGACTAAGATGATAAACAAGCTCCTCTCTTGCTCCAATGTTTTCTCTGTTTTGGATGCAGCTGAGACCCTTCCTTGCATTTGGAGTGAGCCAAGAATCTCCAATGCTACATGAGCTGGGATTTGAGAAACTGGTAGCAGCATAGTACTCTCAGATGTGGCCAGCTAAAGCTGGTGGAGAAATGTGTGGGCTGAAGACCTGTGTGTACAGGTAGATCCACAAGATGAACTTCAGGAAGGAGCACAAATCATCTGTAGGAGCTAATGGACAGGACTTGGGTAGCTCTGTTTTGTGCCAGCACCCCAGCACAGCACCAAAATGTTTGGTGACTTTTTCAGGAACTGATTAATTTAAAAATATAATATGCTTTTAATAGTTCTGTTAGCATGAAAAGTCCGGTGAAGGTCCTGAAAACTAGCCATGAACAAAGCTCCTCTTTTAATGAGAGGGGTTTAGCCCACGGATTGGATATTTCCTGTTAGCCATTTAAGTAAATTCTTTGCTATTTTTTTTTTTTTGCTTTGTTAACATAAATTTTTTAAATAGATGTGGTTTGAGCAATCAGTGACTTTTTTTAATGCTGAAGTTGGACACTGAAGCTGGGCAGCTGGTCTGGTCTCTCCACCTCTCTGGCCCTGGTTCACCACCCTGAAATGCAGGCATGAACCGAGAGCAAATGGCACCATATTTTTGGCCTGAGCTGTGTTCCATGTATCTGGAGTTTCCCAAATCTCTGTGGTGAGGTGCTTGCATGATTACTTCTCACATGTTCTTATGTCCATGATTACACCATCCAAATAACCTGGCGAGGTGAACAATATCTGCATGTGTTTCATTTTTCTAAGAATGGGCAAAACAAAGTCCTGAAAACAGAGGGAAAAGGGCTTGAAAGGTGCCATGAGCTGTAACTTCCACTGAAAGAAAAGAAACAATCCCAAAGATACTTGTTTTTTTTTCCAAGAATGTTCCTAAGAGACTTGTCCATCATCATTCAAAAATCTCATGAAGAACTGAACCAAGGTCTCCGAGGTATCTTTAATCCTTCAGGGAAAAGCTCATTCATAAATCAAAGCTCAAAAATTATTCTCATTAGAAATTACAAGGAGAAAATAATGCAACTATCACCTCTGAGTCTGAAAACATTTTGACCCCTAAAGCTGCTTGACTTCCTTGAATAGGAGGCTGCTTGATCTGGGAATGTTGCCCATAGATAAGGAGGAGCAGTGGCAGGCTCAGTGGTCTCTGGCATTAGGCCGACATGTTTGTGCAATAGTAACCTGGCTAGAGTTCGGCAGATTGGGAAAAAATCCTGTACCAGTGGAAAAGGAATAGAGCAGGAGTGTGAAGGGACTGGCATTTCACTTGAGTGATATTTGGTTGGAGTGGCTTCAGATTTTTGTTGTGTTGTTCCTGCTGTGCTCCCATAGCTGGAGGTATATTTATGTTTAGAAATGCCCTGAAATCTTTGTCCCAAGATGTGCCACAGAGCTGTAAAGTCTCCCAGGGGAGAGAGCAAAGCTCCCTTTCAGATGGCAGAGGAGCAGAGCTGCAGGAGGACCCTCACTCCATACCCAGCCGGTGATGGCATCTCCCTCTTGGCAGCGATGAAAACTGCCTAGACCCAGGGGAAGGCAGAGGTTTCTTTGTAGCTGCTGAGTTACAGCTGGTGGGAGGCACAACAGGAGCACAGGGTCTGCCAGGCTCCCTTTGGGAGGACTCCTAATGGGGCTGAGCCCTGCTCACCTGTGGAGGGGCTCAGTCTGCTGTCCAAACCAGGAATTCTCTCAGAGGTGTGAGCTGCCAACATAAGCTACACTTGTTTGTTTTATTTTCCTTTTTTTCCAGTGAATGCTTTCTCTCACCCTCCGCCCTGCTTCTCCTCCACCTTTTTTTTTTTCTTTTTCCTTACTTAAACTGTTTGACTTGCAAGTTCCATCCCTGGAGAGGCTCCTGGGCAGTGATTCACCTGGCTGAAGCCAACTGGCAAATAGAGTCTTATGCAGACAAGACAGGAGAGCTGGTTGGTTTGAGCAGCTTCACCTTCAGCCAACAGGAAAATAAAATCCTATTTTTGGAGAACAATTCTGTTGGCGCGAAGACCTGCCAGGATTCTTCGGAGCAGCAGCTGCCAGACTGCTTCCCTTACTCCTTCAGGGAAAGTGCTTTAAACTGAACCAGATGTTGTATACATACAACACACCAACCCACACGTGAACACCTGAAAGGGCTTTGGCGGAGCAAAGGACACCATGTATGTCACCAGTCCCTGCTTCCTGAGGGACAGCTGCTTCCAGGGACAAGAGACAAGAAGCAGTGGTGTCTGCTCCAACCAGGAGCAGTGCTTTGGCTGACAACAGCCAGCAGAAAGGGCAGGCTGCCCTGCTTGCTTTAAGCAGAGGAAGAAAGGAAAGGGAGCTGGAGGGGGTTGTAATCCCATGATGCAGGAGGAGCTGGTTCCAGTGTCTGTCTAGGTCTGGTTGTTCTCAGCAGGAGTCTCCTGGTGCATGAAAGGATGCCCTTTGCAGGGAGTGGGGATGAAAAGAAATTTAGGCACTATTGGAACATCTCAAAGATAGAGACTTTGTTACTGCTTCAGCTTCAGACTTCTCAGTGTAACCTGGGATAAATCACTTTCTATCTCTCTGTGTCTCTGTTCACAGAGTGTAGGGAGGACAAATTGGGTTGGGGATGGGGGAGCACAGGAGCACCTGGATCTTGTTAGTCCGAAGCATCTGCTTGTGTGCTCTCTCTCCAGCTCCTCCCCAAGCATCATCTTGCTTCTTTCATTGAACTTCTCCTTCAGACAATGTGAAATCCATTCAGCTGGACATTCTCCCCCACCTCCTCTCTGTATTTCCCAGCTGTGAGATAGAGCCAAAAGTTTTGTCATACCTGACTGGAGCACTGCGGAGGAGCACCCTGACGGCTCTTGGCCAACTTGTTAGTCAAGCATTTTCTTCTTAGTTCTGCTGCCATTTGCCATTCCCTTCCCTGTCCTGGTCCTTCTCTGTACGTCCTGTCCCTCCCACAGAGTGGGCAAGATGCATGGCTATGTATTTTTCACTGCAGTGTTTTCCTTTGCTGTCACAATTCTTAAGCACAATTTCCAGGGACTAGTTTTCCCAAAAAAACAGCTTCCTGAAAGATGATGGATTTTCTGTACCAAAACCCCTTCTGCACTCACAGGAGACTCTGAATCTGATGGACTCTTTAATATCTTTCAAAAGTCTCCTGTAGTGGGCTGCTAGTTGTGACCCATCTGTCTGCCAGCATCATAAAATGAGCTTCCTGCCCCCTCAGTTTGGGCTCCTCAGGCTGTTGGAGTAGTGCATGGGAGAGCAGAGGTATCACTGCTCAGGGGAATGAAACCAGTGGGATAAAAGAGTCTGTCTGTAACTTGTAGGCTGCTTGTTTAGTTGAATAGTGCTAGTTTTGTTCCTGGGGAACATCCCTCTACTTTACGCTCAGGCGGGAGAGGCACCAAAAAAATAGCTTTTCCAGACCTGTGCGATCCAATAAATTAGAACACTCTGGTCACTGGAACTGTAATTGTGGTTTAAACTGCTACTACTTACCCCATGGAAACAAAGTGCTTTCTTTTTCATTAGGGGCTTAGAAGATTGATTGTTTCCTGCTGTGCAAGAGCTGTGCTTTCATAACCTGCTTTGAGTCTTTGTAGACTGTATGGATGCTGAAATACCCTGCTCCATGCCACAGCCACCAGCCTTAGCCTCATTTAATGTGCAAAACCTGTTCATACTTGTGTGCTAAGCTCAACTGCTGGGCTAGGATGCCTGGGGTTAGTTGAACTGAAGCTGCTCTTTCCATTTGTCTCCTCCTCTGTGTTTGTTTTACATCTTGGGCCAAAAAGTACTAGGGGACCACCCACCACCCCAGCAATGGGTGAGATGGGGCTAGGGGTTGCTGGTGCCAGCAGTGCAGATGGTGTGTTAAGGACAATTAGGTGTTGGCAAGGATGGGGCTTCAGTGATGAGTGTTATGCTGGGCCTGTTCTGCTTTTCTTCTCAGCTTCTTCCCACTTTGACCCTTTTCCATCCCATCTTGAGGATGGGCAGAACCCTGAGCTCTGTGGGCAGTCACGGCATGCTGTGAACAGATTTTATTGCTGCATCTCTTGGTTCCTGGGTAGTATTGGCCAAGTGTCCTCCAGTTCTCAGCTCTGCCTTCCAAACAGGAATAATCTGGTTTTCTAGATATTTGGAGATCTAGAGCTGGAAAACTTGTGTAAAAGTTAGACTTTTACTAACTCTTGTCACCAAGTGCCTCAAATTTCCTGTCTTTAAGCAGCAAGGTTAATACTGGAAACTGAGGCATAAAAAGACATTAAATACATGTGTGAAACATATGCATTTAAATAGTTCCTTATCTGAGTTCTTTTATTTTGGCACAGGAGCACATTGTTTATGTCACATTGCAACCGTTTTAAACCAAATTCAGAAAATGGTGTTTTAGTCTGGAGCAAGCATTCCCCTAGCTGATATTATGCTGCTGTAGCAATATTGTTTTCATTGTCTCATTCAAAGTAGTAAAATCTCCCCATGCTGGCAAGAGCTCAGCTCCATAGCAGACACCTCAGCAGCTGCAGGGCCAGACTGCTGCTCAGTGGCATCCATGGGTCACTCCATGCCCACCTCTGCCCTGTGAGGAAGGAAGGATGCAGCTGGGGGATGCTGAAGGCTGTGATTGAAATCTGCAGCAGCGTAAGCACAGTATCAGTCTACGCACGCTCATATTTTCCTTGGCAGGCCACATGACTGCAAACAGCAAAATATTCTGGCAGTCTTGTTTTTTTGTCTTGCCTGAGCAATGAGTTTTCCTTGCACATCTCTCTCTTCTGATCTGATTGATTCAGCATGTAGCACAGTTATTTTCCCCCTTTTTTTCATTAGAGAAAATTGTAGCCCCCCTGCCTTCTTGTTATATTTGACATCTTTGTCTCTAGATGGCAGAAGGCTGTTTCCAGTGGTTGCTTACCACAGCGTCTTGGAATGTGCACAAGCCTCAGGGATGTAGTGCCTAGCTGGAGGAAGGCAGACAACTTTCCTGTTCGCAGTGATTCCCACAAAATAGAAGGGTTGAATCCAAGCAAGCAATAGCTCACGTCAGTTCAGTCCTTCACACTGTAGTCAGTTGGTACAGAAGAACTGAAATGATGGCTCTGAGGTCAGTGGCAAAATTTTGATTGACTTGAACAGGTCTCTCATCTCTCACTGTAGCATGCTGGGATAGCTGCTAACAGGAGTTGATGGCAAAGATGCAGGAAGGGTTTTTGTTTGAGTCCACAGAGATGTTTATTCTAGCCGCACACGTAGACAAGTCCAGGGACAAAGACTCATGGGAAGATCTAGGCTTAAGTATGGAGTATTAGGGGTGGAGAGAGCATTGGGGCAAACCATCACGGGGTACAGGGGCAGTACACAGGCAGGGTTAGGGTATGGGAACCAATGGGGAAACAGGGAGGGAGTGATTGAGGGACAAGGGCTGTGTGCCAATGGGGCCAACCGAGGGAGCAGAACAGGGGTACATTAGCATAACAGAACAGGCTATCCTGTGAGAGAAGCCTCTTGGGTCTCCCTAACTTGGGGAATGCTTCTCAGGGTCCTTTGCTCCTAGGGGGTCTTCAGGGACCCTTGTGTGGCAGGCTCACCGGCCTCCACATCTCACCTTAGATTTTACGAAGTAACTTTTTACCTTTTCTGTTCACCAGGAGTTGTAAACCCTCAAAGGTCAAGGGAGGTCTTGGATGACAGAGTTCCCCAGTATAGTTTTCCTGTTCTGTCTGCTATGATCATTTCAGTTTTCATTGTTGCCTGTGGGTTTCCTGATAAGTGTGTTGCCATTGGCTGTTGCATTCCACTTCCCTCATATTTGCTTTTTCCAGACAACCAGTGTTGGTAGTATACAGGGAAGCGGGCAGAAAAAGAGAGCATCCTCTCCCTTTCTGCTTCATCCCTGTCTCTTCAGCTCTCAGGTATTCCAGAACATGTCCGTGTTCTCCTTTGTATTTTTGGCGAGCCAGAGAAGGGGATAAAGCACTTTTGCTTTGACTCCCAGTTCACGTTCTTCCTGTAGGAGACAGAGCATGGCAGGACAGGGAAGAGAAAGCCGCTTTGGGATTTGGTCATAGCAGGGAACTGGGGTGGCTTGGAGGAGCACAGGATCTGTCCAAGAGTGAGAGAGAACATGTCACACCACTATGTTCTGGCTCTGTCTTAGTACCTCCACCCCTTTCTCTATAACTGTCCGAAGTTTTCCAAACTTGTATGGGATATAACGAGATGAATTCATCTTTTATGGTGACTTTTTTCATGTAGTAAACATGGCCTTTCACAGCTCTGGGGTGTGGACTGTAATGAGTTTGGAAGCGTTTGTTCCTCTGGCAGGCTGAAAGGGAGTGAATTCACCAGGCATCTCCGATCAGCCCCATTATGCATCTGCATGGGCTCCAACAAGCTTTGTGCTGTCCAGCTATCCTGAGAGAAGGGGGTGCAGTTCAAATGATCCTGGTAGTAGATAGCACTAAATAATTCAGATTGAAAATCCATTTTTTAATATAGTCACTTCAATGAGGTTTATGAATCGGGGGTTTTGGCCTTGTCGAGTTGTGCTGGTGTGGTAGGAATGGTTTGGATGAGGACAGGCAGGCTGGTTGTCCCACATGCTTTCCCTGTGTCCATGTGTCCGACTGATTTCCAAAGTGCTGCATGGGGTGCAAGGAGAGCGGTTTGTAACTGTCTACACCAGGAAGCCTCAATAACTAACGCTCATGTTTGCCTCCTCTTCTCAGGGTTTTCCTGGTAATTTTGGAGAACGAGGACCTCCAGGCATCGATGGGAACCCTGTAAGTTCATAATGTTTTCCTTTCTTTTTTCTTTTGCATTAGACAGCACACTGTACTGCATCATGCTAGTTATCATGCTTAAAAGTGAAGCTTTTAAGCTTGGTGGCAGCTGCTGGCTGGTTTTATCCTTCCTGAAAAACAAATGTACATCCCTGCCCTGCTGTAAATTCCTGTGTTTTGTTCCTGTAACTGCAAGGTCATCATTTGCCATCAGTTTTCTGTCTTCATCTCTTGTCTTCCCACCTGGATCTTGACAGATGCTTTATTATCCTGAGGGTGTGACTAGAAGAAAGTCAAGAGAAAAAGGGCAAGGATGTTGCTCTCACAGAGCAGGCAGTGTTTGGACCATGCTGTCCACACCACAGGGCACAGATTCCCTGCTCTAGTGTCTGGGAGCACTGAGGGACAGACTCCATAGCTGCGGCTGCTGCCTGCCCCATCCCTCAGCCAGCCCTGAGACTGCACGGGGACTTAGTCTTCAGTCTCCTGAGTTCTTGGCTTCCCTTCAGTCGTCATTGGACCTCTGCTGGCTTCCTAAGAGAGGGATGTGTCTCCTGGGAACTGGATCAAGATGGTCACAGAGGACATTTAAGCAACTAAGTGCTGATAAGGCTTAATTTGCTCTGCTCTTGTAGCACTAAACTGTGGGGATGTGCTGTGTTTGTTACTGGTGACAGAATATGTCCTTGTGGTTTACAACAGTTCTCAGATGTATTAATTATCCTAAATTATTTTCTGAATTACTTTGTTGGTTCTCCCTGAATTAGCATGTGAGAGCACTGCTTCATCTTTGAAATTCCTGCTGCCTTGGTTATTCACACATAATCACTGTGCTGCTCTGGGGTTTGACGGGATGATTTGTGTGAAGTAACCCACTCCACATGTGTCCACATGGAATGCAAGTTCCCATTTGTCATATAGGCAGCATAAAAGTTATTTATACAATCAACTCCAATCACCAAGCCAAGCTCAGGTGCACTCCATCTTTTGTGGGAATTCAGCCCAAGAGTAATAAATGCAGTGAACTGAAAGAATATTCCCAAGGAATACTTCTGCAGGACTTTCCCCATCCTTCAGTCAACTTAAGCCATGGGTCAGAGTGGAATCAGTAGTCCCAAAGTAGAAAACTTTCTGATTGTACTGCTGTTTCCAGCTAGCCCACCAGAAAGAGCAGGGATCCTGGAGGACAGGATGACTTTTTTTCCCCCCAAATAACTTACTTTGTTTTGTTTCGAATATGCGAGTTATCTAAGCACCATTCAGAAGATGTTCTCAATGCCAGTCAGCTGAATGGCAGTTCCCAGAGCCTGGGAGAGCAGCAAATGTCCTGTTGATTCATCCAAGAAGGATTGCTCTTCTTTCATCTTATCAACGACTTTTAAATATTAATGTGCCTTGGCTATCGCAGAATGAAAACAGACTGTTTGGGCTGACTTAAAGGGAGGTTCACAGGGTCATAAGTGGAGTCACAGACGCAGAAAAATGCCAGAAAGTCTGTGGAGCACACAAATATGCTGTGTTTGGTAGGTGGGGTGTGCAGATGAACTGTCGCAGGCGGAGGGCGGCCGGAGGCCCGGCTGACAGAGGCCTGGCTGCCACATCCTCTGTTTGATCCCCTGGTCACGTGGGGAAGGCTGAACCCGACAGCCTCTGATCTCCTTTCCATCTCCTCCAGGGACAGCACAGGCTCTTCCAACCTCAGGGGCCTTCTTTCCTCCTACAGCTCACTGAGAACTGTCGAGCCATCGCATTCCAGATCCCATGTTTCCCCGGAGTGTTTTAACCACTCCAGTTAGGCTCTTAATCAGAGGAATTAGATGTGGGAAAGGGCTGTTGATTCATCTCCTTCTCTCTTGTCCCAGTGCCCGGTTCATGCACTGAAAAAAGGAGAATAGAGCCTGATTTTCCTCACAGATCAGGGACTGATAGCCGGGAAAGGCCACTTGTAAATCCTCCATTTCCTAGGCCAGGGAATGGCTCAAATTAATAATTAGTCCTGCCCACATCTCTCAGGGGAGTCCACCCCCTCCTCTTCCAAGAGGAAATCCTCTTCCATTAGCTGTGAGGTCATGCATTTCCACATATACCTTTTATTTTGAGGAATATCCATATGACATAAGTCAGAAATCTGAGAAGTGCCTCTTGAGACTGGTGGGACCAAAACCTGACTGTCCACCCAGCCTGCAGCCCAGCCACCCTGGAAGCCTGCAGAGCTTCCTGGGAAACCCAGGCCACTGTGCAGCTCCTGATCAGCATTCCTGGCATACTCCCTCTTCTCCCTGAGCCTAGTAATGCCAGGCTTTGGCTAAAACCTTGAAGCCCACCTTATAATAGTAGCTCTGAGGACACAGAAATCCCACCCATGAGGAACAATTGCTCCACAGATGTCCCAAATATGCAGGAAAGGAACTGGCCATAAAAAAAAGCAATTTTAGGCTGGTTGAGATTATGAAACACTTTTTTGTGTGTGTGCTTGCCCAATAGTCCTTTACTCCACTTCCCATAAAATAAACACATATAACCCTTTACCCAAGGAGCCCTGAGCACATTCAGTCACATTGTGTCCCCTTCTCTTTCCTTCTTCCACTAGGCAAATCTTTCCATAAAAAGGGAGCTTTATTGCACTGGAAGGGACTCCACCAGATGTGCACCATAAACTGAGCAGGGCTGTCAAAGAAAGTAGCCAGCGTGATCCAGAGCAGGGACAGGACTGTCTGAGTTAACAGGAAGTTCAGCATTTCCAATGCACTTGTTTTGAGAGGCCTCATTGGAGATGGAGGTGTGTAAGAGCAGGTCCTTGCCCTGACAAGCAGCTCACTGTTAGCGTGGCCAGGGAAACCACTGAGGGAGACATGGGACAGGCTGAGCACCCCACAGTTGCTTAACTACTCAGAGACTTGGATAAGTGAGTTGTGGGGATCTGGCAGAGCTCCTCCACTGTGCTTCACTTGAAGACACCATCAGGCACCCACCAGTACTTCTGCATGTCTTTGGAGAGCTCACACAGAGGAAGTTTGTAGTGTAGCTGAGAAACCAAACCAGCTCCACAGCCCCATTAGCAGTCTGACCCTTGGAACTATGAGATCCAAGGTGCTAAATACACTCCCAAGATCTATTTGCTGGCACCAGAACCTGCCATACCCTCTCCCCAAGCTACCCTGTTTCATTTTCATGCAGATCTTCCTTTTCCTATGAGTTTTATTATTACTTAACCACTCCCAAAAACTCACCTTTCCCAATGCTAAAGCTGCAGCTTTCCTTCTCACCTTAGACTTTCTCTCCCTGTGTCCTTTCCCAGCTCTGGTCCCTCTCCCTGGCAATGGCTGGATCTCACCGGGGCAGGCTCCCACCTCTTCCCTGCACAGTGAAATGTTCCTTTCATCCAGCCCACTCCTGGGAGTGAAGTCAGCCCTGGGAATAACTGCCCAACAAAAAGCAGCCTGTGTCTTCCCAGGATGTGCTCACAAGTGCACTCCTGAAGATGGAAGTTCTGGATCACTTTATTGGGGGAAGGAAGGGGGAGGGATGGTCCTTTCCCTTCCTTCAAGCCCTTGAAACACTAAGCTGCCTTTCAGTTTCTGCTTGTCTATAAAGCTTCTGTAACCGTGTGGGTTTGTCTTTCCTTTTAGGGAGAATTGGGAGCCCCAGGTCCTCCTGGAGTCCTTGGACTCATTGTAAGTACAAAAACAAATGGAGATCTGGCTTGTCGGGCTTCAACCCTTTCAACCTGCCTAACTACACACAGATTTTCTTCTTCCTGTGAGCAGGAGAACTGTTTGTATGGGGGAGGTGTGATATCTGGGGAGAGAGGGGGGTTTCCTGGTGGATTGGGAGGTGGAGGAGGGCAAACCCTTCCAAGCAAAAGGAAACAGATTAGAAGTCTGTTGTTAGTGTCTTTTTTTTCCTGATAACTTGCCCTTTTGATAACATTTGCCAGGGTATTTCTTTAAAGATGCAGCATTCATTCCACACCAGGATCTCTTAAAAAGCAAGTCCCTATAAGCAGTGACCTCAGGGACACATAGTTCTGGTTCACTGGAGAGACCATGGGCAGGAACAGTCTGTCCTCTGGGTAGACAGGAATTTTACATGTACTCTCACCATCCCATCACTAATCCAGGTAATTATGTACTCAGCCAAATTCCACCCTTCATCACACTCTTCCCCCAACAGGAGATAAATGACTGTAAGGATGGGTGGCAACTCCTCCTCTGGCAGCTGTGCTGGGGGTTAGTGAATGCCCAGCTGAACATAGTATGGTTTATTTTTAGGTCCTAGGATTTGTTTCAGGTTATTCCTTCCATGCAAAAGAATTGGTAGGCTCTGTTACTACTACAGCATTCTTTCATAATGATTCCTCCTCAGCTGTGATAAAACTTGACTTGCAAGGAATGGTTAAGAACCTTCCCCTTTTGCCTTTCTGTAGCTTAAATTATAGGAGTGTGTGTCAGCTGAGATCAAGGCCTCCATTGCACTAGATATTGCACAAACCTAGAAATCTTAAGATTCCTTGAAGGAACAGCAGGGAATATGGTGGAACACCCATCTTGAAGATGGGGGATTGGGACAGAGGTGGGTTAAGAGGAACGTTTTCCGTGGAACAAGGAATTAGGTCTGTTTCCTCTCATTAGTGGAGATGAAAGTAGCTACTTTAGCCATAGCAGCAGAAAGGATGTGCTCCTGGCAAAAAGCTGAAAGAGGAAGACTGATATTTAAAACAATACCATTGAAGGCATTGGATTGGATTATATTTCTCCTTGCTTTTGGAAAGATTTATCATTTCCTTGTTGCCATTATCTTACAGATACTTTGTTAGAAAGTGTAAGGTCAGAGATGGTAAATGGGATCATGATCCTCCCAGAGATGATGGAGTCAGAAGCTGGCCCAGCCAAACTTCAAACGGGGATTCAGGTCAAATTGAGTTAGATACTGTGTCCCAGGGTATCATGCATCTCCTGAATTCAGGATGCTGAAGCATCTCTGATGGGATAGACCAAGAGTGACTTCCTCCATCCTCCTGGGGAGAAGGGAGCACCTTCATCCTACCTTGTCCTCCCTGTGGAGGACAGCTCCAGCTCCTTCCCCAGGGTCTGCACATGGGGCTCACACTGCAGGGCATGGAGAAGGTGACACATGGCCCCCGTTCAGTCTCTTCCTTGCCACCTGCAGGCACCCTTGGGTCCAGCCAGGCTCCTCACACACCAGGCTGTGAGGCTTCAGCTGCCTCACACACCCTGCAGAGTTCAGTTCGCAGTGTAAGAGAGCCTGAAGAGCAGAATCGGTAGTACCTAAAGCCTCTTGCTCTCCTAATTAAACATGTGGGCAAAGCTCTAAGTAAATGCATTTCTACAAGCAACCTTTATGCTGGGAGGTATGAAAAGGGCTCTGTTGGGATGGCTGCAGCCCAGCTCTCTCTGCGTGGCTGTGGGCCTGGGGCTGTGGCTGGAGAATTGCTCCTTCAGGAAGCCTGCCCTGTTTATTTACACACTGAGGCCAGGCTGGTGCACCCCGTCACTGACTCTCTTCACGGCAGAGAGTAGCCAGAGCCCATTTCAACACCAGTGCTGAAGGGTTTCTGTTGTATATCATATGTGTGTGCCCACAGCAGCCAACACTCTGCTGTCCTCCTGTGCTGAAGTAAGTCCCAACACACGATGCCACACTGACTTCTCACTGCAGCAGGATGAGACACCTCTGTCCTCACCTCCTGTCTCTCCTCTTTTTCCTTTGAGTGCTACCTTTACGTAGGGGCTGTCTGCATATTCAAAAAGCCTTGGCTCATGCCAGGATGCTGCACTTCTGTTGATATCAGTAGTGTGTTTCTTCAGGGATACTAAGACTGGATATCAGAGGAATTTCACACCACATGGAGGGTTCTGTTGGGTTTGCACCTAATGACAGGTAATTTTCTTTCTCTCACTAGGGTGACATGGGCCCTGTTGGACCAATCGGCTATCCAGGACCAAAAGGATTAAAGGTGAGGGAATAGCTGAGCTCTATGAGCTCTCATCCCTCCATAGCTGGGCCAAAGGTTATTCTGTTCCTCCTTTGGGCAGTGATGACTGTCCTGAGAGAAAGGATAGGCAGCAGTGATGTGTGTGGAGGCACAGGACTGTTGAACAGAACATCCCACTGGTGCTCTGCAGTAGGTGTGAGGTAATGGAGAATTCCAGGAGCATTTTCCCTGTGTCCCTCCAGCACATGAAGAATGTGTGATGGAGCACACTTTGGGAGCAATCTGACATTTGACCTTGAGACTGTGCCAGGCCAGTTCTGTGGGTCTGAACCACCACCCCATCAGCAAACTGCAGTGTCACAGACCTGAGCAAGTCTCCACCATGGCTCAACCTCACTGTGAACTTTCTTGTTTCAGGGGCTGATGGGAAACACTGGAGAACATGGACTGAAAGGTGATAAGGTGATCTGAATACTCCCTTATTGTGCTGTGTTTTAATTTTGCACGTGAAATCCCCTTTCTAGTTTCTCTTTCTTATTCAGCACCATAGTGCTGTTTCCACTCTGGCCATCTCTACCCCATCCTCTCAAATCTCCTTCCATTCCTGACACTCTAGTTTTGATTTTTCTTTCTTTGATATCTTCCCCATCCCCTTTTCTATGGAGTATAGATCAGTTTTGCTCAAATCCTCTTTGGAACTCCCATCTCCCACTGATGATGACAGTAAATGTACAATTAACTGGTGTTCCATTGGTTTTGTGTTGTATATGTGATGGGATGGGGAGGAAATGATCCAACACTGACAGTGAAGTTGTATTAATGCATTTGGAGGAAATGTGGTGTGGAAAAGCAGCCCTGTATCAAACAAACCAGGTGGATCCCTTGGAAAAACTGTTGTGTATTGGATGCCCCTGCTCCTGTTCAAGGAGCCTCACCTCAGTACAGCTTCCTTCTGAGAGGAAATTGCCTTGTCCTGAACTGATATGAATCACTTTAGAAAGAGCAAAATGGAGAGGGGCCTTGATTGCAGTGATTTAGTGGTGCTGGCACAAAAACATGGAGCTTGAGATAAATCAGCATGAAGCTGTGTGTATGAATGTCTCACTGTCACAAGAACCCTCCTCCTACAGATATTCGGCTGTAGGATTTATTTAGTCTGAAAGAGTCGGAGGTGCAATTATTTATTGCTGGCTCTGATTGCTCAGGAGGGCAGGAGAAAATGACCATTAAGTATATTCTCCTCCTCCTGTCAGACTTTTTGTTCTCTTCTTAGATGTTTGCTTTTAGAGAATGACTTAGCAGCCCAAAACTACGCAGGGGGGAAGTAGTGTCAAACCAGTTGATTCAACTCTTCTTATATTATAGCAGCTCTGTGCCAGGACTCCTGTGTCTGCAATTTCCATTTCTCCCCCGTGCTGCTTTTCCACTTCTATTGAGAGCAATGACAAGGCAAGAGAAGGGCTTTTTCCTTAGGACAAGCTTAAGACATTGTAGCTGGTTTCTTGACTAAACACCAGATCTTAGAGTCCACAGACTCCTCCATCTACTCCTTGGAATAAATGGTTAAATATCTTAAAAACCACCAACATTTAAATCATTACTTAGCAAAATTAAGCTTCCTGGACAGTTCAGTCTCCATCACTTTATAGAAAGTTTATGCCTGCACTGTTTATGCCTGGTATTTCCCCAGCCACTGCTATCACAGTCACCAAAGGGTTTGTGATTCTCTCTGGATTTATCTTTTCAATACTCCCAAGTACGGAATTATCCATCCTCCCACCAATCCCACACTCCTGAGGTACAGGAAACCTTTTCCTTCCCCTCCCCCCTGCAAGCTCCAGGCTTCAGGTCATCCTGCCATCCTGGGGATGGGTTGATGAAGATTTAAATGGATGTCTGCAAGCTCCTTTTAATCCCATCTGTCTTGGTCACATCCAAAACTTGTGGCTTTGTACAGGTTTGCCTTTTTGAGGAAAACTGAGCTGAGGAAAACTCCCTTCACTCAACAGCAGTCAGATGGATGCTGGTAAAGCCTGAGAATAATGACAGGGTAGCTGGATGGTGTGTGTAGGCAGCAGGAATGTCACTGGAGCTGCCACCTCAATCCACCTGGGAGAGTCTCCTCACATCACATGACCAGGTGTGAACCAGAATAAGGAACAACATCTCACTCCTCCAGAAAAATCACGTGTTTTTATCTGGCAGCTAGACAGGCAGGTCCAGATCATCCTTCTGTTGCCATTCCAGTGTTTTCATGGAGGCAAGGAGAGGGGGAAGAGAGGGTTTTATCTGCTCTTACAGGGAGAAATGAAATTACTGTGTAACTCTGAAATAAACAGCAGCCCTGAAAAGACCACGTGAGGGGATGAGTGCAGGGGAAAGGTGGAGGAAGCAGAGGAAATCCCAGCTACTTGTTCTCACAAAGGAGTTTTATGAATTAGGACATCTGTAACTTGTGGAGGACATGGCTCAGGCAAATACCTCTGGAGTTGTGCAGCATTAGCTCCCTTTGCATTGCTAAGCAGGAAGTCTTAGGGACAGAGACTTCCAATCGAGGAAAATTGAGGAAATTTTACACAACAACCTCCTCTGCATCCCACAGACAGCAAACACATCCCACAGACAGCAAACACATCCCACAGACAGCAAACACATCCCACAGCTGTGCATTGGTCCCTTCCCTTGTAGCCCCTCTCTGTTTCTCTTGGGTTACAAAGGGCCTCGGGGTGTCTGAAGCTTTTCTTTTTATAGGTGAAACATGAAGCACAGGCAACATCTCATGGGCAGAGCCTGTTTGTAATTTCAGATCCTACATTCCTTTTCCTGCCCCATGAACAAAGTCCTTGCAGGCCCATTTCATCATCTCGGCGTCGCAGTTTTTAATAACAAACATGCCTGACCTCTTTCCTCTGCAATTTTCCCCTCATATTAAGGGCACAAACCTCCAGTCCCAGTTCCAGGGCAGTTGAAAGGTGATGCCCCAGTCCTCAGTTCTAGTTTAAGAGATTAACAGCCATAGATGGACTGTTCATGCCGTGACATTTTGCTGTTCTGTCACAATAACATGTGAACATCTGGCATGAAGTCCAGGTCAGGATAAGAGATGTGTTTTGTTTCCCCTGCTTCCTTCTTACCCTCTCTAATGCCCATTTCTCAGAGCTGTTCGAAAACTGGTTTCATTGTCATGCCCCACTTTTCCATAAGGTTGGAAACAAAGGTTTGTTCTTGCCTTTTGCTATGCTCAGGAAACTCTTATTTTAGCAGTTATTACTTAGTGTCCAAGTATTTCTTCTGAAACAGTATTTCAATGGCCACTTGTATGGTCTGGGTAGAAAATAGCTTAATAAAAATATAATCTTTCTTTTTTGACCCTCAGAATTGATGGTAAAGACAAACCTCAGAGCCAACCTGTCACTTCCAGAAAAGCTGTTTTCATGCTGCCTTCAATCGGAGTCAGAATTAAGTAGACTTCCATGCTTTAAGCCTTGGACTACATAAAATAAGTAGAAAATTGAGAGAAGAGGAGAGAAGTCTTTAAAGGAGCTGGGACACACAGTAGTTTTTTTGCCACTTCTATTATATCTATTACTTGGGGTTCTTCTGAACTGAAGCTGTGTAAAGAGCTTATTGTTTCCATTTTGCATTGCCAAAAAAAAAAAAAAAAGATGGAAAATAGTTTAGATGAAACAAAATGTTGGTTATTTGACTCAAATTAAAATATTTTAGGTTAAAAACCAAATGAGCAAAATGAATTTAACGTTTTTAAGAGCAACATTCTAATTTTGCTATATAAAAGATTTGTTTTGAAGATGATTCCGTGAAATGTTCTGGTAACATTTACCAAAACATTTCAGCAAATTTAGCATGTATCCATGAAATGTTTCTGTCATTGCATCTTCATAGTTCTTAATTATTTTTCTTCTGAAAAATTGTCTTTGAAAAGTCTTTGCCAACTCAAACCTGAACCATTCACAATTTCATTATCCCTTGCATGTTACTGAAATAGTTACAATTATTTCAGCTCTCTGATAACAAGTGGGTGGTTTTTCTGGAGTGAAGCAGACTTTTTGTGTCATCTCTCTGTGGGCTTTGGCTCTGTTGCAGGACTCCACATGTCTTCCATGTGGACTACGTTTAAACATATAGCTCTAGAGTGGCTCATTCCCTTGCTGGGAAGCCAAGTTCATGGGACAGAGTTCCTCCAGGAGTTATTTTTATTGGGTCTTGTCATCGTACCAAGTTATTGTAATCATTCCTTCTTTGACTTCCCAAGTAGAATTTTCCTTTCTCTGCCCCATCATTGACTCATCCAACTAAATATATGAGGTTGGAAGGGGCATCAGAAGGTCATTTGAGTAGCAGAGAGCTGCTCACAGCAGGGCTAAGAGCCAATGCAAGGTAGTCCACTGCTCCTTGGAAAACCTTCAGGGATATTTGTCTTCCACCCAGGGAGTCAGAATCTGTTATGCTGGTCCAATGAGGGGACAGACAGACAGCTTGGTCAGGAAATATTGTCAGTGATGAGCTCCCCATACCAGTGAACACCAGCCTACCCCTCCCAGGAAATCTCAGCTCAGATATTGGCAGCGAGGTAGTACTAAAGCATTACCGGAAGCCGCTCTTGTTGTTTTATGGAAGAGGATTGATGTTTGATGTCAAGACTAGGATATGCTCACAGAAACCCTGAGGATTGTTTTCTTTTCTGTAGAGCTTTGTGAAAGAAAAGGTTCATTCATTGAAAACTGAACTCTTCTGTTCAGCTGAATTTAACACTTCACCACCTTCATGGTTGCTGTTAGCTAGAGGAGTCTGGTCTCTCTTCTTGCAGCTTCTATAGATACACAGTGCTTGGGAATTCCTGGTTTTCACTCTCCTGCAGTTTCCTTTCTCACCTTAGAATCAAGTTGGGAAATACACACTTTATTCAGGGTTGTTTTTACATTCAGTGTGATCTGCAGCTTGCCAGCAGTTTGATTTTGAGTGGACCTGGTGCTGAGACTTTTGCTGTACAAAGCACCTTCTAAGCATCAACCTACGCATTTTGGCTGTTGCTGTTGCCTATTTTAACTCTCTGGTGATGTGTACCCAGGGTGATCAGGGAAGAGCAGGTGTTCCAGGAGATATTGGCTTCCAAGGAGACAAGGTAATTGTTTTCTTTTCTCCATCATTCTTTTCCCCTTACATAGCAGTGGTCACCAGTTTTCTTGATTCATCCACTATGAGTTGGAATTAGCTGCATCCTGCTGTCAGGTTCCCCTGCTTGGATAGTTCCCATTTGGGATATGCTGTGCCTTTCTAGAGTCCACGTCAGAATATGGATTTTGTAGTTACTCACAATAAAAGCAGTTCTGCAGGCAGGGGCTATGTCTTATAGCAGAGATTGGAAGTGATGGGACTGATGGGGATGTGTGTGAATGTGTGTGGTCCAGTGGCTGCAGACTCAAGAGATTTTGTCTGCTCAGTGCAGCAACTTAAACCCTGACCCAGTGAAGCACTTAATGCTCTGTATAACTTCTGATGAAATGACTTCTCCCCTGTGACTTGATGTGATACTGACTGTGGCTGACAAATGTTGCACATAGCCCTGTGCTGGAGCCTGTGTGGCTCTGAAGCTCACAGCAAACTGCAGCAGCTCATGTTCTTTGGGGCTAAATTCAGAGCTGTCTTCAGAAACATCTCACTGACATTAGTGCAGCTGTCTGAACTCCATGCAGGGCTAAGTGCAGCCTTTAGGAGATGCTTCCCATTCTGCAGCAAAGCTGGAGCCTGGGGAATTGGTATTTTTTTGATGCCTTATTGTGTTCTGAAAAAATGTGTCTCTCTCAGGGCAGCCAGGGTTTGCCTGGGGTCCCTGGGGCACGAGGGAAAGCAGGCCCCCTGGTAAGTAACCAAGCACCCTCTGCTTCCTGATCTCCCTTTCTAAAGGTTCCATGCCCAGCTGGAAAGACAGCTTGGCCAGCAGTGTGCTGTTCTAAACAGGAAACCTGACAGCCAGGAGCCAGCTCATTTTCCCCCATATTTTTCTGATTTCTGCAGGGAAAAGTCGGTGACAAAGGACCAGTTGGGTTTCCAGGACCACCTGGCCCTGAGGTATGTCCCACCACCACCTTCTCACATTCCTTGCAGCCTAGGGCTTCACTTCTCTGCTGAGATATGATGGCACGCGAGTGGTGATGGGGTAGGATGGATCAAGATGGGTTCATGACCCATTCTACATCTCATGGTTTCCTGTTTTTTCCTTCCTGTTTTTTCTCACAGATAAAATTGAGGAGTTTTTTCAATTTTTCCCCCTCAAAATACCATTTAAAGTAGAAAATCCTCTTACTTCCCTTACCAAAAAATAGTCACAGTGATACCTTAAATGCAGGATGAGCTTCCCCCGGCACATCATCATTTTTCTCCTTCCTAAGCAACCAGACAAAATCTGTAAGATGCTAGAAAGCCACTTCCAGCACAACTGATGGTTTGTTTTCCCTTCATCAGCGTTCTGGTATTTCTCAGGGTCTGGAAGGGCCCTCAGCTGACTGCTGCCATTTAGCAGTCATTCCTCTTTGTTGCTATTGGAAATAAGCATAGATTCCTTTGTTTCCTCCNTGTTTCCCTTTGTCGCGGAGGCTGCAGCTCCTTTCTTGGAGCACAGAGATCATGCGCTGACTAATAAAGATTAATTAAAATCCAAATTGCTGATTTTAGCTGTGTGATGACAGTGAGGCCCTCGCTGCAATAAATCCTAGGAAGATGGACCTAAAGTTGCCAGGAAAGGCTGTTCTTCCATCAAACTGATGGTCCTGCTCCGTTGTGTCCCATTCCCTCCCAAAGCCATGGTGGCCCACACAGAGACACTACCAATATGTAACACATCTTGTCCCTTAGCCTTTAACTAAACCTCTCACAGAGGCTGACACTGCCTGCAGAATTCCAGCTTTGCACCCTGACTGTTCCTCGTTTTCTCCAGGGCTTCCCAGGTGACATTGGCCCACCAGGAGAAAACGGTCCTGAAGGTCTGAAGGTGAGTAGAGCAGAGACTGCAGCTCTGTGTGGGGTTGGAACCAGCCAGGGAAAACAAAGTAGTGGGAAGGGGGGAAGAGAGAAACCCCTTGAGATGCCTAAAGATTCTCCTGGCCAGCATCTCAGCTTAGTCTGTTTGGCTTGATGTCCCTCCAAGTGCAGCGTTTTCTTTTCTTCAGACTTTTTTTCTGTAATAAAATTGACATTGGATAATGTCCCATGGCTGTGAAAGAGACTTTCTCATTTTAATTGCCCTTCTGAGTTTATGTTTCTATTTTCTGAGTATCTTTTCCTTTGGCTT
Source organism: Erpornis zantholeuca (assembly GCA_013400515.1). NCBI lineage: Eukaryota > Metazoa > Chordata > Aves > Passeriformes > Timaliidae > Erpornis > Erpornis zantholeuca. Next base: position 143,921 of record VZTN01028758.1, read on the forward strand.
TTTCTCAGGGAAAGCCAGGAGCACGAGGTTTACCTGGGCCCAGAGGACTGCCTGGACAAGAGGTGAGTGTCCTCAGCTCAGAAGAGGTTTGATTTAAAGAACAACGCTGACTTTTGTAAATTAATGCATGCTGAAATGGTCTCCGTGGTTTAAAATGCTCTGCTCCCTCTGAATCTGGAAGCAGATGCTTATACTGAGTGATCAGAGACCTTCAGAAGAGGAGCTTCCTCTAAGCTGTGTGATCTTCGAGACCTGTGATCTCTGCTTCCAGTCACTGTTGGCATCTGCTCACCCTAAATTCTGCCTTGGCTTTCCTTTTAAAGCCTGTTCCCCCCAGCCCCACATGGGTGTTAGAGCCCTTTTCCCTTGCACATCCCCTTGCACAGACATGCATGCCCTGGCCTGGCTTTTGCTTTCTGCTCCTTTTAAGTGTGTTCCTTTTCAACCATGAGACCTGCAGATTCCACTCTCTCACACAGAGAAACATCCCTCTGTAAAAAGAGAAGGAAATGGGAATTGCTACTTTGCAGAAATTCATTTGCCCAGCACCTCAGAGCTTGCACTCACCACTTCACCTCAGAACTTGAATCATCATTCCACTTGCAGTCATTAAGAAGGGAGCAATTGTCATTGATTTAATTGTCCTGGAGCTGCAAATACGTTTTGGGAGCATCAGAGAATGTCTGGATTCCCTCTTTATCCTGTTTTAACTCCAGTGACATTGGTGTAATTTCCTCTCACTCAGGCCAGTGTAAGCTGTTTGTCCAGAGTCAGGAGACATTGTGTAAATAACACTGAGCACATGCATGGGCAGCAGCTCGTTTTAATAGCACTAATAATTCTTAACTTTTTCTGGGAACTCTTCTGCTTGTTCTCTAAATGGGATTAATGCAAATTAGCTCATTTATTTGCAGTGAAATAGGAAAAAAAATATTCCAGCCAAAATACAAAGGGAATCGAAGCCCTGCATTCCAGGTTCAGGCAGGCATGACCAAGCTGCCTTCAATTTATTCTAGTTAGTGAGTGTAAAAGTAAGCCCAAAGACATGGACATGGAGTTTGGTGCAAGCTGTGCTGAAGGACTTTGAGTGTGCAGCAGAGCACAGCGCTGTGCCCTTACCACTATGGTCACCCAGGGCACTGGGTCAGGGCTCTGAATTACATCCCACTGGAAATGTGGCATATTGTGGGTGGCTTGTCTGAGCCCATGGAGCTGGGTTCCTGACCCCCAGTCCTGCCCTCAGCCAGTCAGTGCCTCTTCATTATCACGGCTGACCACCGAAACGAGAGCAGCCAGGCTGTAGCTGCCAAGGGCGCTTTTAATTTCTCTCTTGGCAGTTGGTTTTAGACACTTGAGATAATTTTTGTGAAGCTTAATTGAAGGTCTCTTAGAAACTGTAGATCTGATCCTATCACATTAGAAATTGGTGTAGAGCCAAGAGAGAGGACTGAGTCCAATTGCTGTGTGAGATTTTGTGATAGTTTCACCCTGCAGCATGTGTAGTCCCAGCTGAAAGCAAAAGGGAAACATTCCTACAGTTGCCAAATTGTTCTGTGGGAAATTTTGGAACATGCTTTTTTGAGAGGAAAGGAGAGAAAAAGGGGATAAGAGAAACAAAGAGTAAAGAGCTCTATAGCATTCACATCCCTGCCAAATCAAATGAAGCAGAATTATGGCAGCATGTCCAGGGTACCCTACTGGCCAAATCCAGCCCATCATAGACCAAGTCAACTAGGGTTGCCTTGGTCAAATTTTGGATGGCTTTTACTGGCAGGACTTGCTTTTTTTCCTGAGAAACTTCAGAGCCTGCTATAAGATAGAGGAGGACTCAGCTGTTAAAATATGACAGCTGAGCACACAGCCTGTGTTTAACTGCTGCTCATACTGCAGGCATTTCATTCTTGCTGCATGGTGAGTCCAAATTTTGTCACTACTTTGCCTTTTATTTTCATTTCTTTTCACCTCAGGGAGATGAAGGACCCTTAGGACCACCAGGAGTCCCTGGTCCAGAGGTATGTTTCAGTCATTTATTCACTCAGTTATTACCAGCTCTGATGACCTTGCAATGGAAGTGTAGTTAAAGTCTCATAAAGCTTCAACCCTCCTGGTTTGGGAAGTTAATCTGCCCTGCTATGAATTATTAGCATGATTGATTTCTTGATCCAGGATGGCTGAAAGTCCACGAAGTGTCTTGAAGTCCAGGGTGTTGAGTTTATGACTTGTCTAAAGTCTGAGACCTTGAAAAACCCTCTAATGTTTAAACAGTTCCTCCTCAAGATAAATCACATTGACTGGAAGCCATCTCTGTAACCAGCCCTGATGTTTCTTCCTTGATTTATAGTATTTTTCAATGAGTAGAGGAAAAAGAAAAGAAAAAGACTGGACAGTTAGAGAGAGTCCTTTTGATCTCTGTGATGAATCACAGAAACACAGAAGAAGCCAAAAGAATATTGTCATATCTGTACCCTTGGCAGCTCAGGATTTTGTAATGGGTCTGTACATAACTGTCACCTCAGGATAGTAAAATATCCTGAGAATTGGTAATAGGTGGATCAGAAAATGAATGTTTTATCTTTATCTTTTATCTAACAAGCATGTAAGCTGCACCTGTGGCCAAAGCAGCTGCAAGCTTTTGATGTTTATGGTTTTTCCGTATATTCCAGGGTCGATCTGGTTGGAAGGGATTTCCAGGAACACCTGGTCCCAACGGTCCAAAGGTGAGAAAAGAGTTTGTTTGTGATCAGGAAAGCAGTGGGTAGAAGGAAGGAAAGGAAGAGGGAAATGTCTTTCCTCACCTTTACCACTCTTCCAGGTATTCATTCCAGAGAGAACAAGACAACTGAGGGTTCTTCTTTTTCTCAGGATTTTGGGGTCTCAGCTTCTGCTTCTTTCTTCAAAAAGAATGATGGTGCATTTTTAAGCTATTATAAACAAAAAAAAAGTGTGTCCCTCCTTTGATATTTACTAACTCCTCACTCCATCATCATCTCATTTTCCATTGCTTCTCCATGGTTTTGTTCTAAAACAATGCACATCATTCCTATCTTTGCTGCCTAATTATCAGCAGGAGCCATTCCAGGGCACTCCACAAACCCACACTCTAAAGGAAAGAGAAAAACCAACAAAAATAACCTCTTCAAACAGTAAATAGCAAAAATGTGGTCTGGCAGCACATCTGGAGTATCTGCCTACTGAGAAAATACAGCTGCTGTCCTGATGACACTGCTAGTTACTGGTGAGCCTGGTCTATAGACGGGTCTATAGACCCCATCTAGGGATACTCCAACTGCCTTCATGTGCTCCCACAGCTGCCCTTATCCCGGTGGGTTTGAAGTCCTTCTTCTTTGCCCCTCATCATTGTCATGCTCTGGACTCCTTCCTGCACTGGGATTTATCTCACATAGGTTTGTGCTGTGGTTTTCCTGTGGGTACTCCATGTTGACAGTAACATGTGCCTATCTGAGGTTTTGTAACAACAGAATCAGGGTGCAGCATTGCCTGGGAATATTTGGGTTGTCTTTTCTTCTTATGCTTTGTAAAACTTTGGGATTAAAGTAACCAGGGCTTGGCCAGACCTATGCCACAGACATATATAATATATAATAGACATATTATATTTCAATGTGGTTGTCTGAAGGTTGTTTTTCTACAGCAGGGCCAGCTTTAGGGGCATTTCGCTCCAGAACAGCAAGCATTTGCTCCATGTTTGGGTCAACAATGTTTCTTACTTTGGATTATCTTCCAAGTCACAGTTGGTTTTGTAAGATGTTATTTCTCACAGATTTTCCCTGATTCACACACAGCAGCCCAAATCATGGGCATACAAAGAGTCATGTTATGCCCAGGGTCTGGCTGGCAGCACCAAGTTACCCATGTGCCCTTGTCTCCTTGTCCTGCAGGGTGAGCCAGGAAACCGTGGCCGACCAGGGAAGGTTGGTGAGCAGGTAAATTCCTTATTTTACTTGTCTCCTTGATGATCTCCTCTGTACAACGTGTCCTGGGTGCCCAGAGTGCAGGCAGAGGGCAGTGGCCAAGGACTTCTGGCCACCTCAAAGCTGCCAACAGCCCTGGTGCTCCATGTTCCAGGCTTTGCCAATGTAGGTTTTAAGGGTAGGATCCTCTGCTACGGATGCTATGTTGCTTTCACTTCCCCTGGATTTTTTGAGGAGTAGAGGAGATAGCAGCTGAAGAAACCAGACCCTGGGGGAGAGTGACACTGAGCTGCATTTCGTTGTAATTCCATAGAAAACATTCTGCTGGTGTAGCCCAGGACATGCATTATCCCTGTAGGCATCGGGGGAACCACAGGCATCAAGGTAAAAGCAACAATTATCCCCACATCTCTGTGATTGAAACCAACAAACTTGTCCACCAACAACCCTGAAATTGGAGCCGCAGAGCCTCCAACATGTTCTGTGTGTTCCTGTGGGTTCCCATGACCCCACTAAGGTGGCTGTAGCAGCTGGCCCTGGCACTGCGGGTGTTGCTTCTCACCAGTGCTGTCCTTCCCAACACTTTCCCTGCCAGACGGTCAGCACGCTTGGTTTGGTTTGGTTTGGTAGGGTTTGGTTTGGTTTGGTTTGGTTTCACTTCTCTGGTCGCCCTCTCTGGCTGTTCTTTGCTCTGTATGCAACATCTGGTGGTCACTCCTTCAAAGGGTTTCTGACCAAGAAAGTCTAAAAAAGCCAGGTTGTTAATTTGTCAGTACCAGCAGTCTGATACCAGCCTCAGTATATATCAAAGGTCGTTATTTCTATTTGGAAATTAGAGCCATTTCTGTGTTATGGTTGTTAATTTGCTCCATGAAAAGCAACTACTGAAAGACCGAAGTTGTTTCCCACATCTGAGTTCTAGTTGCAGTTTTATCAGATTCTGCATGATCTTAGGCAACACTTTCCAGTGCTTTGTGCCTCAATTTCCCCTTCTGTGGAAGGCATGAGACAGCCCTGAGCATTGCTTAGGCCAGCACCTCCTGTTCTGAAGTGGCACCTGTGGATACAGTTAAAAATGAATATTTAGAAGTGCTTTGAGATGCTTAAAAAGACATTGTCGTTGAAGGGAAAAACATCATTAGGATTATTATTCTTTAACTTCCCTCAGGACTGACCTTGGATGAGAGCTCTAGGCACTGTTCATCGAAAAGAAAACACAGCTGGCCTCTGCTGACACTGAAACCAGCACAGTGGTAGGAAAGCTGCCTGTGTTATTCTTAGTCAATTAGTCTCTGTCTAGAAATATCACCCAGAAAGTTTCCTCTTCCAAACCAGTCAGGTCATTAGAACAAAAATGTCTCACCAGACTAATGAGAAATAATCTCCTCTTCCATCACACCTTTGCTGAATAATGCTGGAGTGTTGGGGTTTCCTTCCCCCCTCCACTTAAACTTCAGCAATGTTGGTGTTGGGGCTGGGTTAGTTTTTTGCAGAGCCCTGAGGATGGGCCTGGGCCCTTGGCACTGAAGACACAGTCACCTCACCATGTTTTCTCTTGTGGAGACCCTGATGTTTTCTATTCCACAGTAAGGGTGGTCACACTTCTCAGTCATGCTCTGCCTGACAAATGGGTTCTCTCAGAGTAGAAAACCTCAGCATAAGACCATGAGAAGAGATAAGCTATCCATCTCACTGCAGATTTCTTCCCTTTCTTAGGGACATCTGTTTAGGAAAACATGGGAGTTTCTGTAAGGTTTCCAGTGATACTTGATCTCTCTTTGAAAAATGAGGTTTTAAGCCACAGGGCTGTCCTTGATTTGTAGTTTTTCCATTGGAAGGACACAGGCTTGGGAAGATCATTCATGAGTTGCTTGTTGTCTCCATGTGCTGGAAGGATTCCAGCTGCCAGGCGCCCCAGTACCCTGGAAATGTGTGAATTAACCCTTCCTTGCCTGTAGATTATGTCAGAAGGATACGAAGAGAAATATGGGGCCTCTGGCTAAGGAAGCCATTAGCCTTCATGTCCCAGAGCTGGGAATGCACAGCAGGAGGATGTCACCAAAATGTCCATGTTGAAGGTCAGAGAGTCCTGTGGGAGAAGCAACACCCTGCAGCAGACAGAAAGGTGCTGCCATCCCAGGGACCCCCTGCTTGGCACTAGAAAATCCCAGTGAATAGTTGTGCCCACTGAAAGAGGCTTTAATTGACTTATGTCAGTAATGGGATTGGGGAGGTCCTGTCATAGCAGAGCAGCTTTTTGAGTCCCTTCCCCTGTACAAGAAGTGACAGCCCTGCTCACTCACAGGGCTGTGTCAGGGTCAGCCACGCATCCATCATTCTGTGATGGGAATGGCAGCCAAGGCCCCATGGAGGTCTCTTGTCCTTTAAGGTCAAAGTATGTTGTCTCAATATCAGTATTCTAAGATAATTTGTTAAAGGACACCAGCACCAGCACCAGCTCCTTCATGTTTTTCCCCTTCTGAAGGAGGAGGGGGTGTAATGTCAGGTTTGCAGGTGGGGTCTGACATGAGAAGCTCCTAATTGTCTTGGCCAAGGTTAAGAGGGTCACCAAGAACCGAGCAGGGAATTGCACTGGTATTTCCCACATCTTAGCGCTGCTGCTTTCCTGACCCATTTACCTTCTCTTCCAGGGCGTCTCTGACCTCTAAACATCTTGGTCAGGGATTTTCCTACACTATGGTGTTCACAGCCTCTTTGGTGTGACACAGTGTTTTGACAGCAGGTCACCACTTTCCCTCACTCCCCAGGGTGGTGGGAGCCCAACACGGCACCACTGCAGGGCTGAGCCTGGTGCACAGGGGGTTAAACCACATGGCTGTTCTTTGCGGGTCAGAGCATCCTCCTTTAAACTGTGATATTTACTGTTTTACTTTCCCTTTCTTTCATCTGAATGGGAGGATTGTACATTTACTCCCTCCCGTCCTTTGTCCCTGGTTTGTTTTGTTTTGAGTTCTAGCGAACCAGTAAAACAGAAAGGCCCGTGATCGGTTCCCGCTGGGAGCGACTGGCGGTCCCGTCCCTGGGAGACCCTGCTCATGCTGGGCTGGCCGGTCGGTTGTTTCTCTCAAATGGGCTATGATTTATGCAAGGCTTCATTGCTGACTTGCTCTCTGTTGATGGAGCCAAGAAGGGGGGCTTAATTATAACAGGGCTGGACAATAAATGGGGAAAGCGAGACAGGAGTTAGGAACTACAACCCACCAGTCCCCCCTCCTTTTCTTACCCCCCAAGCCTCCAGCAACTTTTTAACAATCTCCATCCCTTTTCCGCTATGCCCTTGGCTGGGGACTATAGCAGTCTGAATCATGAGCGACATGCTGAACTCCCATCTAATATAAATATTTTACATTCTTTCCTGTATATTGTGGGCCTTTATCCTGGCAGCCACCACTGCTGGGACTTCACGTGCATCATTACACACACTGCCTGGAGTCGTGTTTGATACAGGCCCTCTTTTCAACCCTGGGAACCTAAGAAAAATATGTTCCACCACAGCCATTTTAGTGAGATGACCACAATTCATGTCTGCTTTGATTAAATATTTGCCATTGGCAGCTCTTCTGGTTCTTAAAATCTGAATCTTTCTGTCTTAAAACCTAAATCTCCTTGTCTTTAGTGTCTATCCCATTTTGGCCAGAAAAGAACATCATTACCCAACCTCCCCTGTTTTTTCTTATACTCCTGATAATTTAGTGAGATTTATTTGGCGTAGACATATCTATCTCAATTTGTGTCTGCTTGCAGACACAGCAATGTTGGTTAATTTAGCCCAGATCAGACAGTGCTGGCTGAAAACGCTGCAGAGCTACTGTGCTGGAAGCAGGGTCCCTGCTCTGCATCTCACGTTCACACCATGGGACGCTCCTCTCACACGCAGTGTGACAGTGACAGGAGCAGTGACATCTTTCCCTGAGCAATACCACAATGTACCAGCACAGGCAGAATTTTCCCTAGGTTTGGAGTGAAATGTTGGCTGTGCTCCCCTTCCATCCCAATGCTGATCTGTGGAGCAGGGCCAGCAGGTTTCTGCACAAGCTACCGTAACAAGCAGCACATCTGTGATAGCATGGGGAGTCTCAGGAGGGCACTGGGGACTCCTGATGTGCTCAGATCCCTGCAAATCCTCTGCAAAGCACCAGCAGGCCAGCTTCAGAAGCATCACCAGTACATCTGGCTGCATGATCCAGATTCCTGAGGGACTTTGTAGGGTGGAAGAAGATGCTGCTATCGACAAGTGGCTCTGAAGGTTGGCCTTCAAGCCCGAGCTTGGATATGCAGCACACCTTGGAAGGGAGTTTAAAACAGTCCTGTTCTGAATGGTACCAATACTTGCTGCAGAGCAGGGATACCTCTTCTGTAGGGACTGGCCTAAGGAACCAGAAATTTCTTAAAGAGCATATTCCCAGGAGAGAGAGACAGAGTTCTGTGGTTTTTCAAGAAATTGGAAATGCATAAGAGATGTATTCTTTCTTACTTTATTGTCTATTTTTGCCTAGCAATGCATTTCCTTGTTGCATCTCATTGCTTTTTCATTCTCTGACATATTTCCCTTCTTCATGGCCTTGGGCCATTGGAAAAATTCAGAAACTGGATGCAGTTGTGTACCTGCACTAGTGTCTAATTGAAAGGACAATTGATCCAGCAGCCTTCAGCAATACCACCCAGTGGCAACCTCGCACAGGTAGATGTTGCAAAGTTTTCTGCTCTCCTGTTGGTTCCTGCACTGGGCAATTTGTGCAGAGTCCAGCTCTGCTCACACGTGTGTCTGGTCCGTGCAGCCTGGCCATGATGACACCCTTGTGCTCCAGGACTGCCTCAGCTTCAGACACAAAGGCCATTTCAAAGCAAAGACCATTTCAGAAAGGTTCATGACACCCCTACAGGATACTAGAGCTTTTCTGTTTGTAGCTGTCATCCCATGGTTAACTGGTATTTCCATCATGGCACAGTGGCCTGCCAGTTCCCTGGACATCATCTCTGGATGAATTTCTAACACAAGCATCTAACTTCAGGCTCTGACATACCCACTGGGCTCTTTGACTCAAATCATGAGTTTTTCCAAATACTTTTCACCTGGGTATTGCTCCCACACCGGAGTGACAAGTACCACTCAGAGCAGAAGGTGTGGCTGCTCCCTGCAAGAGGCAAAGCCAGCTGAGCGTTCCAGTGAGCCATGCCTTTGCTGAGCCTGTCAGCATGTCTCAGTAAGGAGCTCCTGTCTCAGGAGATCTCAAATGATGGCATTTAATTGCACCACATGAAGATGTTAAAGCATGGAACCTCTCAGTGTTCGGAGTCAGAAGCTGTTCCCTCCAAAAGTCATTGGACAGTGGCCCATATTGTGTTTTCTGTCTTGGAATGGGTCTGCTGAGTCTCACTTATGCAGGAATAGGATGAAGCTGATTGTTTTGTGTTACATCTCTACACTGTGAGTGTAACTTCATGGAGAGGGAGACACTTTTGGTGACAGGAGTTGCACAGCCTGTGAGGAGTCTGCTCCAGGCACTGTGTCCTCCCCTGTATCTGGGCACAGTGACACCTCACACTGTCACAGTACAGATGTAAACAGACCGTCAGTGAGGCACAGGCTCCAGAGAGCTCCTGTACAAACTGCACACATCTCAGGCTGGCCATGAACAGGAGAAGCAATGCAGAAGGAGTACAGAGAGGAAACTTCCTTTTCTTGCTGTTTCCTCAGAAAGGAGACAGTAGGGTGAAAAGCTCGCCCTTTCCTGAGACTGTGTTCCAAAAGTTGCCTTGCTGGTGTACCTTTTCCCCCATGGTGTTAGTTCTTGCATAGAGGAACCTCACAAATTATTTTGAAGATTTCAAATTATTCTAAAAAAAGAGGAAGAGCACTGTGATACCACTGGAGAATCCATCCCCTGACTCCCCCTTGCTCAGCAGCCACCCCCCACACCAATCAAACTGTTGCCTAAAATCAAACAAGCTGGGGCACAGCTTCATTTGACACCACCCATGCTAAGTGTGGGCAGGTTGTGAAGTGTCTCAACAGGAGATGAATCCCTTTAGCTACAGACTCACTGGATGAACTAAATATAGATCTCTGTCTCCCAGTGGCCCTTTCCAGGGCTCAGGACAAGGCCATGAGAACATGCAGTTGGAGCGAGCGCCTGCAGAGGCAGAGGGGATGGTCCCTTACATCTCCAGAGCCAGAAGCTGCTGGAGCTGGTAGGGAGGCTGCTATATGTTAATTCTCAGGAATCTTCACTTGAGATTGCATCTGTTTTCATCTTCCTAATTAGAAGCAGTTCTGTTTGTCTCTTCATTATCCCAAACGTTGTTAAACCTTGAGCTTAGACTGGAGGTTTGTTCCATGATGGTTTCCGAGTAGTGTGCAAGATCCACTGCCCTGCTCGCCCCTCTGGCTGAAGGGAGCTTTATTTCCTACTGGCATCTCACCAGCACGACACTATCCAGGGTAAAATTAGTCTGCACAAAGGGCTGAGGCAGCTTGGATTAACCCAGAGGAGGTCTACCCAGTCCAGCAGCTAAAATGATGGTAAGTTTCTGTGCAACCCAGGAGCTCCCGCTGCAGATGCTCTTGGGGAAGCTTTTGGGAAAAGCTCACAGAATAAAGCCACACTATGGACTCAGCCTCTCTATGAAATGCGCTTCACTCATCCACTGTGCTGTGTGTTGTGGTTCTTGCAGATTCTCGTGCTGCCATTCCAGCTGGTGCCTAAAGCAGAACCAGCTGTGGAGTTAGACATTCCCATGGCCAGGAGCAACTCCATCCGCTCTGGTAGCCAGTAGGAATTACTGAGCATTATACGAGGGATGCTATGCTGTTGCAACTAGCAAGGTGGACCAAAGGAACTGTTTACTTTCTCAGCAAATAAAAACTGAAAATTAGTTGTGCTCTTCTCTTTCCTCAGGGTCTAATGGGTTTCATAGGTCCGGTGGGGGAGCCTGGAATAGCAGGAGAAAAGGTAGGATTGCTTGCAATGAAATGGTTGTTGTAACTTTTGCAGGATGAGGAAGGCTGGGGCGGGAGAAGGGTTGTGGAGATTTAAGTTGTCATATGAGTGCAACACTCAGCTGGGAGTGAACCACGTCCAGGGTGTCTGAGCTAGACTAGGACCAGGCCAAAATCATCCACTTCTCATTCAGGAATTAACATGTGCTGCCATCCAGGGAGATGCTGTCAAATATTCTTTGAAAAATTAACTTTCCTCATTCATAACATGCCAGATGGTTTGTATTTAAGTCAGCTCTGGTTTTTATGGGAATGAGGGAACCATCAGCCCTGTTGCTGTTCATGGGAGGAGTCCATGAGATTGAGGTTACAGATTTGTGCAGAGGTGTGCTCTGGGTTGCTAGAGGGGTCACACAGGACCAGGGCTGAACCTGCCTTGAACAGGAGGTCTCAGCAATTTCTCAGGTGCATATGAGTGCAGCTACTCATCTGAGCAAAGGCTGATCCTTTTGAAATATTTCCCTTTTTATTTGATGAGGACCATCCCATCTGGCTGCTCCTGGTTACTTTGGGCACACTCAGGGCTGGTGCCCTCTTTGGTACAGTACAGACACACATCTCTTCCAGGAGAAAAAACATAAAAACTTAAGAGGACGTTATTTTGTTTTCTATTAGAGTGTGAGCTTTTATTCAGAGGCAGGTCCCAAAGACAAATCATCTATGTCAGTCATTGTATCTTACTTGCGTGCTGCTGTTTTTCGTTGGTAGTTTAATTATTCACAGTGCAGCCATAAAGATAGTGAAGAGCATAAAACTATGCATTCCACACATCAGTGCTCTATTTCTCACTTTTATTGCTTCAAGTCCTGTCCTCTGGGTAATGATGTAAAGACTCTGTGACAGTTATACTGTGTTTGCTGCAGATCCGTTTTATTGTCTGTCCACGGCAGCCTTTGGAAAAGCCTTTCCATCCTCTGGGCCCCGGTGGGGCAGTAGCAGAGTCAGCCTCAATCCAAGATGTCAAGGCCCACAAGAACTAAAAGGAATGACATGATGTGGGCTGCATTTTAGAGAAGGAAAACAGAGGAATAAAGAGTCTGTGATGTGTCCAGGGTGGTTACACAGAAAATTGAGTAAGCTGTCTCATTGGCAGCTGGAGTCCTGAACTGAATGAGGAATAAGGCATTTGCCATGCAGGAGATGTGAGAAGCTCTTTTTCTCCATTCCGTTAAGTTCACATCTATCCCTGTGCCTTCCATGCCAAAGCCTTGACAACGTGAGCTATCCTCAACTTCCAGATCAGCTCTGTAATGTGATGATGTTACATTGGTGTCAAGGCAAACCTGGGCTGTCCTTTGAAAATTTGCCTTTGGAGATCATCAGCACAGCTGGGATTTCCATCAGGCTTCTTTACCATGACAAACTTAGGGATGACAGAAATAGCTATCATCAAATCAAATCCTCAGCCAGGCCTCCAGTTGGCATCGTATTCTACAGCTTACTATGTTCTTGTGAGCTAAATGAAGTGGGAATTATGCTTTCATTAGACATAGCTGAGTCAGCAATCTCCATCCTAAGAGCTGCAAAACTTAAGACTGAATCTGGTAGAATCCAAAGATTATCAAAGAGAACAATACAGTTAATACACACTTAATAAAATCCATCTATTCAGGGAGAAAAAAAATACATTCATTGGTTTACAAGGGCCAACTGGTGACAACAAAAACTCTGGGTTTTGTTTTTAATAAGCTCCTTAGCACCCAGAAGATATTTCCCCTTACACTTTTTGCTGCTGGAAGGTAAGTCAGATTTTGGGCGTAAACTAATTGGCAGCATTTGCTGAATCCTCCTTCCTCATGCCCCTCAGCACACAAACCTAACACACCTAATTCCCAGTGCATCCCTGGGTCTGGAGGGAGAGTACAGACAGTTGTGTGGGAATTACCACTGTCTCCCAAAGGAGCTGTTTATGTCCCATCACTAAAGCCACACCTTCATGTCACCCTCACATCAGTAGGTTGTGGTGGTGCTCGTGGGGGGCTTAACCATCTTGTCTCCTATATTTGGGTCAAGGATGTATTCACAGGAAGTAAGATGGTCTGCATATGGGGATAAGTAAGACTTTTGCAATGAATAAGTGATGTTTTGGTACATTCAGTGCTTTAATGGCTTGTTTGAGAAGGGATCCTATCTTTGGGGTGGGCTGGGGAGTCATCCAGCTCTGAGCCCCTCATAAATCAGACCTCCAAGTCATTGTTGCTGGTGCTGTGGCCTCAGTATGAGCCACAGGATAGGAAGTTCCCCCAAAGCACCCGCAGTCTCCTCTGAAAGCACCAAGCAGCATCTGTTTTTTTCCAGCTTGATTCCCTGTTCTCAGCAGGGCCTTGTGACTACAGACTTCAAATACACAGCTCTGAAAATGCCAGCACACGTAGGGATTGTGATACTGAAGAATAGGCGTGTCATGCCTTGGGTGGGAAGGGCTGGAGATTTCATTGGTTTCAGTCCCAGCACTGCTTGGACTTGAAGGTGGTGTGCCTGTTTCCTTCATACCTTGATGGTTTTGATGGCAAGAGTAAAGTCTCCTCTCTTGAGATATGGATAATAAGTTAATTCCTGCAATCCTTCCACTACTCTGATGGGATGGATGGAAAGAGAGTGATTTTGGTGGCATTTCTGGTAGAAAGCTGATGGCATAGACATGAATTTTTGGGGTTTTTAGTTGTTTCATTGCTGTAGATCAGTCTTCCTTATGCACCTGTCTTTTTCCTAGGGTGACCGTGGCTCAGTGGGACCCCCAGGCCCTCCAGGAGTCAAGGGATCGATGGTAAGGAGTAAGTCTGCATTCCCTTGCTCTTGCTGCCGCCTCTTTGTCTCTGCCAAGGGTGCAGCTTTTCCTGATCTTTAGTTCCATAACAACAGCTGCAATTTCTTCCCCTGTCTGTGGGGATGGGAACGGCCATTTTACTGACTGGGAGTGTAGCCTCTCCCCAGCAGTTGTGTTCAGTAGTTTCCCCTTCAGAGCAACACTGGGTTTCAAGGTGTGTTCTGTGGCTCCATCAGCTGAGGACCTGCTGTGTCAAGTGGAGACAACCAGGAACTGAAGGATTGCCTGTTCCCAAGCATCCTGGCTCTTGAACAGACGGTGCCCAGGAACAAGGATCTATCCAAGCTTCCCAGAGCAACTGGAAATACAGGGAGCTTGGGCAGCACAGTCACTATGCCTTGCTGTGCTCTGCCATTCAGGGATCTACATTTAGGAGTTTAACAGTGGGGACCTCAGCTGGATCTTGTCCTGCTCTGACACTTGTTTCCTGTCTACCATAGTACAAGACTTAAAGACATAATTTCATATTAATTCAGCCCATTCTCTTCTAGCCTGTTCAGAAAATCTTGCTGCTGATATTGCTGGCCAGGTTGGAGCTGGGCTCTTGACAGCCTGGCCATCTCCTTCTGCCCCTGAGCAATTTTACCCTGACAAATATCAGATCAGCCTCACTTTGCAAGCAGCCAACAATACCTTTTTTCCTGTCTTCCCACTTGGAGGAAGAAGGGCTGTGCAGATTGTGGACATTGACAGCAGGCATGTTCTCCTTCCTTCCCTTTTAGGGGCACCCTGGGATGCCAGGAAGAGTGGGTATTCCTGGGATCCCTGGACCAACAGTAAGTAAAGGCTATCATCACCTTGTAATACCACATCTTGGGCATTCATGGGTTAAGTCAAGCAACTGTATTCCAGTTTATTTGAGCTTGATACGAGCAAGAGATGTGGGGAAAGGGATGGGACATGGGTGGGAGCAATGTGGAAAGAGATGTAAAAAAGCACAGTGCTTCATTCAAAATTTTGTAGCCCGTTTCCCTAAGGAAGGATGCAAAAGTCACAATCCAGCCTCAGTCTTTAGCAGGACACAAGGAATAAGGTCCCTAGTTCGAGGTGTTCTAGGCTGGGAATGGTTGGTACTGTGGTGACCACGCCATCTGATATAGTGATGTATCATGGTGATTTATCAGTCATTTATCATGGTTACCGTATCATGCAGTGTGACTGTCATGCATGGTCAAAGCCCCTGCTGGCATGAGAGGGGCAGCAGAGCAGCTCCCCATGACAGACCCTCCATCTGGACAGGCTCATCTGGCACACTGCAGCTGTGGCTGGAGCATGCAGTCGCCATGGAGGCAGATTTTTAGCCTGGCTCCAGTTTCCCACAGCCGTGTTTTAGATGGTGCTCAGGCTCTCCCAGAAGCGCAAGTGCAGCTGGAGCCAACAGAAAGGCAACCCTGGGTGGGCGCAGGGACTGGATTTTGCTCAGTGTGTGAATTCCCACAGTGCTGGTAATTGGGAGGAAGATTACAGCAGGGCATGTAATTCTCAGGCAGTGCCAAAGGTGTGGCCTCCAAACTGGGGTCAACTCTGCCGCTGCCAGGAGCTTGAGGAGTCTCTGGGTGCACTGGCTGCAGGCAGCTGCTGCCTGGGCACAGATCATGCAGTAGCAAGTCAGTGGAGCTGAGGAAAAGAGAAAATCTGAGATCAAGCAGCACCTCAGAGCGACCCATCTCTGCCTGGAGAGTGGCAACATGGCACAGATCCTTACAATAAAAGCAGCACGATGCCACCACAGCTCCCAGCGCTGAGCTGCTCTGTGGCCCCTCATGGCAGCACTTTCTGTTGACAGAGGCCTAGGAGGCATCTGGATATTTGTGGATGTCCCATTTTTAGTCCCATCATGTTAGCTGCAAAATGACTTGGGGACAGCTGGAGCATTGGGCTCCCTCCTGCCCTGGGCCCATGAGCACCCATGGCTGAGGCAGTTTCTGTGCTGGCCCTGTGGCAGAGAGCTCTAGACCTGGGCACCATCCCATGCACCACTAAATGTACCTTCAATTGAGGCTAGATTTTGTCTGTCTTCACTGGGGCATAACAATAGTTATGAGCTGAGGCATCAGATCCAGGTGGAGATACCAAAACCTCTTGGCAAAGCTCTGGGAGCTGAGACCATCCTTCCACTTCCTTCAATTCCCTCTTCTCCTGCAGGCAAATAACAAGTTCGTCCAAGCAAAATGTTTGCTCTAGAACTGCATTTTAAAAAGTCATAATTCAATAAGCCAAACTTCTCCACAGACCCAGTAAATCAAATAATCCCCTAATATCAAATCCCCCTCATTAACTCCGTCTGTTTTTCCACCAAACATTCCTTATTTGCCTTTTAAGCCAGACCTGAGGCATGCAGTTGTTGTTTGTCCTAAACTGTTAAAATCTTTGAATGAGCCTTAGCAGTGATGGTCGATTAATTCATCAAAGAATGACTGGAAATGGGAAGCAAAGGTATAGTCAATGGTAGGAAATTTTGCCCTTGGTTTGAGTTTACTGGGGCTTGTGAATTCCTTTTTCCTATTACTCACCATTATGTTGCATCTTTTGTGTTAATATACAGGTTTGAAAATCATGTGTATATATAGGAATATAAAAGGCCACTTATCTTCTAAACAGTTCCTTGAAATCCCAGCAGGGTATCTAGCTGTTCCCTCAACATTTGCCATTACAATAAATGTTTCTGTTCTTGTATTTTCATAAGATATTTGGGATAGGCTGAGACTTCCAGAGAAGATTCCAAATACCAACTAAGAATTTCATTTCTGTACATGGTTAACATAAAAATCTCTATAAAACAGACATCTTACACATCCACTGCCTGTGCCAGTCACTGCTGTCCTCACTACAAAAACCAAGATGTACTGTGATCACAAATACAGTTACAGTCAACTGGCTTTTCTATCATGAGAACAGCTTAGCATTTGTATCCTGAACTTATATGCATGAACAAAGATATCTCCTATACAAAAGCAGAATCTTCATAAATGGCAGTGGTAGGAGCAGTAGGAAGATCACAGTCCAATTCTGTTCTGATCCATGGTGGAGTTTGCAGGGCTGACAGTTGGTAAAAGCCATTAATATATAAGCAGCCAAATTTGATGTGGAATGTTTGAGAGAGTAAGGAGTGAATGTATCATTTTGAGGTTTTCTTTTCTGACAGTAGAAAGGCACCGACTTTAAATACCAGGTTTAAAAGCTGAACAGAACTAAGTCCTGTTAAATAAATATATCCGTTCTTTTTTTTTACTCTGAAAAATATTTTAGCAGGGAAAAAAGCTGGCTTTCTGCATTTTCTGTATGCACATTAATGAATCAAGTGTGTACTTGAACACACTTAATGAATCAAGTGTTAAAAGAAAACCTGAAATCTTTCTGTAATTGTAAGAAGAACAGGATCGTCCACAACACCAACAGTCTACATTAAATTAGTGTCTATCTGCCAGTACCAATATTTATGCAGCATTAACGGGGCCACAGTTACTTAAACTCAGTATTTGACTGAAAAGACCAAACTTAGATACCCAAGATGATGTGTCTGATTTTGTATCTGGACATCTAAAAACCAGATGCTGGTTATTAAATTATTTTTTGAACAGATGCTGAGCAACAGCTGCTTTTAATAGATTCAGAGGGGGTTCTGAATGTTCAACTTCTCTTCGCATCACACCACTGACAACAGATAACAGGCTGCAGGTCATTAAGCATACAAACCTCAGCCAGGATCTTTGGCCTAAATGTTCACAATACAAAGACAATCCATGAGTTAAAAAAAAACAAAAAAGGCCATTTATAGACAAGTACATAGGCAATGTTTTTAGCAAGAGTTTAATGAACTAATCTGCTGATCAAGGGTCTGCATCTGACCCCCTGCAGATCACATAGGAATGCAGGGTCTTACCAAAGGTGCTGCCTTCCTCCTCCTCCATCCTCATTTTGTTTGCTTTTTCCCTTCCAGGGTCCAGCAGGAGCCCATGGTGCACCAGGGATCCGAGGGACAAAAGGCCGTAGGGTAAGCACTCTCCATGAGCTTTCATCCCTCTCCTCTTTCAGCCATTGGAAAAACACTCTGATGGTTTAGTCTGGGGATGTGAAGATGAGCAGAAGTTGGACAGCACTTCCACAGCCACGTTTCTGCAGCCACAGCTGAGCATAAAGGCTGTGTTGTCCTTGAAACAAATCTTACCAGGGACATGAATGCAAAGGATGTGTAAGGGCAGAGGGGTCTCCAGAGTAGAGGTTATCATAGAAGTGGTCCAGCCTGTCTTTTCCAACTACCTGCCTTGTCCAAACACAGTTTATGGATGTTTCTGGTGAGGATGATGAAGATTTAGTTGTCTGAAGGTATAGATGGGCTGGGGGAAAGGACACAGGTAGAAAACCAGAAAAGGTGCCTTCGTTGCTATGGGAGAAAAAGTAGCTGAGATATGAAATGTTGTGATATAAGCAGAGGCAGATGAAGGAGGAAATGTTATGACATAGAATTAGGAGACAAGGCTGACAGAAATGGAGCTGAGCTGTTTTACCCATGTATTCCCTCTCATTGACACCTCCCAGCAGGGCTCCACAGGGACGTGAGGAAGGTGTGTTTTGCATTGTCAGTAGATCAAGCATGTCCTGTGTCTTTTCCAGCCCTGATTTTATCTGTACATACCTCAACAGTACCACCCTCTAAGCACAGGTGACTTCTTACCCTGCCTGGCAAGAGCAGCCCCCAGCCCAGTGCTAGGTGAGGCACTGCCTGGCACCACTGACAGTGCTATGAGTTCATATTTCTCTCAGAAACAAGCTCACAGACACTCAGAGTCAGTTCTTGTGTGGCTCTCCCTGCTCTGTTTGGGTGACAGCCGACAGGACAATGACCTCTAGACCTGCCAAAGCTGCTTGTCCAGCCTGTGACATCCAGCCCCCATCCCACTGAGCTCTTCAATCTTTCTTCTCCAATGGGATATTTATTGCAGGAGCATCCCTGCTTTGGATTGTTTTTCCTTGCCCAGCTGCTTTACAAAGTATTAATAGCGAGCATACATGGGTTCTGCTGAAGGCCCCAACAACATACCTTACATTTCTCCCTCCAAGGACCATTTCCATGTTTCATTTTCAAAGACATACACTGGAGTAAACTATACATTTTACCTACTCTCACTCTCTGAATCTCCTGCAACTTCTGCTTGGGGGATTCAGGACACCAAGGATTGTGTGTTCCCTATGTCAGAGTGAATGGTCTCTTCAAATAGCTGGGACCAACAAAAGAAAATGAAATAACCAACTAGGAAGCTTTGTAACCACGGAGTTATGCACCCTGGAACTGCTCTAAACTTTAAAGGATTCCAGTAACATCCAAGCTCGGCAGAAGTTTATCACAGTTCATCTTTTAACTTGTAACTGGAAAAAACAACTCCCATTCCTCTGTGCTCCTTGCTGGGAAGGCTCACACAGTTCACTCCCCAAGTCCACTTGCAAAGGGGTCCCTGGTGAGTAAGATCCCTCTCTGCTGCACAGCAGGGATTAACTGGGCTGTCTGGGACATCCATGATCATGATGGATGAGAAACTGGATTTTCCTTCATGGCAGGCTCTGAATGGATGGCGAAAAATACCTCAAGGTAAAACTGCAGCACAGGGTTGAACAGGAAACACCTTCTGGATGAATTCAGGCTGCGAATGTGTGGGCTCTTGAAGAGGTGGGTCCTCTGAGGGGATCAAGTGCTTTTGCCAGTGCCTTTAATATTTGCAGGGACAGAGAAGGAGTCCTGGAACTGCCTCCTCCCAGCTGCCAGCCAGAGATCCATCCCCAGGTGTGTGACTGAGCTTCTCCTTTCGGCAGGCATCCACAGGCAACTGCAGTGTCTGGCTCTTTGGTTGTCTAAGATTCACTCAAATAAACCTTCTTCAGCTTCTTACATCCACACTGGCCTCAAGTCCTCAGCCCACAAGAAAAGCTGGATTCAGGTCCCAAGAAAGGAGACTGCCTGGGACATCAGGGGCCTACCTTTGGCTGTGGCTGATCCAGAGAGAAACCCTCCAGAGAATTCCTGTGCAACTTCAGCTGCCACCAGCACTGTCCATCCTCAGAATGACATATATAGTAGAGACTTTCAGCTTCGTGGTCCAGGTTTACATTTCCTCTCCAGATGTTCAGTCCAGCAGATCCTGTGCCAGTCACTCTGCATGGACATTCCTCCACTGAGGAAGCCAGACTTCAAAGTGCATCCCAGCCCTGCAAACCAAGAGTACAGCAGTGGCTGTATCCTGACAGGCTGCAGTGCCCTGCAAAAAGTCACCTCAGGATGTGCAGAGCATTGAGGTAGAAAGGAGGTAGTGCCTCGGGGAAAGGGAGCTTTAAGGAATTGATCTTACCCTAAGGACACCAGTATTGGAGAGGGGTAAAACTCTGCCTAAAACTCTAGCAGCAAGGACTCAGCCACTGGATCTGCTGCTGGTGCTCCTGTTCTCACCTCCCACTGCTGGGCTGTGCTGGGGTGGAGATCTGGTGGTGTTTGTGCACTGCAGTACAGAATTTGTGAGGCAGAGAGATACACTTTCTAAGATCCCCAGCAGAAAGGAGGAACCTGGGCTTTGCTTTGAAATTCTACAGATTTCAGTGAATATCATACAGGGAAGTCAGTATTGTAAGAACCAACAGATCTTTTGCCTAGAGGATTTCTGGTTTGAATCTCTCTCATTCACATTTCCCTTCTTTTCATACTCTCAGAAAATATTCCAGGCACATAGTATCCTGTGTTTGCTTACTTGCTTCTGTGATTCCAGCTTTTGCTTTACTCAGGATGGGGAAATGATCCCCCAGTTGTAATTTCAGACATTACCCTCTGTCTATCCTAGCTTACAGAAGGGATGTAATTCAATTCAGAGTGGAAACATGAATGCAGCCCCTGCCAGATGTTTTTGGATTCCATGAGCTCTGTTTGTGGATGCTTCATTAAAGTAATTTCGCTTTTGAAGGAAACATAAATAGCAAATATGGTTTTGATTGTAAAGAACAATGGAGACTTTTTGGGGTCTGCATTTATGTTGTGATAGTTTTTATATTGTCAAGATATGTATCTTTTAAAAAGGAAAGGTTTTTTTTAAATCGCAACCTTCTTTTTAGTCCTGACAGAACTATAGCTCCTTCACAAGTCTTTCTTTATTCCACCAAACTGATACTGAACAACGTTCCTCAAATGTTGTTTCCCCTCTCCTCTTCCCTAAGGAGAAGAAACTTGGACATGCGAGCCCAGGCTCATTTTCCTTCATCTGTACTCAGTGTAGCACTTGGATATGTGCTTAACATCCAGCTAGTGACAGCTATCTACATGCTTAAACCTAATTATTTAACCAGGTCAAGGTTTAAATTTGGAGGCAGCTGGTCCAGCAAGCCCCTTGCCCTATGTCACTTAAATCCTAAAGCACATTTCTGCTAATCAACTCCTCACAGCAGGAAAATATGTGGTCTCCAGCGTACTCTCCTAAGGATAATGTCATCAAAAAGACTGGGAATCTCTCTGAAAGGCTGAATATCAACCAGAGCCATGATTTTTTTACTTACATCATAAAGCTGCACCTGAAATCCTGCTGTAAAGTGCTTTACCTTTCCCTATTCTCCTGGCCATGGTGTCTGTTAGTATTTCCAGAATTTTATTCTCTCACTACTGGGTTCTGGCTCAGGTGATACAGAGGAGCTTTTCAAATCCCAAAGCACATTTCTCCTTTCTACCGTGCCATTCATTCATCCAGCTCCTGCATCAGTTGCTGCCCAGGTGAAGCCTGCAAATCCAAGATAAGGAGGAGCATGCCTGCACTCCTGGCCCTTTGCTGCTCCATGCCAGAGGGAAGGAATTGCTGCCTCTTTCACATGGACCCGATACTTTCCAGCATCACCAACTGCAGAAATTTGTAAATGTCAGGGATTTGTAAAGTAGTGTTATCTAAGCAAACCTGAAATATTTGCCTTTCCAAGCCCAGCTGAGTTGTTGTTCATGGAGAAGCGATGGGTATTGTTTTGCTTCCGGGGATCTTTCTAGTTGACTGAGAAAGCCTTAGGAAGTGTTTGAGGAAAAGTTCATTCCAGATCCATTGCCAGGGATTTCTCCCTTTGGCTTCACTAAAAGCATCTGCTTGCTTTTTATTTGGCCAGAATCTGATAGCAAAATATCAATATTTGGATAACTGGGTAAGGAAGGAACTTTGGATTTCTGGAAAGGAGCTACTGACTGCTCCTTCATGCTGCTGTTTAGAGGCTGGTCACTGTCTCTGTCTGAGCTCTAACAGAAGGAAATGCAGCACTGCTCTGCAGAAACACCTTGTTGAGTACATAGTTCTGCAGGAACGTTGTCTACTTTAGATGCAGGATATATCCCTATTGCCTGGACTGGCAAAGCCTGGAGCTGAGTTCCCCTGTGTTTGTGAGCTCTTCACATCTGGCCACTATTGTAACCCCTTGTTTAGTCTGGGGTTTCTGATAGCACTGTTTGGTGTTGCTCAGCTCAGGGAAATGCTCTCACGGCCTCCACTGACTGAGGGCCCCAGAGGTACAAGGGGAGCCCAGGGTCTGTGCTCAGGCCTGCCTGCAAGGCCAAGCTGTTGGGTCCATAGGGGGGCCATGCTGTGCCTTGAGGCTCTTGGTTATTGGGATGCTCCCTGGAGAGCTGCCAAGATCTCACTCACTCCTCTTTAACCAGCGTTGTCAGTAAAAGAGAATTTTAAAGCTTTAACTAATTGGCTAAATATAGCTTTTCCTGTCAGGGCGAATTAGGGGAAACCTTTATTGCAGGTTTCAGCCCAGGAAGCTGGAGAAGATGAAACTTGCCACATGCATTTGAGAATAGAGGGTCACTTTCTCCTTCTTCAGGTCAGATGACAATGAGTTATGTTGTGATGGGATTAGGCAGTGGCTGCTCTGAAGTGAGATTGCCCTGGCAGACCCTGCCATGCTGGTGACAGGGCTCTGCTGGAAGAGATGAGGATACTGTAAACACTTCCTCAGCCAGCCTGCCACAGCCATCACTGACCAACAGGCTCCACCTGGCTAAGAGAGCCCCAGCACTGGCAAAAGGGCTGGACAGGGCAGGACAGGCTACAGAAGATGGGTCTGGAGGGGCCAGACTCATTCCAGTTTCCTTCCCAACTCCAACCCAGATCATCACTGTCATTTCCATTTCCCGCTTGCTTCTGATCCCTTTTCCCTCTTCCAGGCCTGAGCTATGGAATCCTTGACCTCCACACATCCTTCCCCTGCTTCACTAGCAGGTCACCACATCATCTCAGATAGTTAAGATGTAATTGCACGAAATATCCCAGTCACTGTTCAAAGAGAAGTGGAACATTTTGTTTTCCAGGGAGGATGAGCATTTGGTTGTCAAGGGTGCTTTTCCACAGTGCCAACATCATACCCATGCTGACACCTCCCTTCCCAGTGCAGGTTTGGGTATTTGCTGGGTGTCCCAGTCACCCCAGAAAGCCTCAAGGATGCTTCCAGGCCCTCCTCTTCCAGCACCCCAACTAACAGGACTGTCTGACTCGAGCTGTCAGTAGCCCTGCTTTTAAATGACTTTTTGGTCTTTGTCACTGTGCTTTGAGGTTTATAGGGACATGGATTAATAAAACTTTCGGTCTTTACTGCTCTCTGATCTAGGGGCCAGCATGAGCCACATCACTTTGGGTGTTGGGCTGGTGAGAGGTGCTGTGTCATTTGTGCAGCACAGCCCTAGCTGTGAAACATCCCTTTGGTTGTGGAGATCCCATCTGGAACACAGCCCTCTGTCTGTCTGTCCTGGAGGCCAGGCTGAGCATTCTTCAGAGCTGTGCCATACTGGCAGTGCAATACAGGCTCTTGGTTATTCAATCCCTGCTCCTCTCAGCAGCTCAAGGCTTTGCCAAGCGCAGTAGGAGTTTTTGCATTATTTTATATTGACAGTGTTTGTCTGCTGTAATAATTTGGCTGGGGTTCCTATACATTTCTGCTGTACACTGCCCTTCTTTGTGAGTGTCTCTCTTCGCCTGTCATCCTGGAGTTGCTTTTCTAATGCACTGGCTCCCTAGCCCTGTTATTACTTTTGGCACTGTGTTTGCATCCCGATTAAGCACATTGGCTTCTGTTTTCCCTTTCTGCATTGGCCAGCTCTCAGAATTCCGCTTACCACTACATTCTAGCACCGCTCTTTGTTTTTATTTATTATTTATATTGCAGTAGTGCCTAAGAGTCCTAACTGAGCTCATGAACTGATTATGAACATGATATCTGTTAACGGTCTCTTGATATGCCCTTTTTTAAGTTTTATTTTCTTTCGCTGTGGCTCTTTATTCCCTGTCAATGTGACGCCCTGGTCTCTGGGGGTCAAATGGTGCAGAGGGTTGTGTGTTCAGCTTTCCTGAAATGAGTTCGAAAGATAGATGGTCTTTAAGGTCCCTTTCAACCCAAACTAATTTTCTGTGATTCTGTAATCATATCCTTCCCCTCTTCCCAGGGCTCTCCTCACTTGGAACCCTCTGAAAGAACAAGGATGCCCTTTCCTCAGCAGCGCCCAAGCTGTACCATGAACTGTTCAATTTTAGCTGCTCACACCTGCTCATTTGCAGCAGGGTGTGTGTCCACATACCTCCCAAGGTCCCTGTGCCTACCGCATGCTCACACACCCTGGAGCAGATGCCGGGCATGGCACCCTCCCCACCTCCACATGCATGAGCACCTGCCTGGTCCTTAACAGCAGCCAGATCTTTAAATACCATGTAGCCGTAGCTGAGGGCTTAGAGTTCAGCTGCCAGCAAATATACCCTTCTCTTTGAGAGGAATTTGGGGCCTAAGACAAGGTACTGTACAGTGGGGGCTTGTGCACCTCTATGTTTTGTAGCTTTATTGTCCATGATTGTGACCATGAGACAGTGTGGTGCCAAGGGTTAAGGACAAAGGTGTAAGAAAAGCAAGGAAGGAAGAGGTTTGCTGTTAATAAGGCTGCAAGTTTGAGCATTGCAAATCTGTTGTCATGTAACCGTTGTCTGAAAATAAGGTTGTTCCTGGCCTGCTTTTCTTCTCTGGCTTGGGTTTGTGGTTGGTAGTTGGTTTAACAGGAATATAAAGGGCTGTATGCTGGTAATGGTGAGAAATAAAGCAACAAAACACAGAAAGAATCTTTTTAGTCCTGGGCTCTGAGCTGCTATGCTCAACCCAAGCAGGTATTAAGTTGGTTTAGCCAGGATTGATCTCATGGACTGTCCTGGTGGCCAAACTAAAGGGACAGCTGGATTTTCCAGTGAGCCATATCCTCTGTGTTCTTATTTTTGCCTTTCTTTTGTTTCCTTCTAGGGCGCCAGAGGGCCTGAT
Source organism: Erpornis zantholeuca (assembly GCA_013400515.1). Lineage (NCBI taxonomy): Eukaryota > Metazoa > Chordata > Aves > Passeriformes > Timaliidae > Erpornis > Erpornis zantholeuca. The sequence goes on from VZTN01028758.1 coordinate 169,002, forward strand.
GGACCAGTAGGCGAGCCAGGGTCACAAGGTGTCAAGGTGAATGCCAAGGCTGCTCTCAGCTGTGTTGTGAAATGCTCTAGGCAGGATCAAAGTCACATCTTCCCCCAGGAAAGGGGATGTTCAGTTGCTCCATGAAGATCCACCAACAGGGATGAGTCTGTCTTGCAGCCAGAGGAAAATCTATCCAGCACTGGCATCAGGGCCCTTGCCCACACTCACAGCTGGTTGGGGTGTTCCTTGGGGCACGATCCCAGGTGTTTGGCCTCTCAAAAGCTGCAGGGAACTGGAAGGGAAATTTGATGCACAAAAATTCAAGAGCAGATGTCCTGGGGCAGAAGAGCATCACCAACAGCTTGTGCTCCTGCTGATGTGTCTTTGTCTTTTTGTTTTGCAGGGCCGACCAGGGGAGCCAGGCAGGGTGGGCCCAGATGGGCTGCAGGTATGTCCTCCATGAGAGCCAGAGCTACCAACCTTGGGGACACCCACATATCCTCAGTGCCCTCCAGGCCAAAGTGCCACAGGTGTGTCAGCACATCCCCAGCTGATAATTACTGTAACTGTGTTCACAGGGCAAGATGGGGGAGACTGGGGAAACTGGAGCACGTGGCTTCCCAGTAAGTGTCCATCCCTTCTACTTCCTTTCATAACCTCAAGTCCTTAAGTTTTGAGTCTTGGTCCAGGAGGAAGAATCTGGACTCTATCTTACACTTACAGGGCCACCTCTCCCCTCCTGTCACTGGAGCATTTTTGAGGTGCACATTTCTGCCAAGAGATGTGAAAAATTGCTGCTGGGTTGGAGCTGACCCTGGTGTTTTTAATTTTTCTAGGGTATCCAAGGACCTTCTGGACCTCCAGGAGCAAAAGGGCCTCCAGGCAACCCGGCAAGTGTCTTATCACTCTCTCTCCATCTGTCTTTCCTTGCACACAGACACGTCATTTCTTTCTCTGTCTGTCTCTTCCCCACTGCTTATCCCATTCCCAGCTTCTCTATCCTTGCCAGCTCCAGCATGGTCAGAGATGTGAAAGACTTGGCTAAAGTCCTAGGAGCCACAAGGAAAGACAAGGTCAGAACCCTGGAAAGCAAAAGCGAGACATGGATCTTCCAGGGACAGTGTAGCATACAGCCTGGGGTGGATTTTGGAAGGGAAGATAGAAAAGAAGGACAAGGATGGGTCTGGTCAGGGTCAGATGTAACAGGAGGAGTTGGAGTGTAGGTAGAGTGGAAGGGGGAGCAGGAAGGGAGGCTGATGGTGTCAGAACTGAGCCCTGGGGGGAAAGACACAGACTGGGGAAAAGACACAAACTGGGGAAAGACACAGACCTCAAGGAGGGCCAGCAGTGCTGGACTGTGAAGGGAGAGGGTAAACCAGACACTTTCAGATTATCCACTGTAGTTGTTTCAGATGGGAGCCAGGAAGATGAAGGGTCTTCTGAGCTCTTTGCCTGTTAAGGTGCCTCAACACACCCACTGCTGGCCTCTCCGTCCCACTGGCCAGATCTTGCACACTGAGAACTCCTCTGAGATGTGGGAGGGAACTAGTGTTTTATCTTAGAGACCATGGAAGTGATGGTCCTTCAGAAATGAAAGCAGTTGTATGAAAAGAACCTTGTGTCTCTATTTTGCAGGGTCCCCAAGGACCGCAGGGGCCACCCGGGCCTTTGGGAGAAATGGGACATAAGGTAGGTCTTATCTTTGTTCCTGTTTGTTTTCCTGTCCCATCAGGAGTGGCAGGACTGAGGGAGGAGTAAATGTGCAGGGGAACATTCTTCCACACCTGGAAGTGGAGAACGAGCAGGAAGGATTTCCCTTAAGTCCAAAAGTCAGCTTCCAAAATAAACAGTGAAAATCAGATATTTGAGTACCCTTTTCATCACAGGCCACAGACACCCAGCTGGTGGAAGTGCAGACCCATTTTCTCAACAGAAGATAAATTTCAAAGGTGACCACACCAGGGACCAAATTTTTGCACCCGGGTACAAAATACAGGGACCCAATACAAGAACAATTCAGACTGAGTACTAGTGTTTCCCTCTCCCTGGTGCTGTTGCTGACACGACACAGGTTTGCCAGCATGCCTGTGGCAGCCCCAGCAGAGGCTGCTGCAGCCAGTGCAGGAAGCTCAGAGATGCCTTTGCTGCTGACAGTGCTGCTGGGCTGTGGTTGCCATGAAGCAGTGGCACAAACACATCAAAACTGAGCAGCAGCTGCCAAACAGTGCCCCAGTGGAGTGCAGGGGATGCCTCCATGGTTTCCCCCAACTCCTCTATACTTCTGGCTTTATTTCACTCCTCTTAATATAGTCTTGGCTCTTTTATCACATGTGCCAGTTCCCCTTGCACAGCTCCTTTCCGTAGATCCTGATCTGTAACACAGACATGAAGGTGGCTTTGAATGCAGTCTATGCAAAGTGTGTGAGTCATGAAAGTTTCCATTCTCATCACTGCTGAACTGGATGGAGCAAGCTCTCAGCATGGTAAACCACACTGGGGAGCTGGAAAGCTGCTACTGAGCCACTCTTGATACTGCCAACCAAGAAAGCACAGACCTTCACTCAAATCTGTAACTCCTCCAGGAGCCTTTCTCTGCACTGGCATCTCTGGAGAAACCAAAGCAGGATTTTCGCTTTCATTGGAGCTTGAATTTTCTCATTGCGTGACTTGATCGTTTGTTTACAAACCCAACACACACCCTTCTCCCTCCTCTGCTTGAATCCATTTCAGCAATCCAGGAACTGGCTTTATTCCCTGGGTAGCTCCCTTGACTATGTGCTCTTTTTTCCTTTATTCCCAACTGTAAAGAGAAGGGAGATTGTTGTCCGGAATGCAAATATCGTAAGTAAATAAACCAACTCAAATCCTTCAAAGAGAAGCTTTATTGTCCTGTCTTTGGGCTTGTTTTGCAGACTCTCATTCCCCATGCTTCCCATAGGTAGGAGCAAATGTGCAAAGATTAAAGCTCCCAATAGATCTTGGTACTAAAGATTGTGAATGACTGCGACCACACTATCAGGGGCTGTACATGGAGCTGGACTGAGTGGGAACAGTCTGCAAGATCATTCTCACACCTTCCATCTTTCTCTCTTAATTCCTATCTTTTTCCAGGTCAGGCACTCATTTTTGGCTCTCTGGGGGATGCCAAACCCCTCTACCAGAATCAGTGCTCACACAAGAGCAAGAAACTTTCTCTCAGCCAGTCCAGCCTGGACTGTTGATTTCTGGTCTGAGTCCAGGCATTAGCCTTTGGATGTTTGCTGGCCCTGTACAGCCAAAGACAGCTGGCTGATGGATGTCAAGGCTAATCTGGCCAAAATTTATGATAGATGCTTAAGTGTCACCTTGCTGCCCTCAGCTCACTTTAGCTAGCAGCACCATTGTGCACCTGCCTCTCTGGGAATGTGGGGCAACAGCTCAGCTGGCAGGTGTGGCCTATGGGGCAGCTCGACCCTCATCAAAAGGAGCCTGGTGGTGCAGAGGATGTGCTCACACTAGTGGGAATGGAGAAGTGGGGCTGCAGGGAGCAGGGAGCAAGAGCACAGCCAAGCATTTCTGTTACCCACTGTACCAGCCCAGCCTGCTGGACCCTTGCAAAGAGCTTTCAAGTCTAATTCCGGACCTTTTCCCTTCTATCCCAGCTGGTTCCAGCGCTGCTCCCTGGCAGAGTTACTAACCTTAGAAAGCAGAGGGATTGGAAGGAGGTAGAGAAAGGTGCTTGGCAGAGGAGGCTGGGGAGAGGGGAGGTGTGGGAGTTGATCAGAGCCCTCCCAGAATCCAGGTATGAGGAGCCTCTTTGATGCTGTGGACCCTGAGCCAGCTCCAGGGAGATAATTGCACTGAACCAAGGCTTGGCTGTCCCAGGGGGGCTCTGCTAAAGGAATTATGTCTTTGATCTTGTTTTCTGATCAGTTACAATAGTTTTTTTCATTATCTTGTTGGGTTTTTTTTTTCAGGGACCACCAGGCTCAGTGGGACAACCTGGTCTTGCAGGTGAACCTGGCATGAAGGTAAGAAAAACCCTGAGTGCAATTTCTCTGTCAGACTGGGGAGATAATTGGCAACTTGTGTTCCTGCAGGACTGAGGGACATGGCAGGTTTACCCTCCAGCAGCCAAAGCAGGTAGTGCATTCAACAAAAGATACAGTTTAAAAAACCTATAATGGGATTTTTAGTCATTTTTACAAATTCCTGAGGTGGAGGCTGTCAGTGCTGGGAAGAAGCCCCATCCCAGGGATATTGTGCCTCAAGAGCTCTGAAGGGCCTTGGAAATTAAGTTCAACTCTTTGCAGATTCAAAATCTCAACAGAGAGGGTAGTTCTTGAGATTCAGAGATCCAAGCTGCTTCTAATTTGAAAACAGAAGAGTCTTAGGAAGGTCTCAGACTTAAAAATACCCTCAGACAAGGTCCTGTGACAGTTTCCAAGCCTCAGCTCCCTGGGGAGTGAACTCCTCTGATGGTTAAGGGGGAAGGGTGCCCTGCTCCAGACTGAATGCACCTTCTTGTCCACATTAAAGCTATCTCTTTCTTTGAATAAAATCACAATGCCGAGCATCTCAGAGGGGGTTTTATGTAATCCTAACCCCCTTGGTCTGAAGGTTTACTCCTGTGAGCAGAGCTTTTGAACAAACTCCGTGTAGGGATTAAATGCAATTTCCTCTGTGCTGCTCTTCACTCCCACCCCCACTCCATCCTTTGCCATGTTTTCCTTGGCAAATCTTCTGACATTTCACTGGAGCTACTATGTCTTGGCATCCTGATACTGCACAAGTGTTTCAGCTCCAGTGCTCCTGGCTGGCCTCCTTGGAGCGGGACATGATGATTTGCACAGACCCCTTTACCTGCTGTCCTTGCTGGGAAGTTGTGGAGTGAGAGTCCCATCCTGCTCCTTCTCCAAGCTGGAAGGAGCTGGAGCAAGACTGGTCTGTGAAGTCATTGCTTGAAGAGCAGTTTGCTGTGGGATAAGGTTTATGGATATCTCAAACCTTTTCCCCTTGAATCCTCTGCATTTCCTGAGGTCTCTTCCATGCAAAGCATATCTCTTGGATGGACACACATGGGAGAAAGCTGTCCTATGGCCATCCTACCCCCAGTGCTATGCTGGCAAGACCCATTTGTTTGCCAGCTCCACCACCTTCTGTTCACTCATTTTACTGCTATCAAATATACAGATTCTTCTGGAACTGGGGCTACAAGAGCTGTTGGTTTTTTTCTCCCTCACTCTGGTCGTGTCTGCCACCACAGCACATTGCACCCACACTGCTGCTTGTCTGTGAAGGACCATGCCAGAGAATGCCTTCTGGATCTGCAGCTCCAGGCAGCTCAGACCCCTCCGTGACCCCTGTCCTGTCATCATTGCAACAGAGCCTGGGAGATGTGTCCTTCTTTGCTGTCCCTATGCACTGTCCCTATGCTGGGCCTTTGAACCCCCTTTGAAAACTCAGCTGAATGTGTTTGTGTGGGAGAAGGAAAGAAAAAGTCAAAATTATGAGTGCAATGGGAAGTGCTTCATGTTTACTCACTGTTGGTAAACAGCTTGTCTCCTTGTATGTGCTCTCTTCTTTTTAGGGTGATCCTGGCCAGTTAGGAATCCCTGGAGAACAAGGTCTCATTGGCCAAAGAGTGAGTATGGCCACCTTCTCTGCCTCATCAGTTCCCCAGAGATTCTGTCTCTGCTCTCCTACAGCCTGGACAGGCCGACCCTGTTCTCTGCATCCCATAACCCTCTGGACCCCTGTTCCTTCTGTGGGTGGTGGAAGTGCCTTCTCCACAGAGCACATCAGCTTGAGCTCACCAGCCTCTCGGAGCCTCTCAGATGCCACTGTGACACCAAGTGTGAAAGGGGCAGTGTGGGAACAGATGTGGGAACAGACCCCTCCTGTTTGCCAAAGGCTGTGTCTGTGCAGGGCGGGGACACTGGAGCAGAAGGCAGCCTTGAGCAGGGAAACACTGGACACACTGTGCTTGGGAGGGGGCAGGGGGGATGAATGCATGGATTGAGGCTGGCAGGGGCTGTGTCACTTTCCAGGACTGAGGTCAGTTGTTGGAGCAGATGAGGAAGCCCCAGGTTAAATGAATTCAGACTGAGCTCCTTTTCACACAGGGAAGGAGGGCTTCCCACAGGCCAGCAGCAGGTCCATGGAGGAGAAACTGTGGCTCAGAATAGAGAAAGAGGGTAAATTCCTGCTCTTGCTCTAGGAAGAGCTTGTTCAGCATTAGGGTATGAGATAGGACATGTGTTAGAGTGCAGGACTGGGTTCCCATCACTGCAGCCTGGCTGCTGCTGTGAGCCAGCTGTAGAAAGCTCAGGGAAAAGCACATTTAGGCACAGCCTTATGGTGTTTGCTTCTGCCCACAGGGAGAATCCGGGCTGGAAGGAGACAGCGGGCAGCTCGGGCCAGATGGGATCAAGGTAAGCCTCACTCCCATGGAGTTCCAGCTCTCACACACATCTCTGTGCACTCAGGTCCCTGTGATTCTCGGAGCCAGCATGAGGCCAAGGCGATTATTGGGTCGTCTGTGGAATAAGGCTCTGCCCTGCACTCTCTAAGAACTCTTTTTCTGCAAGCACACATAACAAACCCCTCCTGTTTCACTCCTCTACCCACGTTTTTGGCATCTGATCATATCTCCAAAAAGGTCAAGTTCTTCAAAATCTAGTTTCCAACAATTTGTCTGTCTTATTTGAGGCTTTACAGATCAAATTTCCAACTAATCAGGAATTCCTGGGGCTGGCAAGGGAAATCAAGAATTGCCCATCATTCTCCCCTGCACCAATGACCAGAACAATATTAGAGAGTAAAGAAACCAGATCCCCTTCCCTTGGCAGAGCCCCAGGATCTTGCTCAGGGTTTGCTCTGTATCTCACTGCTTTGAGTTTGCTACCTTGCCTTTGGAACAGGGCTCTGATTCATGTCTGTGCACAGCCAGCCTTTCCAAACAGGCCAACAATTTTGTTCCATGGAAAGAAAGAGCAGCCCATCCCACAACAATGCAGTTTATTGCTTCTTTCTAGTTAAATTATTTTCCATGTGTTTCTACTTCTGCTTATCTCTGAATGTTGGACCAAAAATCTCTTCCTTAAGGACAGTCAAGGCTTCTGTATTCTCTTGCACTGCTGGCTGTGCCCAGGACCTCTTGAACCAAACCAGCTCTTTCCACCCCTAATGTGTCTCTGGACACTTAACCAGATGTGTCTGTGCTCTTTTACCAGATGAGACCTTGCTGAGCTCTCCCAACATAGGTGCAACAGGAAAATGGTTCAGTTCAAGGCCGCTTGGCCACATGTGCTCCTCTCAGTATAGAACTGGCCTTTTTCATTGTCTCCATATAATTTTGAGTGGTAGTACTGAATATTACAAAATCTTTACAATATTTTATTTATCTCAATAAAAGAAAAGCAGCTCCAATTTTACTTTTTACACTTACAATCTTCTGTGGTTGCATTTTTGCTCTGCGTTCCAGTTGGTCGATCTTGCCAAATACTGAAATTTTATTATCTGCCAGATTTTTTCATCAATTTCAACAACTGGTTTTACCAGGAGAGCTTTAAGTGGATATTGGGAAAAATTTCTTCACTGAAAGGGTGGCCAGGCATTAGAACAGGAAGTGGTGGAGTCACTATCCCTAGAAGTGGCACTTGGGGACATTGTTTAGTGGTGGGCTTGGCAGTGCTGGGTTGATGTTTGGATTCATTCATCTTAAACTTCTTTTCCAACCCAAATGGTTCTTTGATTCTATGATTCTGTAATTGTCAGAGCAGTGATGTGACAGGATACCCACTGCTCAGGCCATAGATCCTTTACAGGGCACAGTGACATAGTTTCACAGAGTGTTTTCTGGAGCCCTGGGCTGATTTCTATTTGGCAGCAAGAGCTGAGCAGCTGCTCCAGACAAACCCATCCTATTAAAAGTCTTTCAGCATCCAAAGCTCAGGTCTTCTGGATGAGGCAAGGGAGAATTCCAAAACTTGTCTGCCTGCCTCATTCACGTGGGAGGTTCAGGCCTTACTGCAGAAGAAGCAAATGGGTTCAGGTTACTCTGAGTAATAGGAGTTCTTTCACCTTCAGCCAAAAGATTTTAGAGAAAAGAAACCTGTGTTTGCTTCTTTTTTAAATGTCAAGTGTATTATGACTTATCCTCATTAATTCTTTTTCTTGCAGGCTCTCTTCCTCTCAGACTCCTGAAATATTAATTATGTGGTGGGGTTTTCCCTTGCAAGAGCCTCATACAGTGACCCGTGTATTGTGTGGGTATGAAAACCTCCCACCCTCCTCTCTTCCACAGGGAGAAAAAGGAGAGCAAGGCCTAGAAGGAGAGAAAGGAGAAAAAGGCAATGAAGGACTGAAGGGAAAAGAAGGACCTCCTGGATATCCCGGCATCCCAGGTGTCCGAGTGAGTCTGCGAAACCAGCCCTTGGTGGTGACCCATGGGTTCCCTGTAGTGATGAGTGTGTGAAACAGGACACTGCTTGGGACAGGAGGTCACCTGAGATGTAACTTGGTGTAAACATCATGGTAAAATGTGTTGTTTTCATGAAAAACTATGTCCAGGAGATGGTTTGGTCTTTCAATTAGATTCATGAGAATATGAATCTGATCTGCCACAGTCTTTAAGAAGTGGTGCCTCCCTCCTATATCTGTAAGACGGACCCCACAGGGTGATGGGGAGGAGGCCCAGAGGACTGAGAGGGGCTGAATTTACCCTGGTTGCTGCAGCTGGCTTGGTCTGGAGCTTGCTATTGGCCACCTTGTGCCTTCTCTGGTCACTTGCTTGCTTCTGGTCTTCCCTTCTAAAATTTCCCCATTAAGTATAAAAAACAACCAGAAGAAATCAGCAGAATGTGACTCCTGAATCCTCAGTTAATATCCTGGGCATGCCTGGTTCACTCAGAGGACTGATCTTGGTGCTGTAGAAAGAAAAAGCTTGATTCTGAGATGAGAGGGAGCAGGGTAGTGTCAGGTGGAGGATGGCTCTGCCCAGTGCCTCAGTGGCCTGCTCTGCAAGTCAGGCCTTTCTGCTTGAAATGTGGAGTTTATCAGGTTGATGACATCATTTATTCATTGTGATTGTTGTCTTGGATCAAAGTTATCAGCAGCGAGGGCTTGCAAGGCTCGTTCAGCAGAGGGATAGCTGAGCTCAGTGGGATGCATGTGCTCCCCTGCAGCACACGTCTTACCCCTCATGCAGCTGGGGAACACACCAGCTCCAATCTCACACATCTGTGGCAAAGGAACAAGAAGCTCAAGCTACAAGTTTAAAGGTAGCTCTGAAATCCCAGCCCAGGCTGGGTGGGAAGCAGGAGGGCCGGCAGGTACTGCCAAGCCCTGTGTGGATGCTCAATGGTGAAACATTGATCTTCCTTTCGGTGACATTGTGGCTGGCTAAAAGGAGGGCAGGGAGAAGGGTGTGAGGGGAGCAAAAGAGATGGATTTATGTTATTTTTGGGCTGAGGTTGGGATTTGAGCAATGACTCAACTGGCAAGTGGAAACATTGGCTTAATACTTTAATGCAGCACCATAAATATGCAGAATAAGCCTGTAGTCCTACCCCAAATAAAACCACCTTTTGCCACAGGCCGCTGTACCCAACAGGGAGCCCTTTCAGGATTGGGATCATACCACAGGCAAGGGTGGTCCCCAACACCTCAGAGCTCCTTCCCAGCTGCAGGCTGGCACAGCTGGACAATCGCCCTGCATGTGCTGTACTTCTGGCTGGTTCATGTGTTTATATTGTGTATGTTTTAAGAACCAATAAAAATACTAAAATCATGCAAAAGCCATATTAAGTTATAAAGTATAAAATCCAGATTCTCTCAGACTCTGTCCCTGCTGTTTGCCAGCATGTTCCTGGGAACATGATGCTGTTTTCTGTTTCATGTTTTTTCAAAAAAATGAGTCAGTAGAGCCAAGATTCCTGCTCATAATCACTCCCTTTTGTTTGGTTGTTTTTTGGGTTTTTTTTTACTGCAGAGTGCTATATTTCCATCTACTATTTTAATATACTTCTTTGTATTTCCTTATGCCTAAACTCAGGCAGACTTTAGACCTGCATAGGCTCCAGATAGTGCTGCCTCCCCTGCCGGACACTATTACCTAATACACAGGCTGGTGTTCCTGTGCTTACTGAGGTCATTTAAATGTGGAAGTCCTCTGACAGAGGCAAAAATATTTTTTCTCTTCCCATTACTGAGAATTTCATCCTGTGTTTTCATGGAGAGTACCAGTATCAGTGGGATCTTCCTTAGATTTCTGTCAAAATAAGGTTTACAGCTCAGAGGTGCAAACTGCGAGAGATAACTGCAAGCCCCTCTTTTCCAGCTGAGGGTTGGAAGCTGGAATACCCAGCCAAGCCATCCTCTGGAGGACATGCTGCAAAAGCCACCACAGGCACAGCCCACCACAAACTGCATGATGCACAGAAGGCTTTAAGGCTACTGGACAAAGAAAACAAAAAATCTTGTCATGGGGGAAGTCATGAAAGTTGTTCACCCAAGGGCAGGTGTCAAGGTGACAAACTCCTGTCCAGGGTGGCACAGAAATTGGTTGGGGAAGGTGTTGGAGGCACTTGGATTGCAGGGAAAGGGAGCATGTTTGGTTTGGGTGCTGCATCTACTGAGTGATTCCACACCACCCTGTTGTAAATGATTTTAGTACTTCTGATGTGACAGTGTTATGCTGTCCAATAATCAGTTTAGATGGTTTTAAGAACTTCATCATTAGCTATTGCATCTTCATTTGGCTTCTCCTGGCATGCCACCCCCAAGTCATTACATCTGCTTCACCACATTCCTGCCTGGATCCACTGATGTTTTCCTGGGCTTTTCATCAGCTCCAGTATTTGTTGGGATATCCTGCTCAGCTACGAAGGGGACAGGGAAGATGGTGATGGTTCTGTGCCCTTAGTAGGAGAGGGGCACACACAAGGATCTGTGCAGTTACCTGTGCCAACACACTGAGCTCCATTTGGGGGTGTGAAGCTCATCTTCTGCTTCTGGAAGAGATTGGTGTTAGTTTGAGCAAGCTGATGCCCATCTGCAGTTGTGGACATAGACAAGGGTCTCCTAAACCTTGGCTTGTCCCTGTGTTACTCCAGAGGGGGGACCCACAGAGACATGCCCTCCATGGACAGCAACAACCTCTGGAAAAACCCTTTTCATCACAAGTTTCTGCAGCCACATCACATCTTGAAGGTTTGTCTTTAACACCAAGGAAATGTTTAGTCTTAATCTTTATTTTGTTTATGTCTACAGGAATGTGACACTTCACTATCAAGTGTCCTTGTGACAGACGTAGGAAATGAGGTGCTGGATTGCTCTGAAATTATCTGACTTCAATGCTGGTACATTTTCAGCCTGTTTTGTATATCCTGGCCTGGAGCAGAGGCTGGTGCTGGCAGAGCAGGTATAGGAGCTGGGGAATTTGGCATGATCAGCTCACACCTAATGTGGCAACAGGCCAGCATGAGAGATGGTAGGAGATTAGAGGATCTGCAGTCCTGGAGCTCCCTGCAGATGGCAGATGAAGGGATATACCCCAGAGCAACTTTGAAAGCTGGAGGAAGCACAGAGAGTCTGTGCTGCCATTTTGGGTCATGCAGAAGAGAGACACTTACCTGGTGATTGATGGGATCAGCAGAGGCATGTCTGGCTTCCCTGAGCAAGGCTTCATTTTCCAGAGAGCCATCCTGATGCTGATACCACATGACTGCCTGAGCACAACCAAATTTCCCTTGTCCTTAGGAAATGGGTTTTTTTCAGAGATCATTAGCTTTAACTTGGCTCAGCCATTTCCAGAATTAACAAATCTGAAAACTGATTTCCACTGTGGTTTTGAATCTCAAATACAAAGCAGCAGGGAGGCCCCAGTTGAGTCTCCAGGGGTAGTTTGTACATGTTTCAAAGCCAGTGGATTTCAGCAAACAAACCTGGCAGTTGAGATGGTCCATGAGCTTCACAGCTGTGGCTGGCAGGGCTCAAGGCAGCTGGAGCTGAGATAAGTGAATATCCTCTATCTTTTGGTCACTTTGTCCAAGTTCACACTGCTCCATTCAGCCCCAGTTCCTGCTCGGTGGGCCAGTTGTCCCCCTGGCCATAAAAAAGAAATCAGAGCACCAGTGCAAGATCCAGTTGAGATTTCCAGAGATTTACACCTTTCCTGAGCTGCTGGCCCACATATTATCTCCTCCTAGTGGTTTCTGTCTTCTAACACAAACTTTGCTTTCACTTGACCTTGACTCTCTTCTGAACATGGCCGTTTGCCCTCTGGTTTGAACAACAAAATCCCTTCCCCTTGCAGAGCACCAGGGACTGGGCATTCAGAGAGACTGGCTGGAAATCCAGTATTTTTGTATGGGCAAAGCAGGACAAGGATATTCTCCTCAGTGTGTGGGGACAGTGGAAAGTACAACAGCCTTCTAAACGCAAGCAAGGCATCCATCAGTAGTGCAAGTGTCATGGTGTGGTTTGCCAAAATAAAAAGATAATTTGTCTGCTGATCTCTAAGGCTGTGAAGGAATTAGTGTCACAGAACCTGAAACACCCAGAGAACACCCCTGGAGAATAACCTGCATTCACAAAGGATCTGACTGCCCATCAGAGCTGCTCATTGCATCAGAGGATGGTAAAAGCCAGAGGCTGAAGTCACTGGTGTGCCACCAACAACCTGGTCACAGACGAGTGGGCCTTGAGAGCAACCTCTTCCCTGAAAAAGTGTTTCCCTCTGCTGTTTCTTCTCCACAGTGATGGAAAATGCAGCATTTCAGCCCTTCCCTGGGAGGATGACAGAGCCAGCAGTGGCTGAGGAAGACTCTTGGCGGAGGGAGGTGACGGGCTTCCAGCTGTGCTCCGTGGCTCTGTGCTGTGGTTTTTGTAATGTGCTGGTTGCCATACACGGCAGACATCTGATATCAAGGGGTTTACAGTTCCAGGAAAGCAATTTGAGAGCCTAGAAATACTGAACAACATGCTCTGAAACAAGAAAATTTCAGCAAAACTGGGAGTAGAGTTCTTTCCACTTCCATTTTAACCTGAAATCCTATCTACAGTGTCATTCAAGCCACATCAGGACTCAGAAAGCTTAGAGCCAGACACTCCAATGGTCTAAATTGCCATAAACAATTACATCAAAGAAGATCTTGCTGCATTTGCCAGCTCTGCTGTGGCATGCAGATGTCCACCATCAGCCCAGAAGAGCTTGAAGGGCTGTAAATCCTTTTGCTCTGGTGCAACAAGATCCAAAGTCCTTTCATTTACTCTTCAGGAGAATAGAGTGACAGAGCTGGGCTGAGGTGGAGAGCTGAGAAGGTTTTTTGAGGGAACTCACAGGATCAAGCCACTATCCAGCCCCATACAGAGCATGGAATGAACTCATGGCTCTAGTGCTGTGGTCACTTCACAGCAGCTACCCCACACACAGGTCTGGATGGTGTTCTGAGGATCCTTCCCATCACATTTTTGTCCCTCTCTCCTCTACAGGCTACAGTCCTGAAGTGGAAGAAGGACTTGCTGACCAGGATGTACCTTCTGCTCTGAGCTAGCAGAGCTGCTCCAGCAATGCCATGCTGAGGTGGGGCTGCTGACTGAGCTCTGCAGTGCCAGGGCAGAGCAGAAGCTTCTTCTTATCCAACACATTGCTCTTGTACAAAGTTGTCCAAACATCAGTTACAGTAGAATTTGTCGCAGAGTGGTTTTTGTTCTTTGTTCTTTTTTGTTTCCTGCCACTGAAAACATGATCCAAGGTTTTCTGCAGCAAAGCGTCTCGCTCTGCTGTCGCTGAATCCAGCCATTCACTGCATACTCATGAGCTCAGCCACAGCTGGCAGCACCACATCCATGGCATTCAGCTCCCTGAAAACACTGAGGTTGCTGAAGGACAATCATAGAGTCACCACTGGTTTTAATCTCTGCTCTCCATGCAGAAATTTATGGTTTTTTTAATAATTTGCTGAGGTGTTGTTTTCTGGAAAAGCTCTTTTTCGTGCCCTGGACCATGGGCTGTCTGTGGAATAATTACTTGAAAGAAGTTTCTTAAACTCCCCCAGCTGGAGGGTCATGCTCTGACTGAGCAGAGGAAGGAACGACGAACACCAGGCTCAGTGTGCAGGGGGGGCAGTGTGTCAGTGGTAACAGCGAGATCCTCACACCCTTAATCTTAGTAAATGAGTAGTATTACTCCAAATCCTGCCCTTGAATAATGTGTTAGAAGTAGATGCACAAAATAGTAAAGTGGTTAGCCCAGGGTCATGCAGGAGGTCGGTTGGTGGCATGGGGGGAACAGGAGATCACAACAGGCTGTACTCCTGCCCTACAGCCTGTCCTTTCCAGTAGCTGCTATATCAGCAGGGCCAGTTCTTATACTGGAGCCCAATTTCCAGAGCTAAAGGTGTTTGCACTTGGCCATGGCGTGTCCTTGACTTACAACCCTGGAGAACCATTACTCATGCGGACAGACACCCAGAAAAGCCAAAAGCAGATATTTGTCTTGCATCAAAAATCAAAGGTGAATAAAGTTACTCAGAAATGCAAATATGCTGAAAACCTCTGCTTTGAAGAGTATGAGACCAAGAGTCAAGGCGATGCCTCTCTGTGGAGCTGCAGACCTGGGTCTCTCTGCTTCCTCTTCTAGAACCATAGCTGCAATCAGCTTCTCCTCTTGCTTTGATCATCAGTGCTGATGGCCCCAGGGTCAGCCTTTTCTAAGCATCCCACTTTATGGAGAGGTACATGCTGGATTTTGTTGTTTGGGTGATACTGTGTGGGACTTTTCCCCCCCTTTTTGCTATTCTGCTCTCTGTGACTCAGTCCACCAAATCCACTGAAACCTTTGGAGTGGACCAGGGTTGCCTGTGAGCCCTGTGCATCCTACAGAGAATCACAGAGCTTTCCCAATCCCAAGGGAACTGCTGCTTGGAGCAACTGAGGCTGCTCTCCAGCAGCTGAGGGGCCATTTGGCCCTCACAGGCTCTGCTGCTGAGGAAGGCAGGCTGATCCCAGCTGGTCTTCATTTAGAGTTAATAGGAGTCAAAATGAGCCAGAATTTGAAATAAATCCCATTGATTTGGCACAGATTCTTTCCTGACTCAGATGAAGGAGACACACTTTTTGGGCAGTTGCTCCAAGATTCCCCTTCTTATTGCAAGAGAGGATTTCTTTCCCTTCCTCTTCCACAACCCCAGGGCATCAGTGTCCTTCAAAAGGAAGATATTAACCCTTAGTGTTTGGGGGAGTGTCAGTCAGAGTTGTGCTGCCCAGGTGCTCTCTCCATTCCTTTCTTTCCCATTGTCAGAATCCAGTACTAATTTTTTGGAGCATTTTGGTTTCATTCTGTATGAAAGCTTCACAGCTCAGTGGGGATGAGGCCTTGAACTTTTCCTACACTTCCCACTCATCCATCAAGTGTTTTAGTGGCACCTTTGTCTCCCATGCTTTCTTAGAGATGAGGAAATAGAGGCAAAGAGAGGGGGAAAAAATGGATTTTCCCAGAAACAACAAATTAGTGTCAGTTCAAAGCTATCAGACTGAACCAGAGCAGCTCAGAACATACAGTACTGCTCTGTACATGACTGTCTGTCTTTGCTGCCTTACACTGTTACTGCTTAGGAAAATCAAGTTAAATAGACCTCCTCCTCCACAAAACCCAAAGCAGCACGTTCCAGAGCAACAGCTGCATGCAGATAAGAATTTGCTCTAAAGCAGAGAGTTCAGGATACACAGTTTTGGGTTGGATTCCCATTCTACGCTGAGGAGCTCCGCTGAAAGGAAACTCACAGTGACTCTGGCTGTAATCTTGCCATCCAAGACCTTTTTATAGGATTTCCCCAATTTGCTGTTTCTTTGAGCTCAGCCAGCCAGCTCTACCTGCACTCTCCACTCCAGTTTCCACAAGCAGGCCAAGGGCCCATTACTTCCCAGTGCTCCCTGTGAAACCCTCTGAACCTCACAGTACAATCAGGTCTTTCTTCTCAAGAACAGTTGAGTCTTTCTTCTTTCCCCATACTCATTCAGGAGCTACTGCCCTGTCTCCTCCCCTTCCAAACTACTCCTAGGCAGAGTGATTATGAAATGTGTTTCTTATAAATCCAAAACATTTATGTCTTCAAATGCCTGGCCCAAATAATCCCACTAATTTCCTGAGTGCTTGTGAACTGTCCTTCGTAGGGGGAGGCTTCTCTCGATCAAAGTTTATTAAGTAGAGGTCCTCATATGGAGACATTGCTGAGCAGGAGGAAATTATATGGGGCTTTTTCATTTCCCTTTAACTGAGCTCACTGGCTAAGCCTGGGTAATATGGGCATGCTCATCCTATGGTTCATGCTTCCTACCTTTACTGCTGCTTTAGTTTTCCTGCCCTTTTTACATCCAGTGCCTCAAACTATCACTTTTTTTTTCTCTCTGTCACCATGTCACTTTTTTCTTTACTCAGAAGCTGTATTCTGGTGGTTCTGTTCCTTCCTGCCTCATTTTTGGGAGGGAGGAGTGACCTCAGACCTTCAACTCAGTGACACCCAGAGATAAAAATGTAGTTTGAAAATATGCTCCTGCTCCACAGCAGTCCTGAGCAATCCTGAAGCAGCCTGAGGCAAGCTTTGGGAAGCTCTCCCACCAGTTCTGTGTCTTCGAGAGCTTCCTTCCTGTGCTGCACTGCAAGGAAGGCGGGAACATATTTGCCCTCTGGAATGCCAAGAGCCAAACCAGGATGGTGAGTCACATCTCTGTTACCCCTCCCCAGACCCAGTGCCTGCAGCAAGAGCATCACTGGATGTGGGGAAGTTTGGGTCAGGATTTCAGCCCTGTTTGTTGTTTGGCTCTGTTCAGGGCACATCTCTCTGCAGTTCATTCAACTTCCTTGTTTTGTTTTTCTGGATGTTGTTGTCAGAACATTGATTTCAACTGTTGATGTCTGGAGAATTTAAAGCCGAGCTGCTCATCTATTTGCTCCCACTAAACATTACTGCTGTGCTGGGCAATAGATCTGACTTTCCTGTCAAGGCCATCAGCAGCTGGAAGTCTCTTTTTCTTTTTTTTAAAAAATTAACCAATTTGCATTGGAAAATAAACTGTTCTTCTTTCCCTTAGGGGAATATCTAAGGCTATACTAAAAAAAAATTCTACGTCCTTATTGGAGATGACAATGAAATTTTAAATATACTAGACCTAAGACTTTAATTTTGTTTTGCTTCCCTTGGATATTTTGGCATAGCTGAAGGCATGTGACTTTGTAAAACTGCTGCTTTCCACTGTCCCTGCTCACAAATAGCATCATCATCTGGAGGTACTGATATGCTTCTCTAGTGAAGAATGCAGCATATAAAGAGAAATCACCATTTAAAAATAGTCGCGCTCACAGAAGAAGTTCAGAAAGAAGTTTTGTTTTCTCAGCAAACCAGTAACCCAAAGCATACAACAAAATGTGTACAAACCCCGGGAATAAAAGCATAGAGTGTTCAGTGCCTTGGCACAGTGACCCAACTGATGTGAGTCCAGGAAAGGGAACTTGGATTTAATTATTTTGATGTGCAGGATTTTGTACATCTTCTGCCCTCACTCCTGTCTCTGCTAAAGAGAGAAAAAATCTTAGGAACCTTAGGAACTTCACGTTGCAGTAAAAGAGATACCAAAAGGTGCTACATTCCTGATGTACTTTGGAGAGAGCCTGGATGAAAATACGACCTCATCTAATTTTATTTTTATCCTTTTTGTTTTTCTTCCTGTTCTGGCCCTGATTTTTTTCATCCCTGGACAGATGAGTCGGAAGAATGGAGAAAAAAAAGATGGGACTATTTTTGAAGGCTACTGAAGTTATTGCTGGGCTTGTTCTTCCCTGTGCAATGTGTGGAGTGTGGCAGTGCAGTGATTTCTGGGAACTGTGCAAACTCCTCAGTATGTGCCGGGGGAACATCTGGGATTGCAACAGCAACCACATCTGAATCATCACAAGTAGAGATATCACATATCTGGGAACCCCAGGCAAATTTTGAACTGCCTCTAAATTCATCTGGGAAGAATTCTTGCGCAGTTGGAGAAAGCATATCCAGGAAAATCAGACACATGGTAGGCTTCCCACTCACCAGCAGATCTTGCTGGCCAAAGTCCTAGAAAGCGTGCTGGGTGAGCACAGAAATATCCCTGACCGATAGAGCTTATTCCTCTCAAGGAGGTGACTCAGTCAGTCAAAATCTGAGCCACATCTCTGCCAGTGGTGTCACCAGCATGGTTTGACCCAATTTTTTATACCAGCCAAGCTTTTAACCAGTGGATGAGGGTCAAGCCTCAAGGGAGGCTTGGAACAAGGTCTGCATGGCATCCTGTGAGTGACAGCTCATCTCACTATTGCTGACTATTGGAGCTGGTGATGCTGCCAATGTTTTTTTTTTCTTCACCAATGGACAAGGAGCCACACCCCAGCTGGAGAACCCAGGAGAGCCTTCTGGAATAGATGAACATCCCTGCTCTATGAGGCTGATGTGTCATAAGGGGAAAATGGTACAAGGAGTTTATTGGAGTCCATATCTGTGTTCACATCCACCACCAAGGGAAAAGACAAACTGAAGAAACCCTAAGAAAGTTTGAGAAGCTGTTTGAACATAGTCCAGTTTCACTGTGGATTGAGCTCATTCTTGTGAGCAGGACTTGGACTGTCAAAGTTGGGTTTGGTTTTTGTTTACCCTCTCCCAGATGACTCCAGCCCCTCTATCTGTACTCCATGAGGGTGAGTGCAAGCAGGAACTTGAATGCCAGCAAATATTAGGAGCAGCATGGAAATTTTGTTTCTCAGATGGAAAAATTTAAGGCCTAAACTTGTCTTCTCAAAAAGCAAAGACATTTTTCAATGCAAGGTAGAAGCAAGTTTCAGTCATGAGACTTCCATGGGCGATGTATCCTGGTGAAGGGAGCCAGGCTGTACTTCAGACTTTTCTGAAGTAGCTGTGAGATCCTCATGACCTCCCCGTGAACTTTTCATGGCATTGCCTCCGTGAACAGGGTCCACCTGCCCTGCACAATGATAAAGGGTGTGTCTCATCAATGTACTGGTATCTGCATTTTTTGCAGACAATATAGCACATTCTCAGCCTGGGGATGGAACCTTTGCATGGAAATCTTTGTTTCATGAGCTGCCACAGCACTGCAGTTCCAGGGGCATATCTGAGTGTGCAAAACTACTCTGCTGAAGAAGACCAAGGGCTTGGCCATCACTGAGTTAGGAATAGATCTAGCTTAAAATGGGCTTTCTCAAATTTGCAGGAAGCATCTACTGCTTGTGCTTACACAAGCTGTTAAAGCACAGTCCAGTGAGACTGATGGAAAAAGACTATGCAACTGATTAGAAACCCCAGTTGTCTCTTTATTCAGTCACATCTTGTTTTGACTGGAGAGTTTTGTGAGTGCTTCTACTATTCCCTCTCCAGATTTTTAAGCCATAATGTGCCAGGGCACTGCTGCAGAGCAGGGGCTGTGGGAGTTACTGTGCTTTGGGTGTTGAATAGCAGGTCCCACAGGGAGCTGCTGTAGAGTTGGAAGGGTCTGGCCATTTCCAATGCTTTCATTTGTGAGAACGTCTCTGTACTCCTGTCAAAAGTGTAGATCGCATGGTTGATGCTGTAGCTTGGCACCCATCATCAACTGCGGCTGCTCAGCATCTGTGGAAAAGTAGTTACAAAAGTGATCTCTTGGGAAGTGGCAGCAAAAAATAGCACACGAAAAACCCTGGGCAGTATGGAAGAGACACAAGGCTCGGGTACTCCTCAGCAGGGACCTGTCCTTTGTGAAACGTAATAGTATTGGCAAGGTGGGCTCCTGAGATGTTTTACTTAAGTAAAATGAAGCTATTCTCTCCGGAGATGTGAATTGGCACAATTCTTTAGGGTTGGAATAAGTCTGAATTGCTCCTTTGTGTTCAGAGCAGGCACTTCTGAGGCCCATGTTTCAGATCAGAGTGAAAACGTCCTGATATGTCTCACTTTATAAGTTGCTTTTATTCAGCTGAGACTGCAACACCAACCATGGTGAAAATTATACCTTCTTAGCTGGGAGGCAGGGGAGCAGAGGGAGAGATGTGGTGCTGGTGTGGAAATGCTGTTGAAGTTTGTCACAATTGCCAAAAAGCATGAGTTATTTTCTACAGTTATACTTTTTGCTTCTTTCTGTCAAATTCAAAATATTCTGTATCCCTTGCAGCCAACAGAGTCAAACACTGGAAAAAATTAGCTCCCTGGGGTCCCTAAGGAGAGGCTGCTGTATTTAGCTGCTCATCATAGCACATTTCTGTGGTGTGGGTGCAAGGAGGGGAGGCAGGTTCTGCACCCACACTGGGTTCTGAAAGCAGTTCAGTATTCCTGTCTCTGCTTTCCACGGCTCCTACCTGAAGTTTTGCATCCCACTCCCATTTCTAGAAGCCTGATCAATAGATTGTGGTTTCTGCATGCAGCAGTAATAATACAAATAGAGGGAGGGGGTTTTCACCGTGAGCAGGAAGTTTTACGTGATAGGTGGATAGAGAATGAAACCATTGCCTGTTTTCACAAGGTAAAAATAAGGAGAGGTACTGTGGAATCAGTGGTTCTATTGGTAGGATGCTAAAACTATATAAGAAGTGTTGACATCTAATTTAGTGCCACAGTTGGTGAAGGATACAACTGTTGGTAGAGTAGTGGTGCAGAGATGGCAGCTCAGGTGCAAACCAGAGGAAATCTTTTGTGGGAATCAGGGTAAATGTGTTGTCCACATTTCAGCCCATTCTGTAACAGAGGCTGAGTAGGTGCACTTCTAGAGATCCCTCTTTTGCACCCTTGGAGACAGACAGACAGACACATCTGATGGCAGTTTTCCATGACCCCTGTCTTCAAGATGTGATTTTTAAATCATCATCATCAAAATTATGACAGAATGACCTTTCAGCTCTGTTGCCCAATAGTCACCTGAGCACAAAGATCTTTCCACCTTTAAGCAATGAGTTTTCCTCCATTTTGGAGCAGCTAAAGACCAAACTCAGACATACCCCAGCTATAGCACCTGTGAATTGTGGTCTGACCTGCACAACTTCTGGCCTCCTTGTTGGCTCCCATGGGTGGGTGAGGATGCTCTCAGGTTTGTGTGTGCCAGGGGAATTACTTGGGAGTGGCTGGTTGGGATGCAACTTCTTTGCTTTCCCATTCCAACAGCCTTTTTTTTTTCCTCTTCCAGGGACCAGAAGGGAAACCAGGAAAACAGGGGGAAAAGGGCAAGCCTGGCCAGAAGGTAGGAACATCTCTCTTTGACAACATTGCCTCCTCTGGTTCTCTCTTTCATTACTCATCTGTGATATTTTCCTGCAGAAGAAGTTTTGTCCTACACTGATGTCAGTGCCTTTGCTCTGCAGGGCACCAAAGGCTACCAGGGGCAGCTTGGCGAGATGGGATCCCCAGGGAAGCAGGGGCCAAAGGGGAACCAAGGCCCTAAAGGATCCCGAGGTACCCTGGGACCGATGGTGAGAAGAGCTCTGCAAATGGTTGAACACAACACACAGAAACCTGACTGGCAGTGGTGGGCACAAGCCTAAATAGAGCAGAGATCCCAGCAGAGGCTTCAGGGCACTGAAAGGGACATGCTGTTAGATGGATTTAATTGCCCAAAACATCTTAAACCTTGTTCCGAGCAGCACAGGAGAGAGTCCATAGGAGTGGTTGTGTTGGTGCCCTGTGAGTCAAGCTCACATTGCATCGTGGCAGTTCTTCACAACTCCCCAGATTGGCTGAAATTGCTGAAATACTGGGGTTTTTTCCTCAGCTGAGTGAGGAGATCTTTTCGCTAAGATCTTCCCCTTTGAGACTGCACACTCATGGCAAGAGCCACTTCCAAGTTGAGTTGTGTTGTTATAAGGAACTCTGCCTTGGATTTCTGCCCTGTTTCTACACCCACTCTTGATCTACTTATCTAAAACACTTGGAGCAACAGGAAATATAGCATGGGAGAGGGTTTGAACGGCGGACTGAAGGTGAGGCTTCCAGAGAGAACAGCCTTAGTGTGGCAGAGAGGGGAGAAAGTTAATTTGCTTTAGGCACAAGAGACAAACACATCAGGACAGCAGTGGTAACTAAAAGTATTTCCTCGTGCATTGCAGGCTGATAAGGAAACTTCTTGCACTCTATTTGACAGAACTCAGTGCAAAATAAGGAGTTATTTATGAGCTAGGAATAGTGGTGATGTTTCAGAACAGTAGCAAATGAGTGACGGAGTGATGGTTCTCCTGATAGTGTTTTCCTGCAATAAAAATTACAGCCTCACCATATATCCTCCCTTAATAGTCTTTGGTAAAGCCTCCATGGATTATTTCACAAGGAAGCAAAGCAATATCTGAGCAACAGTCTGTTGGAGTGGACACATCTCTGTCTTGTGGAAAGGGCTTTATTCCATGCTAAGTGGGATTATATGGAAATTTTGTGACACACTTTAATCTGATGATCTGATTTAAACCCTTTTGTTCACTCTGCTAAAGATGTGATTAATAGCTCTTGCATTGCCTTCATCGCAATCCAGAAAACTCCTTTCTCTGCCTTATAACCCACACCAGAAGATTTCCACCCAACAGTTTAGGATTAGGTCATTAGGACCCAAGCATGGTCTCACTGGTGGACTCCTAGCAGAACACTAATTTGGATATAGAGACGTGCAGGAGTGCAGATGAAGAGCACACAAATGCAGCCATTTCTGATAGCAAATCTGAGTGAGGTGGGAAATCTATTGCTGCAGGCTGGCAAAGGCACAGAATGGCCTCCTGGTACCCCTTTCCATGTGTAAGAGGTTGAAGTCAAGCAAAAGCCCATCAGGTGGCTGCAGCAGAGCTTACTGGTGGCCCGGAGAAGGACTGGCCACACTCCAGCCTGGTGCTGAGATTTGCTTTGCACAGCCCAGTGCATCCTCCTCTTGTG
The DNA here is from genome assembly GCA_013400515.1 of Erpornis zantholeuca. Lineage (NCBI taxonomy): Eukaryota > Metazoa > Chordata > Aves > Passeriformes > Timaliidae > Erpornis > Erpornis zantholeuca. Next base: position 191,897 of record VZTN01028758.1, read on the forward strand.
CTAACACCATGGGCTGCTCTCTCAGTCCCTCTGTGTTTGCCTCTCCAGGGAGCTCCAGGAAGGATGGGTGCTCAAGGGGACCCAGGCTTAAAGGGTTACCAGGTAAGGGTTTTATTTTTATCTCCCAGCTTTTATCTATTCTTAAATGCAACAAAACTGCCACTCCAGGATGCAAACTGTTCTTAAACTGTGATTTATTTCTGAACTCCACTTTAGTTCTTTGTCAAATCTCCATTTTGTACCACCTGCATTTGGTTCATCACTGCCGTGACTCACGTGTCCCTCCAAAGCTGGCATGCACCACCTAGGGATTTTGAGATCTGGCAGAGAACCAGGGGGGACTTTCAATCCCACAGCTCTTTCCTGCCTCCTCATGTGCTATCTGCTCTCCACAGGGACATGCAGGACCACCGGGGCTGATTGGACCACCAGGGCCAAAGGGGGAAAAGGTAAGTTCAGGGCGTTTGGCCATCTCATTTCCCCTTGAATTAGATGATTGTCCCACTGCTGTAACTCACATGCATCTGCACTCTCCTCACTGTGTAGCAGAGGCAGAGGTGCCTCCTCAACCACACAGCTACTTATATAACCCCTCAAAGCTACAGCCTTGCCTCTACCAGTCAGTGCCAGGACACCTGTGCCACCAGCATGTGCTTCCCAGATACCACATGTCCTTATGCCAGAGGCTGAGCCAGCCAGCATAAGTGCTGAGGATGTATTTTTCCTGCATCTTTAGGAATTCAGCTCAATCCCTAAACCAAAAGAAATCAGACTCATCGCTTTCTGTGATCAGGTCAGAAAAAGTCTCTGCACAAACCTGCTGATCTTCAGCCGCTGGCATTTCTCCTCTCCATAGCCCTTGCTCCATGTTCCTCGTCCCCCACCTTTTGACATCCCCCTGGCCACAGCTGCCCTGACTCAGAGCCCTCTTTCCACGGTGGCTTTTCCCTGGTGTTTTCCCCGTTTTGCTGAGTCAGCACAGCCATAACCAGTTTAGGCTGGAGCAGTGACTCACTCTTTAATGGTTTCCTGTCTGCTCTGCTGGCTGCTTGGCGCTCCCAGAGCTGAGTCCTTCACATGCCTTCAGCAGCGATGCTCCCTCCCTCCTGATACCTCTCTTCAGAAGGCTCTGGGGAAAACTCCTTCCAGTACTTAAAAAGGGCTTATCTAAAAGGGCAGAGTGACTTTCTACAATGGATAGATGGTGATAGGACAAGGGGGGATGATTTTAAAACAAAAGTGTAAAGATTTTGGTTAGATGTCAGGTAGTTCTCTACTCAGAGGGTGGTAAAGCAGTGGCACAGGTCTGGGCTGCCCCGTCCCTGGAAGTGTCCAAGGCCAGATTAGACAGGGCAGCCTGGTTTAGTGGAAGGTGTCCCTGCCCATGGCAAGGGGTGTAACAAGATGGGCTTTAAGGTCTCTTCCAAGCCAAACCCTCTGTGTTTCTCCCTCTGTGTGGGAAGGGAAGTGATCTTAATGGGGACTGGTCAGTCATGAGGTCCCCATGAAGAGGAGAGATGCATGAACTCTTTTTGCTCATTTTCTACTCCCCAGGACCAAGAGAGCATTCAACTTTGCCTCTGCACACAGGTGGGAGGGCAGCTGTAGTGCAGACAGGAGCTTCATCGCTTATAAAATGAGTTTATAAGGACTTGCCATTGCTCAGGCTTTCAATGGATCCCTTCAGCTCAGGCTCCAGGTGTCAGGACACCTTCTTCACACCATGCTCTGCCTGGAGCCTGGAGATTCCCCTTGCAGCCAGGAATCACTGGAACAGGGCAAGCTCTTGTGTTCCACTAAGACACTGAGACACTCACATGCCTCAGAAATTTTGCTTTAGGGGTGAGCAATGGTCACTGTGCTTTTTCTCTCATTTCCTGCTGCTGAAACACATCCATGGAGGAACAGCTGGCAATGTTTCTACTGCTCCATATCTCTGTTGCTGCATTGCTGAACTTCCTGGCTAGTGTTAGACAAGCACAACCAGCCCAGGATGATATGAGAGCTCATGACCAGGCACATTGTCAGCTCAGAACCTGCCTAGAGATTTACAATTCCACTGTTGAATCTTGAGCATCCTGGCAAAAAGTTGTGAGTCATGACTAGCAAAAGCAAGGTCAGCCATTGACCCTGCAGCCACTGAGATGTGGAGATATGTATGTCTATTGCTTGAATTGCAGCTGTTGTTTTATTTGAAAACATTTAAAGTTGCCATCTTGAAAGCTCCCATATTTCAGTAGCAAATGATCCCCAAATTATTCATCTGAAGTGGTCGGTGGAGCATTTTGCCCTTCACCAAGAAGATGTTCCTCTGCAAAAGAACATTAGAAGAGCACTCCCTGAGTGGATCTAGTGTCAAAAGAGCACAGCAGCATTATGATAAATTAATCCTACATGCAAGCATCCAAGCCAAAGCCTGATGAAGCCACCAAAGCATCTAATGCACCCTGGTAAGACCTGTCCTCTCTGTTAATGACCACTGACAGCTGTATCTCCTCACTTATGTTCTCCTGGAAGGACAGTGGGTCTGCTGACACCTTGCTGGGGAGCAGAAGAAGGAGATGCTGAACCAGGAGAGCACAAAATTATGTGCTGAGCCTCCAGCACCGCTTTCTGCAGCATCTAGGTGCTTCACAAAATCTTGCATCTAAGTTGTCCTATTGACCTTCCCTCACCTCCTAAGAGTTGCCTGGGTCCCAGCCTAAAGACAGACAGACTCCTTCCCTCTAGACATCTGTAACCTCTCACAAGCACATGAACACAAAAATTGAAGCCTGGAAGTGAAAAATAAAGAAAAAATGGAAATAGGACCATGAGTACTCTGTGAGCTTTAAGTAACATGGTAAATGGAGCTGTGCTGAAGGAGGAGGATATAATGGTGGGGAAGGTCTTCCCTTTTCCAGAGTAGAGAGCAGTTTGGTGAGAGGCACTGCTGTGGAATCCTGCTCTCTTGTGCCATCCCAGCCAGCTACTCCATCACATTTCATATATTTGCAGCTCCTCAAAGAGGCCTTGCTCAGAGCAGACGCCTGCTCCTGGCAGCTGCTTAAAGCAGTCCAGATGGGATCCTTTTAAAAATTACAAACTGGCGTATCTCACTTTGGGACAGGAGCCAACAACAACAAGCCTTCCCTTCTTCTCCATGTATTTTCCATTTGTATCCTAACATGTTTACTTTGCTGCCCTTTACTCTAACGTTTTTCACTGCAACTTTCCGAAGAATTAGTGAAGACCTTTTATCTCTCTCTTTCAAGCAGCTGAGGCACCAGGAAGTTCTGGAGGAGCTTGGTTTCACAGTCCTAGAGCTGACCAGGCTGCAAGGTTTTCTCAGGCAGGAGACAGAGAACAAGATGGGAATTAGCCTCAAGGGGAAACAAAGCCAGAAAGGGGTGAGAAAGTCAGAATGGGGAGAAACAAAGCCAGAATGGGGAGAAACAAAGCCAGAATGGGGAGAAAGTCTACGAGTCTTGATGCTCTTCAAGGGTCCCCAGAATTATGAACTTTCTCTGAGTTCATCACACTCATCTCAGCTCCCAAATGGCAAAGGTGTGCACATCCTGCTTGGGACAAAGCAATGTGTTAAGACTTCTGCATAGTAACAGACACACTGGGATGATTTTTTTTTTTTCCCCTGAGAGTTGAGAAATGGCTGTGTTTCCCTTCTAGCCAGCATTCCTTAGATGGTGGCTAGAAAGCAAATCAGTTGCCAGGTATTCTGCTGCTGGCTTCCAGCAGCAAGTTCAGTAGCACTGGAAACCATTGGCAGAGCCTGTGAGGCTCTGCTTCCCTTCCTCTCTTCTCTGCCACCCAAGTTTCTCTCAGAGGCAGGCTCATGGAGAAATTTCCCAAGTGTCCTTACTATCAGCAGCTGCAACTCCAACAGGAGAGTAGCCCAGAGAGACCATCAAAGAGAATTGTAAATACACTGGAAAGGGCTGGTGCATCCACTGAGAATTACAAAAATCTGTTATAAACTTGGCTCTGCAATCTTTGGAGATTTGGATGTTCAAGGCTCTTGGAGCACCCCAAATACAGCAGCTCCACTGCCAGAACCCCCCAAACTCCCTTTCTCCAGCAGTGCAGCATCAAAGGAGCTCTGAGACATGTTCATCCTAAGGAGCCAAAGTGCCAGAGACTGCTATTGGAGTAGTCAAAAACTGGAGGAGCTGGAATATAGCATTCTTCCATGGGGAGCAAAGAAACAGCTATCTCTGAGCTAGACTCTAGAGAAGACAGAACATTGTGACCCTGAGTGACTTTCACGACAGAATTTAGAAGGATAGTGTCTCTTAAGTCTTAAGGGATCTCTCTGTGGATGTTTTGAAGAGACCTCAGTCATAAATAAGCCAGGTGATGTTATCTACCAGCCAAACCAGGAGCTCTGAGCTCATGCTGTGGAGCATCCCAGAAAGGAAAGGAGTGTGTAAGAGGCTGTCTCACCTCGCTGACTGTAAAATGAGCCCACAATGGTGGCACACAACCAGGGAGTCCATCCAGACCACCCATGCTCCCACAACAGCCCAGACAGGACTTAACCAAGGGTGGGGAAACACTTGATTAAAGAGTTTGGTTGAACTGTCAGCAATAAAATTCAGAGGCAGAGAGCTATTCCCCATATTGTCACAATTACATCCTGCTTGCTTAGTTTTAGGAATTGTTGAAAATAACCCTTTGCACCTGGTTGCTTAGAGAGGAGAGTTGGCCCAGGCAGAAACAACCACCAGAAATTAGGAAAGCAATGTGAAGAGTCAGTGAAACAAACAAAAAAAAAAATTGTTTAGTCTTTCTTTGGATAAAAAGGAGTAAATTCAACAGAGGCTTTGACTTCTCATGATATGGAAGGACTGGATTGGGTCTGTACAGAAGCATCTGCTGTAAAATCTGCTGTTTCTATTAATACTAACATTTTATTCACAGGGAGAACAAGGTGATGATGGGAAGGTAGAAGGCCCACAGGGACCACCTGGAGACAGAGTAAGATGTTAAATCCCTTCTCTAATCAATCCTGGACTGATTTTTGTGAGTGGATTAAGGCAGTTGGGTTGCTGCCTTACTTGTAGAACATGAACAAGCCATTGAGGTATTGGAGATGACAGCTTGTTTGCATCCACTTCAAGTCTTTGTTGTGCTCTTGTAGGGCCCCACTGGTGACAGAGGTGACCGAGGGGAGCCTGGAGACACTGGTTATCCTGTGAGTCTTATTCCAATTGCATGATTCAGAAATGTTTGCCTTGGGGAAGTGCTCCCAGTCCACATCAGCCCACAGAATTGCCCAGCAGTCCCAATTCATAACTTGCTGATGTCCCTGGCTGCACATGGCTATGATTCAGACAAGGAACAATTTAACTGTCTTTACCTAAAAAAGTAAAAACATTTCTGAAGGCAAAAAAGTCAGCACCTCACCCTGCCCTGCACCTGCCTGAGGCTAATAGAATGAGCAGGACCATTTGAGCATAGGTCTCTGTGATTATCAAGGAGACTCTCTGGGCAAGGTGTGAGCAAAAAAGTCCATGTCAGTGCTGGACAAATTTCAAGACTGATGTGCTCATGGCTGTAGATTCTTCCATGGGATGATCTGTTAACTTTAAGATTTGGAGACTTCCAAAATCTTTGCAAGATTTCTCTCAAAAGCAAGACCAGGTCTATGAATTATCCTGCTGTGCTCCTTATACCCTCTTTGCAGAACATTTCCAGCTGATTGGGGTTGATCTGCAAAGGTGGCATGAATTAAGTGTTACCTCCATTCAGAAGCACCTGGTCAGAGTGACCCATTAAAGTTATTTACAGAAGATTTTGAATTCATCAGAGTAGTAGTGCTTCTGCCTTATTTTCTAGGACAGCTGTCTCCAGCTGTTCACTTCCATTAGTGCTGTGTGTATTTTGGGATGTATTAGAACACCTTCTTTGCTGCTTAGATAGTGATGAGCAGTTCCTCTTCCCACAGCATATCCACAGGAGCATGGGCACTATCCAAAACTTCACCATTTCTATATCAGCAGAATGCAGACACATGTGTCTTCTTCTGCCCCTTAAATCACATTACATTCATTTTTCTTTCTCATGGCCACAAAATAACAAAGACATGTTCCCTCTGTTTTTTATTTAAGGGTCAAGAAGGGCTTGATGGAGAAAGAGGAAAACCTGGCCAGCAAGGCTTACCAGTAAGAGATGCTGCTTTATTGTAAGCTACCCAATGCCCCAGGAGTGGGAAAAACAGGGAGGTGAGAAGGGCTGCAGTAGGAGTGTGTGGTGAGCTGAGAAATGTGGGCATTTCCATCAGCCAGACCTATGGCCCGAATGGCCATTTTGAGCCATGTTGGAGACTAATAAATGGGTGACATAACAGGGAGCACTCCCAGTGCATGTTTCCAAAACCATCCTTTCTGAATGGTCCATGAGGGTCTAGAAATCTTAGGAGATGGGTGGTGGAAGAAGACAATGACAGTGGAAGTATCTGCTTGGAAGTGATCCTTTTGATGTCCTGCTAGTCCAGTGTGAGGTGAGACCATACTATTCTGCTTGCAAGTTGTTTCCTCTCAAACTAGTGAAAGACTTTGTGAAAGACTAAGTTAAATCCAAATTCAAGGGAACGACTTTTTATTCCCTTGTAATATACAGTAGCAACTGATCATTTTACATGACTATTGCAACTGTGAGTGCAGCAGCACATTAAATATAGTTCATATTGGGAAATAACATTGAATCAATTCCCACTCTTTGTAAGAATGCTGGAAAGAACAACAGATTCTGTTTTGGAGTTTAAATGGTAGTGGTCTGTTATATAGCCCAGAAATGAGAAGAGTTGCTGCATTCCTCAGTGGATGTAGTTTACTGGGGGGATGGTAGCCCCTCAGATGATTCAGATGGAAGCAGGAGCTTTGGATTGTCTTTAGTAAAGGTCCATTGGGAACGTGGCTCAAAAACAAGCTGAAGAAAGAGAGTTCTGCAGGGAGTCCTTCCTTACCATTTATTTGATATTAATCTAGAAATTTCCACTGACACAAATACAGACAAAAAAGCCCGATGTGGCTGGCCAGGAGAAAAGACTGAGATGAGTGTGATGGGGAAGAGACCAGCAAGAGAGCAGTGAAATACCCTCTCTGCTTTACTCCACAGACAGTTTTCTAACACCTGACCCCCAGGTGAAACCAAGGCAAAGGTTGCAGTGTGCAAAAGGGAAGTGTAACCAGCAGTCACTGTGTAAACTACCCATTCTGCACACAGTTTCTGCACACAGGCACTTTCCTGCCCACTTCTCAGCACTGCTCTCCAGGTGCCATCTGGAATTTGGTGAATGATTTCCAAAAATACAGGCACCACCCAAGTGAGGGGCAGAGTTGCTTTTTCTCCAATTGACACCCTGTTAAATGCTCTCTGGAGACAGTTCCTCGCTCCTTTGTCCCCAGGGGCCTATCTGAGTACAGGCTATTTCCCTGAATTGTTTCCATACATAACATTGTTAGGTCACAAAAAATGCTGTTCTTTGTACTTCATGCAAGATACTGCCAGAAGAGAATTTTAAGCAGATTTTTCTTGCTTATGTTTTGTAGGGGGATCCTGGATCACCAGGCAAGCAAGGAGCAAAGGGATCCAAAGGTGATGCGGTAGGTTTCAGCAGGGTGGATTTATAGTGTCCCGAGTTTAAAGAAAATGTCTAATTAAGAGGACTCTCATGGCCTAGCATGTGGGATTTTTGCCTGTGGTCTATGCCTTGAAAAGCTGTGGGGATCCTTGTGGGAGAGCTGTAAATATTTGGATGTCCAAGCCAAATGGTTTGTTGGCTTTGTGGAGCTGGAGAAGATCAAGACAATTCCAGCTCTAGTTTGATGGGTGACTCTTGGGCAGGTCTTTAGTCCCTGCCATGGGTTGTGTCTCTTTCCCATGCCCTGTTTGTGCTATCTCCAGCCAGAGCTGGCTCATCCATACTCAAGGAGGGCTGAGCCAGGCAAGTGTCTCTCCCTTTCATTTGAACCATAAACTTTTCTGGCTTGAAACCTGCTGGGTTTTGAGTCCATTTATCTATGGAGTTGTTTCTTGGAACAACCCCTCTAACATCTTGTCCTAACTGAGCAAGAAAACTCAGGACACATGGGCCCTTCAGGGTTCATTGGGGTACTTCATACCTCTTCCTACCTCCGCATCTGGCTGTAATGACAGCTTGCTAATTATTCTCACAGACCAGGGACTTTATTTGCTAAAACATAAGTATGTGACCTCAATACTCAGCAAAATCCTGCTTTCTCTTGGCAGATGTCAAGGTTTTTAATCTGACCCTGCTGAGAGGGTAATGCCAGAAGATAGTTACAGGTTTTCTTGGCGAGAAGTGTACCAGGTGATAAATAAATTCTGCCCATCGATGGACAATCTGGAACTGCCTTTGGGTTTAATGAATAGCAGGGAAAGCACCCCCAGGAATATTTCTTTCATGTAGCTGGCCAGCCTGGTCCTCTGCAGGTGGAGAAGCAATGCACAGAAAATGAGTTCTTCAATTTAAAAGTGCTTTAGTACATGATCTCACCTAAGAGAGCCCTAGTGAAGGTGATGAGGCTGAGTTTTCCATTCTTTCTGCACAAATTAATCCTTTTTACAGCTAATAAACCTCAGGAGTATTTCTTTTATGGCTTTATTCACAAAGCAGCGTTGCAAATTTCAGACAGAAGACACCCTCTTCTATTTCCAAATTATAATTTATATCATATTATTATTATTATATAATATATAGTAGTTATATTATAAGAATTTAGCTTTCCAAAATAGAGGGAGCTACTTCTCAGAGAGAAGCTCCCCTGGACACCCTCAGAGGACTCACTGGGTCCTAGGTTTGCTGTCAATGAACTGATGGAGGACTGGGGTTTTCAGCATCTTGTTCTAATGTTTGCCAGTGCACCAAGTCCTCCCTCGAGTTCATCCTGCTTTATTTGTCCTCATCTGCTCTGTGTTAGGAAAAATGTAGGTCCTTGCCTTCCAGCTATTCATTCCTGCTCTAGAACTCTCAAGACATACAAAGAATCACTTGTAATAAAACCAAATAGCAGTTCATTCCCCAGTGCTGGACTTTATAAATCTCTCTTTCTTAAAACTCTTCCCAATCATTATCCAAAAGCACACCCTTAAGTCACAGTAACAAGTGGAGCTGTGCTAGAACTGCTGCAATTTTAGATGTCTTTCTTTTTTTTACTTGCAGGGTCAGAAAGGAAAGCAAGGAGCACAGGGCAGTGCAGGGAGCAGAGGCTCACCGGTAGGTGAAAATTCAGTTTTCTGCTCCAGGAAACACTATCTGGGAGCCTCTTCTCTAACACCTTTGTGATTTTAGGGCATCCTTGGGCTACCAGGTCCTCGAGGAGTGGTGGGAAGGCAGGGTCAAGAGGGTGCCCCTGGAGTGGACGGTGTGCCCGGGAAGGACGGCATGCCTGGGATGCTGGTAAGCTTCAACTGTAACCTTGTGGCATCGATAGCAAACACAACATTGGAGCTGGAAAACAAAAGCTAGCACAGGAGAAATTATGTGATCCAGCTATGGATGTTCCAGTTTACATGTATCCAGAGTGGATCTTCTTCACATCTCACTGGAACATAGAGGCAGCAGCTGCTTTTGCATGACCACATCTGTAAATATAGTGTTTTGTAGCCTGACAGACACTCAGATACACAGAACTCTGTCCACATTTGCAAACCCTGCAAACCTATCCCCCTCTTGTTGAGGACAGAATCCCACCACTCCCCTATCACCCCAGAAGCTGTGCAGAAGGGGAAAGGGTTTTTGTATCATAACCTTTTCTGTGTTTCTTTTCTAGGGAGAGCAGGGTGATGATGGGGAAGAAGGTGTGACCGGGATGTCAGGCAAGAGAGGGAACCCTGGTGTGCCAGGACTTCCAGGCGCACAGGGACCACCAGGATTCAAGGTGAGCTTCTGACTCTGTGAGATGCTGCTGTGAGAGATCCAGTCTGTGAGCCCGATGCCTCTTGAGCTTGAACTCTCCAAGGTCTAATATAGTCTCAGTTCCTGCTGCCATCTTTCACTTAGCTAGAGACTCTGTAGATCTTTCTTCTCATCCTTCCATCCATTTTCCTGAGGTACACAGCAGCTGAATGTCCCTTTACCAAAGGAGCTCAGGAGCCTGCAGACACAGATACTCACACTACAGACACTTTAATCATTAGAAACCTGGCTAGAAAAAACATGGAGAAGTTGCAGAGGAATTGCTACAGCCTGCCTGTAGGATGTCCAGAATGGACAACTCCATGGGAGATTCAAGTGTTCTAGCTACTGTGCAAGGCCTGAATTGCTGGAAGGAAATTTGTGCTGCTTGATTTTTAGCATATTTACTGGATTATAACAACTGGAGCCAGTATGGGCTGGGTGGAAGGAGGGACAAGCTGCTTTTGTGACCTTGGGGTTTCTTCCTGGTCCTTGCCCGGATTGAGGCTCACCACAGGATCTAAACTGGATCCACAGCAATTCAGTCGTCTGTAGAAAATCTCTGTAAATAGGAAGACTCCAGCTGGGTTTGGAGAAGCTCTGAGATCTGAATTAAATTAGGGCTCCATAGCACATCACCCTTGATCTGTCACTTGCTGCCCTCCAGCTGCCTTGGGCAGTACAACAGGAGGTGACTGACATTCTGTCCTTGTCACACATTCACACCATACCTCCAGGGTTATTTGTTGCCCTTTTTCTGGCTGTTCCATCATCCTAGGCTCTCCCTGCCTTTGTTCATCTCTCCCAGTCTGCCCCAGACTGAGTAGCTGGAGTTTGTGCTCCTCCTGGCATTTGGCAAGGAGGAGAGATGGGGTGCAAAGTGTGGTGCTGGGTGGCAGAAGCCCCTTTCAGGATTCAATTTCTGGAGTTAACACAGGAGAAAATGTTGGCTTTGCAGCCTCTGGACTGCAGTCCTGCTCTTGGCATGCCTTCAGCATTTTCCATGAATTAATCATCAATTGCCAGCCTGCTGAGGGAAGAGATTATGAGAAGCTGCAGGGCAGGACAAAGAATGTAGGAAGTGCAAAGAGAAGACATTTGATCCCCTTTCTCTCCTTACGCCCATGCAGGTGGGACAGCTCTGCTGAGGCTCCTGCTCTGTGGGCAGCCCAGGAGGGGACATAGCCCACCTTCATCTCATCCTGTGCATCCTGAACAAACTGCCTTAGCAGACCTGGGGCATCCCCTGATGGAACCACATTCCTTATCCCAATGAGCCATCTTTTCCAGCTTTCCATCTATGGCTATTTCAGCTGAGTGCTGTTATATTTAGCTCCTGTCCTTTGGAATTACTTGAATTTTGTTATTTTTAGGGTGAAAGAGGATTGCCTGGACAGACTGGCCAAACAGGAAAGCGAGGATCACAGGGAGGAACAGGCCTTCCAGGGAATCCTGGCGATCCGGGACCCAAAGGACAGCCGGTGAGTGGTGATAGAGCTGATAAGAGCTGACTCCAGGTTTCTCCAGCAGGAGAGGGTGTGAATCCACAGCACTGGACAGCAGGGTGATCCGTGGAGCCCATGGATCCAGCATGAGCATGATTCTGGGAGAGAGATTAGGACTGATACAAAACAAGACACAAGATTGCCCAAACTACCTCAATTAAACTACACTTGTTTGGCTATTTTATATAAAACCCTGTACTGACAGTTTTCAGGCTGAAAGGTGGTAACCAGCACCACCATACATAATTTTGTCGTTGATCACAGATCAGTCTCACAGATAATTTCGTCTCTGTGACACAAGTGACACATTCATTTGCCCCCAATTGTCACTGCCTGATTTGCTGCAGGACTAGTGACCGTGTCCCTCTGGCTGACATGACTCCATGACATTTAAACCCTTCTGGTTTCCCATGTGCTTTTGCCTGAAATTCCTCTAGAAAGAAGACTTGGTTGATTCTCCTGATGCAGGAAAGACCTTAGTCTTCTGTTAGTAGCAGTTTTCTTTTCCAGGACCCAAACATGGGCAGTTAAATCAATTTGTATCCTTGGAAAGTTTCTTGCACTCCACCGAGTCCAGCCAAGCCCTTTCTTGTCAAGCAGTTTGTCACTGTCATGGCAGCGAAAACTTCCTAACAGCAAGGTTCCTAGGCTGACACTGGAACAACCTTGTAATAAAGGGGATGGAAGCCCCATCACTTGGGTCATTTACAACTGAGTGAAAAAAACCATTGTAATACACCCCAAAAAGCACAATCAGAATGGGTGACACAGTCCTGCCAAGAGGCCAAACAAGCTTTCTGATGTTTCTAACACTGGAGAAGAATCATCTGGTGAAGTTTTCTGACCCCTTTTGTTTTTTAAAACATTGAATCTTCTTGAATTTTGACATCTGAGAAGCCCAAAAATATCAAAGGATGACCATCTCAAACATGGTGAAAGGAGGATGTTTACATAATGACATGCTACCCAGGGTAGGTTTTTTATTCTCAGAGTGCATGCTATGTGCTGATTCAAGCTTGATGGCCTTTCAACTATTTTATTATTATTTTTCTTACAAAATTGAGGAAAAATCCCTACAGAGTTGAATAGGAAAAGGATTAGGGGATATGCATGGTTTTCCTGGGTTTGAGTGGGAGGTTATGTTGTAGGAACATGCACTTTTTTAACAGCTTGAATGAGCATAGTTTGAAATTATAGTTTGAATTAGTAGGACAGTCCAGTTTGTATTAGAAATAAAAGAGGAGCTTGTTTTAAAGAACTTTGAGGCTGTTATTTTGCATCATGAAATTCCAAGATCAGTCTCAGAGTAGATGCTCTCCATCCTGCTTCTGCTGGGCCAAGCCAGAGAAGCATCTGCTAAGAATAGTGTAGGTTTGCTTCCCATTTTGGGGGCAAAAAGGTGGCATTGGTGAGATCTAATGGATCAAGTGAGTTGCTTCTTGCCTGATGTTTGTGTAGTTCCTCCTCCAGGTTTTTTTCATTCTTCTCTCTCATCAGTCCTGCTTAGACTGAAGGATACTCATGGATTTCTCTTTCTCTAAAGCTGCTGAACTCTTGGTGCATCTCTGAGTGACATCTCCAGCCATCAGTGTGAATTTACTGTTGTCCTTTGTTCTTGTATTTGTCTTGGCTGTCACATGCAGGGAGACTTCGGCGAGGCAGGATTTCCAGGGATTGCAGGACTGTTTGGGCCAAAGGTAAGAGGCTGCTGGTGACCAGTTGGTTTTCTAGTCTCACCTTACTGGGGACAGGTAATGCCACACTTATTGCATTGCTAGCAGTTCTGCAGAAACCATAAAAACTGAATTTTGATTCCAAATTTCTTCAGTTTATGAATCTTCATTTGTTAAATGAGTATATGCTTACATGTGCCTTGTTGGAGGAAAAGGGCAGTCCTAGAGATTCCGTGGCTGTTTCCCCCTTTCTGACGTTTGTATTTCCAGCATCAAACATCAGCCTGCACCTGAGACACCAATGTGCATCCTTAACACTGAGAGCCTTGACTTGAAATTTGGATTCATTTTATCAGCATATAATTTCCCTGGTGAAGAGGGGACCATTTGTTTTCTGTCAAAAGTAAAAACCTTGCAAAACAGGATTGGGAAAAGAATTTACAACAAATTGGATCTTCCCATTCCCATATACAAGAGGCAGCACCCCTGTCCTTAAAGCAGAGCTCTAAGCAAAGGCATAAACACAGAGTTTGGTTATTTAGTGGACCTCAGATCTCTTTTTCGCTTGCAGGGCCCCCCAGGAGACTTTGGGTTCAAAGGCATTCAGGGACCCCGTGGACCGCCAGGTGTCATGGTGAGTGGTTTTCCAGTTTGTGGGTTTGGGAGGATTTTCTTCCTTCACCTCTGTTTCTGTGAGGAGCACAGTGCTTGAGGTCATGGCACCACCTCTGAGCCCCATGGCTGTACATGACCGCATCTGCATGGGGCTTGGAGATAGCCCACTGCACAGAGCATTCCAGCTACACTGAAATCCTTCTATTTCTGGAGTTTCTGGGGTTTAACAAAGCTTGTGACAACCATACTGTCAGAACTTGTCTTTTGGGCTTGCAGATTGAAATTATTTTTTATTCCAATTTGTACTAGTTTGAAAACAACCATTGGGAGATCACAAGTCAGAATTACAATTTAATAGGAAAATTTAAAAAACAAAAAAAAGCAATAGTACAAGAACACTGACAGGGTCAGAATACAACCTGACACTCTGTTAGTCAGGGTGGTGGTAGCAGTCCAGGCGAAGTGGTCCTGTTGAAGCGGTGATCCTCTAGAAAAAGGGTTCGGTCTTCACCTGAAGGTCCAACGGTAGCTCTTATCCTCTGGGAGTCCAGTAGGTAAATGCTGCTCTGGTGTTGGAAATCTCAGCTTATGTCCAGGATGGAATGCTTGGTTCCTCCCTCTGGGCAGAGCATCTCACAATGGGATGGTGAGTCATGGGGCAAGGCATTGATGGGCCATTAACAGAAGATAGTCCAGAGGGAGGAGGCAAGGAACACTGCTCCACCTGGTTTCAACAGCTCATGAAGATGGTGATAGAATACACATCAACCCAGGAAACAGCTACAGCAAATACCACCACCAAGTTGCTGAAAAGCAGCAAAGTTTCAGTGTCTTCACTAAATCTGCCTTAGTGAAAATGACTGTCAGGTCCCATGTGGTGGTTCACCTGTGTCTTTTCTTTTCTAGGGAAAAGAAGGAATTATTGGTCCGGTTGGCATTCAGGGTCCCACAGGAAGCCCTGTAAGTATTCACATTTCTTTCCTGCCTGCATTTTTTAGAAGAGTTTAAGTGCATGAGATCAAAGATTATTGAGGCCGGCATAAGTAACCCCCAAATCCTGCTGTAATCAGGAAAACAAAATGGGTTTTAAGATCAGCAGCTTCAGAAAAGTGCAGGCTTAGTCTCTGGCTGCATAGACAGTTGCCGGGAGATTATTAGCTGAAAAGTGAAGAGAAATACATGAGAAACAGTGATACATACATGCAAGTTTTTCAACAGGCTGGAAGACAAGAATGTTACTGCAGATTTTTGAAAGCCAGATTTTCAAAGAACTTGACATGAGAGGGGAAAGAACACATTTAATTTTTCTTTTTTTTAAATGTATTAAACTGGGAACCACTTGATTTTGGGAATTGTTGAAAATCCCTGCCTGCCCTAAAATGCCAAAGGCCCTGAACACAGGTGAAAGATCAGGTCAGCACTTTGTGAAAAGACGAGCATGACACTACTCAGAGCTTGGTCCAAAGGCTGCTACTGGAAGAGATAAAAACCAGTAAGATGAACTCAGACATTGCCAGAACAGCCAGTAATGGCATCTTTTGCTTTGAGGTGGGGAGGCCAATATGACAACCTAAGATGATGAGTTAGAGATGCACTTGGGTCCTTGCCAGGAGCTTCTGGGGGCAACACCCAGCAGGGCAGCTTGTGAATGGTCAGTGACAGCCATCTCTTGTGGTTTACAGGGGCCCAAGGGAGACAAAGGCAGTCGAGGGGAGACGGTAAGTGCTGGTCCCACCCCAGGTGCCCCTGAGAGGGTCCCTGACTTTGAACAATCAAGAGTCACTCTGAGCTCTGCTGGGACCACAGAGTGCATCAGGCTCCCATGAGGGCAAGACGCTGATTACACATGTGCACACACATCCACACCACTCTGCTTGTAAAATTTTCATTTCCTTAAATCAGCAACACTTCACTATGTTGTCCACAACTGTGGTATCTCCAGTACAGCACCCAGCCCTTGCACAGGCACCTTGGGAACAGCACGTGGGTGTACAGGGAGATTTTGAGTCAGCAATGAGCATTTTCTGACAACTTCTGTGCCTTTTTTTTCCCTGCAGGGTCTGCAAGGTCCAAGGGTAAGTATCTGACTTCCCCTTTTCTGACTGATATCTTGTATTTAAATAAAACAGTTGCTTTTAGCAAGGGTAAAGCTGCAGGGTGGGTAATTGCACATATGGAATGTGATGAGTACCTGGGGACATGGCATTAGTGACAGTTGAGGAGCTGCAAGGCCTGGGAACAAGGGATGCAGTAGGAATAGACCAGGTGTAGACAGATGTGCCCAGAGCTGGGTCAAAATGGGGACACTTCCTGTCTTTTGAAAGTTTTGAGGGACAAGCTGCTGTGAGGTGTCAAAAATACAGCTGGGAACAGATTTCCTGCTGGTGACAACCATGAGAAATGGAAACAAAAACTGGAGATATTTCACTAACTGATGCCATTCTGTCTTTAGGGTCCTCCAGGCCCACGAGGATACCCTGGCCCTCCGGTACGTATACGTGGGAAGAATTCATTATTGAAACAAGCTGAAATGGTTGCCATGAACTCCAGAGGGACTGTTCCCTCACTGGAAATTATGGCTTAGCCCCGTTCCTTGTATGCAAAACCATATGTGTATGAATGGACCACTGTTTCTTGTGCTTTAGTCCAAACCATCCCCAAGTGTTTTATAGAGACAGCATTGTTGCCTCTCTCACTTCTCTGCACTGAGAGGCTCCAGGGGAACAGGGATTTCAAAAGGCCATAGCTAAATATCTGTGCAACAGTTACTGACCAGCTTTCTGGCTAAAGCCCCTTTTTTCCTCTTATTTCCAGGGACCACCAGGAATTCCAGCCTCATTTGTAAGTTGCCATTCTCTGTATGTTTGTTAATCATGATAATAAGTCCTGCAGAGCCAAGGTGCTGCTGGGATCTTGAAGTCACTCACTCAGGTCCAGCAGGAGATGCTCTGGTAGCAGCCTTAGATTGAGAAGTGTTTTCTTGCATCAGGGCATGTTCAGCTTCTAACAATCTCAGTTTCCATCTTTTTCACTCCACACCAGCAGCAAGACAGCTTTGGGGCAGCTTTCCAGACACTGATCGACTCCAACACCGCACTCAAGACAGAGGTACAAGGGAATTTTTTAACTCCCTGGTCTTCACTTGAGCTGAAGCCTAGGAATCCCCAGCTTGAGCTGGAGACTAGGAATCAGTGCTTTCTGTGTGCAGAAGTTTATACAAACCCCTGATTTGTCACTATTCTAGTGGAATATCTGGAGTTTATGCAGGCAAAGGTCCAGTTAAAGGATATGGTTCTGTTGTGTTACTGATTTGTGAAGCTTCAGACCTCCTAACCTTCCCATTGTGATTTTGCCAGCATTTCAGCAATATCCCTGTTTGCGACAATACAAGACCTGTGGCTCACTGGCCCCAAGCCAGCAACAGCCTGTCTTTGACCCACTGATTTTTCTCAAGATGATGCAGAAACCCTTGTGGTTACAGCACCCGGTGCCCCCAAGGCACCCATGACTTTGCCTTCTTTTCTCTCCAGGGTTACCAGCATCCAGACCTTCTCATGTTGGACCATGGAGGGGAGATCTTTAAGACTCTACACTACCTCAGCAACCTCATTCAGAGCATCAAAAGACCCCTGGGAACCAAGGAAAATCCTGCACGCATCTGCCGAGACCTCATGAACTGTGAACAGAAGATGAGCGATGGTAGGAAGCCCTGAATGTGCAAAGGCTGCATCCTCCACAGGGTGTTTCACATGGTCTCCTTCTCTGGGACCAGTCATGAGGAAACCAAAACTCTCCTTTTGTCATTCACAGAAAAGATTAAGTGTCCTTGTTAATCCCCAAATCCTCTGTTTCCTCAGGTACCTACTGGATTGACCCAAATCTTGGCTGTTCCTCAGACACCATACAGGTCATCTGCAACTTCACCAACGGTGGCCAGACGTGTCTCAGCCCTGTCACTGTCTCCAAGGTAGGCACAGCTCAGCCCCAAAGCAGCATTTCCCACATTGCTATTGCCAAATATTTACACAGGGTGTGTTGTCCTGGGACACCAGACAGTGACCACGAAGACACAACACACAGGTTTCTCCTCAGGGCAGCATTAGTGCAACTGTAACACTCAGAACTGCTCTCAAGAGTTAAACAGTACACGTAAGGCTGTTATTGACCCTTGTCAAGACAAAGCCATGTGTTCCAGTGATGTTTAATGAATGCATAACCTTAACATGACCAGTAACTTCACAAACATGCTGCTCCCAAATCCTTTACTGAATTAACTTAGGTTTGAGTCACTCTCACATTTTGTTTTCTGCCACCTGGAAAAGTGAGATCAGCTTAAATACACAAGTTTCCAGTGAAGTTACTGCTACAGGATTTTTGTTGAGAAAGTACCTGTACTAAAAATACAAATAGCAATATCCAGGCTCATTTGCCGATGAACTGCTTTGCAAGTTTTATTGCATTCAAAGTTTACATTCTTTTCCTCCTACTTAAGGACCTTCCAGTTTGTTCCGCAAAGCAAAGGACCTGCTGTGTCCCCATGAAACTTTCCAAACTTGGTATCTGGCCCTTATTGCCCATATTCACATCAGATCCAGCTCTGGACACCAGTGCAGAATGAAGCAGAGGACAGGGGCTACCCCCTTTGCTATCCCACCTTGCATTAACCCTGCTCCCCTCAGCCCCTCTGCAGGGTGCCCCTGTGACCTCTCTGTCACCTTACAGCTGGATTTTGACATCGGGAGAGTCCAGATGAACTTCCTGAGACTGCTGAGCTCGGAGGTGGTGCAGCACATCACCATCCACTGCCTGAACACCTCCGTCTGGCAAGAAGGCTCCTCTGAGAAACCCTCAGAAAAAGCTGTGCGCTTCAGGGCCTGGAATGGGCAGATGTTTGAAGCGGGTGGGCAGCTCAGGCCAGAAGTGGCAGCTGACGATTGCAAGGTATGTTGCTGTGTAAGAGGAAAGGAGAAGTGGAGAGAAATGCCAGAGCCCACTCTGGGGCTCAAGTAACACCTGTGCTGCTCATCTTACAAGGGAGAAGGGTCAAGTTTACCAGTTCTCCACTAATTTTCCAGTCCAGGATGCTATAGCAGCTCCTGTGAAGCCGATGGCCTTCAAATAGAAAGGAAAATATTAAATTCTGAAGTTACCTGTGATGTATAGGAGCAGTTAAATGGCAGAAGGGGGAATGGCTCCCCATGGGTGGTGCCCATGGCTCTTGTCTGGTGCCACACAGTCAGGAGACACAGAGCTGCATTCAGGCTCACAGCATTAGGAGTTTGTTTTGGTGATACCACTCAAGCTCAGTTTTGATCAGCCTGTAAAGGGTTCCCCAAAATGCTCTCTAAACCCACCCCAGACCTGCTCAGCCCAAGGGACAGTCCATTGTTTCACACACTGATTTTCAGGCTTACACCTCGTGAAACACATTCCTTTCCAGCAGGAGTCATCCCCTGGTTCATCAGCTTTCTCTTGTCCCCCTCTCCCCATACAGATCAAGGATGGACGCTGGCATCGGACCCTCTTTTCATTTCGGACACAGGACCCTCAGCAGCTGCCAATTGTCAACATCTACAACCTGCCCCCATCTGAGCCAGGAAAGCAGTATCACCTTGAGGTCGGCCCCATCTGCTTCCTTTGAACCAAGCTATGGAAACCAGGCTCTGAGGCTCCAATCCCACGTTTGGTCTGTCCTTACAGGGGCTCTCCCACCTCTCTGCAGCAAAGACAGCTGGGCTGTATCTTTTGGGTTAACTCTTGCTCCAGTCTTTGGCTCAAGGTCTCCAAGAACCCATGTTCTACTAAACTCAGCCAGTTGTTGAAAGGAGGAAGAACAAGGACGTGGGGGAAGCAGGCATCAGTCGGGACATGAGCAGTGAATAGGGATCAGGGGGACTGGATGTTGCAGTTCCACACACAAAGAAAATGACCAAAGAAAACATTATGAGAAACCTCAAGCGACTTGCAGCATGTGGGAGGTTTTTTTTTGTTTCCCTCCCACCCCCCCCACCCATTTTTGTCTGGTTCCTAAGTTACCAAATGTTCTTTCCATGGAAAAAATAATTAAAAAATAGAGCTTCCCTCTCAGAGCTTGTCGCCTTCTGGACAGCCATGTGCTGCATCAGGTCTCCCAGGTGGAGCTACAAGTTGAATCTGGCTGCTCTGTGTACAGGAAGCATTTTGATGTGCAATATTAGAAGAAACAAAATATATATATTATATTATTTAAAGCAAAAAGAAAAAGGAAAAAAAAAGAAAAAAAAAAAGCCAAGTTCCTCCTTCCATGAGTTTAATCAACACTCCCTCTTGTGTGTGGTGTTGGAGTTAGGGGAGAGTCAGGAAGCAAAGAAGGGGAAATGCAAAAAGCAAGGAGGAGAGGGGAAGAGATTGGTGCTAAAATAGAGAGAGGGAATGGGCTCGTCTGATTTGTTTCTACCTCTCACTGTGAAATCTCTGGTGCTCTTTAAAAAGTGTGTTATTTTATATATATGACTTTATTTAAGGTTATGAAGGTGCTACAATGTCTTGCCACAGACCCAAAAAAAAGCCCCATAGAATCATCGCTCTGGGAAGAGAGGAGATTATGTTCTACAGCTAAATCAGAGAAGCAGCCACCTTAAAAGGGATCCTTCAGTGGCCATGGGTGTCAATAATGCAACTCACACCACAGCCAACGTTGCTTACGGGATAATTTACATGCAAAATTGCTTGCTTTTTTTTCCTTTTTTTTTTCGTTCATCAGCACTTCACTGCTTTGGGAGGGGAGTGAGGGACACATCTTATCTAGAAGTGCTGAGCCTCAGAGAGCTCCTTTGGAGTCAATTGGCATGTACGGAGTTGGGCTATACTGAGTTGCCCACGTGACTCCCTGGGCTAAGCTCACGTTTAAACCCAGCTCTGCAACTCTTCCCTCGGCCCCTCTGTCAAGACTGACATGATGGTACCTTGTTTCAGAACCCAGCCGAGCTTGGAAGGGTTTGGTTTTGTTAAGTTTTGTAGACATTTAGTCTCTGTATGTAAATTTGGAGGTTGTTTTTTTTTAAAAGAGGATAATTATGGTAATCTTTAATTCTATATAAGGAATAATATTGATGTAATCAGAGCTGTACTGTATCAGAAACTCTTCAGTGCCTGTTTGGAGTTTTCATGTCTCATATGGAGTATGGATTTTATTTTTTTGAGGAAAAAAAATTATCTGTGTGTCTCTCTGTGTTTTTTCGGTTTTTTGGGTTTTTTGTTGTTGTTTTTTTTTTTTGTTACTACTGCCTGCTGGTTGGTTCCCAACCACCATGAGAAAAGGTTAACAGAATCTGTCCCAAATACCTCACCCTCCACACAGCCCCTGCCAGAAATACCTCATCCCCAGGCCAAAATCACCACCATGCATCACTCGCTGCCTCCCTGCACACCCCCCATACTCTAGGTCTCTCCATCTCTCATCCCATGCCATTGGTTTTGTGTTTTCTCAAGGCTGCAGTTACCATTTGTTCTCATTAAAGCTCTTTTTCCCCCTTTTCTTTTTCTGGGTTTTTTTGGGTTTTGGTTTTTGGTTTTTTTTACTTTAAATAAATATTTAAAGCTGAGGCAATGAAACAGGACTGGAATGGGTTTTTGGATTTTTTTTGGTTCTTCATAAGAAACTAGGTGGGCAAGAGGTGCAAAAATATCCCATTTCCCAGGCATTGCCCTAAGTGATCTGAGGAGCCAAACCCACACTCTAAACCTCCCCTAGCTGCCAGTCCCAGCATGATCTGCCCAGCCATCAGTATGATGCCAAATGCACAATGAGGTTGGGATCCCGGTGGCTCCAAACTGCTGTGCCTTATCCATGTCCCCATCCTCCCACAGTGCTGGAGAGCAAGAGGCGGGAAAAAAAGAGAAAATGTAGGGGAAAAATGGGGTGGGGGGGAAAGGAAGAGGGGGAAAACTAAGGGAGAAAAAAGGAGAAAGACAAGGGCAAAAGCAGGGGGCAAAGCAGGGGGAGGGGGCAAAAAAAGAGGGCAGCAAAGGGAAGGAAGGGAGGGAAGGGGATAAGAACCTGTTAGGCTGCAGCAGAGGAGCTGCTTTGGCCAGTGCCGGTTGCGACAGGGGCAGCGGGGAGGGGATGAGCCGTGTTTGCTCAGCCGGTGCTCTGCCCCTTCCCGGCACTGCTGGCTGCTAGCACCAGCTCCGCTTTGGCACTAAAACCCGGCTGCCTGGGGCTCATTGTCCCTTCCACGAGCCACAGGTCCTGAAGCAGCTGTTGAGGTCAGGGTGAAAGCAAACACCTGCAAATTAATTAATCACCACACTTAATTACGATGCCAACATTAGAGGAGGTGTAAGGCACTGTTAAATAGGGAGATGCGGCATTTAAAGAGATTGTAATTTATGTTTTTAAAAAAAGTCTGAGCCCACTGCACTGATGGGTTCCCTGCCTAATACACAAGGCTCCTTCCCCATGGAATCCCCCATGGCATCTGCCCTCCCAAGAGCACACATGAACCGCTGTGCAAGCCCCATATCCCAAGGGGGCACAAGGCCAGTGTGGACCAAAACCCTTAAACCTACCAACCAGCTATCTCCATAATGGTTTATTTGCCCTGTGTAGGAAAGCCATGTCCTGCTGCCCTTAGTGTCCTCAAGGTCTCCAAACACACCTGAAGCTGCCAAGCGCTCTGCCAGGCACCCACAAAATTAATTGCAGTTTCTGAGAACAAAAGCCTGCATTGGTCAAGCATTAGGTTGGTGGGAGGGTGTTCTCCCTCTTTTTATGCTGGGGAAATCCAAGATTTTGCAAGTTGAATTTCCTCCATCTGCTATTGCTTCATGCCTGAGCAAACAGCCTGTCAGCCAAACAGGCACGTTGGTGCTGGGGATGTCCAGCATTGCTGGCAGCCCTATATAAGGGACACAGCTGAGCAACAGCCTGGCAGAGCAGGAGCATCCACCTGGAGGGCCAGGAGATGTTGGCCACCCTCGCCCTCTTCCTGGGGCTGCCCCTCATCCTGGCCACCAAGTCCCCAAGCTGCGCCCCACTCATCCCGGTCGCTTTTGACAACACCACCGTCCCTCGGGTAAGCCCTGCCCTCATCTGAGGCACCCACCCTCTCCTTTCCTATCAGCATCCCTAGCCCTTATGGATCCAGGAGGAGGTTATGGGAGAAGCATTGGCAGCTCAGTGTTTATCTCACTGCCTGTCCATGCTTGTTTTCCTAAAAAAAAAACCAGCCTGCTGCACAGGAGCATGGGAAAGGGGTGACGCCTTGCGGCTCTGCACCCATAATCTCATGAGCCGATGCTTTTGGGGTTCCTGCTTCCATCTCCCTGCAAACCAGGCTGGGCAGCACCATCCCAGTGCCTCACCACCCTACTGTAAGTCCTTCAAGTGATAGTGACTCAGGTCACAAGTCTCCATCTGCAAACACCTCATGGCATAAACAGTATTTAATCCCTTGAGAGCTTTTAATGGGAGGAAAGCAATGACAGCCTGGCACAGAGCAGGAAAGACACCACTGCAGAAGGAAGTGGCCATCCTGGGAACTGGAGAAGGGACAAAACCCAGAGACCCTCATCCAGCCCGGATCCTGCCCAGGGGAGTCACCTACCAGGGGTGCGCCTGGTTGTGGAACAGGAGGACATAGAACACAGCATTTGCTTTCACTCACAGGGTGCCTGTGGGTGAACCTGGCACAACCCCTCCAACCTTCTCCACTCTGCTCCCCTCTGCAGCTCCTGGGACAGTGGTTCTACATTGTCGGTGCCTCCAAGTATCCCCCTCACCTGGAAGAGCTGAGAGCAGTGACATTTGAGGCTTTTTCCTTCTCTCCCGGGAACCATGAAGATGAGCTCGACGTCACTGAAATCATAAGAATGTAAGGACAAAGATTCACCCTCTGATCCAGCTCCCCCACCCCCAGGGGCATTTCTACCGTCTGGTGTCATCCTCTGGGCTGAGACATCCCACAGATGTGGGGCCGGAGGGCAGCTATGCCACATGTATTTAAGCTCTGCAGTCCTGTTCATGTTCCAAATCCCTCACGTTTGGGTGGGGCAATCTTTGGGGCATTTGCTCCCTCTAACCTCTCTGCCCCACAGGAACGAGACATGTGTGGTGAGGAACTCCAGCAAGGTCCAGGTCTTTCAGCAGAACTCTACCCTGATACACGGTAAAGCTCCAGCTGTAGCACAGGAATGGGATGGAGTGGGGAGACTCAGCCACTTCTTCTGCGTCCCAGTACTTGGCACCCTGAGCCTTTTACACCTAAAATCATGTCTGGAAGCAGGGGGAAAAAATTTCTTCCTCCATACACCACATCTGTGGCAGTACTGTGGGTCCCCACTGAGATGAGTCACTAGGTGATGAGCCCCAACACAGGGTGGATTCTCACCAGGGGTGGAATCTCACTCTCTCCATACCTTCCAGTTGATAATAACAAGGTGGCTTCCATGGCCAGACTGATCCAAAGTGACAAAGACCTGCTGATCCTGAACCACATCAATATTGACTTTCCAAGTCTGAGCCTCTCAGGTAAGCAGATGCTTCCCCAGGGACAAATCAAGGGGCATGGACATCTCCAGTCCTCACAAGCAGGGCAACAAGCCCCTTTTCACCTGATACAAAGAGGGGAAAGATGGGGACAGGCAATGGCTCCCCATCTGCACTATGGGGATCACCTAGGAGCAAAGCAACCCTAAAACTCCACTTCTTTCCCCACCTTCTCCATTTCTCTGACAGCACGGACACCCAATGTGAGCAAAGAGCACATGGAGGAGTTCAAAGCCCACCTGCACTGCCTGGGCTTCACTGAGGGGGATGTGTTCTACACTTCTAGAGAGGTACAAACCCCTCCCCAGGGTGGATAAGACCCAGGACAGGTTCTGTTTCTAGTTGGGATGGGGGTCTGGGGGGAATGTAAGTTTAGCCCATCAGCACAGCTTCCCTGCTGTGCACCCCCTAACCTCCTTAAGCATCCTCCCCCAGCCATTCCTGGTGGTTCATGGGTAAAAGAGCACCAAGAGCTGATCTCCCCTCTCCCATAGCACGCCTGTCCCCTGCCCGGGAAGCAAACAGCTGAAGGCAATGCAGATCCACAGCTGGGATAGCCCCCATGGACTGGGTTGCTCCATCCTCATCCTCCTCCAGCCCCAGCCAGGCTCAGCACAGCCTCAGGATTTCTTATCTATCCATGTTTTTGTTTTTCCTCCTGGATTAAACACTCAGTTTCACTGTTCTCAGCTGGGCCCAAAATAAATTCCTTTGTTTCAACCACTGGCTGCTCCTTCTCCATTTTCTCTGGGACCCTCTCCTGCCTGTGCTGCCCATGGTGCTGCATCTCCAAACCCACCCAGAAATGTGAAATGCTCCAGACAAAACCCAACCAGGGCTAAGTGTGGCAGTGGGCAGAGAGATGCTCATCCCTCATACCAGCTCTGTGGTGGCAGGGGACCATCCTAGCCTCAGGACATTGGGACACGAGCACCCACCCATCAGGGTGACACACAAACCTGCCAACCCCCTCGAGTCTCCCCCACCACAACACTTTTAGCACTTGAACATCCCACCCTCAATTTTCAAGCCAAATCCCACAGGGCTCTATCTACACAACAGGCTTGTGCAGGGTGGGGTGACAAGAGGCGACACTGCACCTTCCCCAAGTGTCTCTGAGGAGGGGAAAGGGGACAGGATGGGAAAAACCGTCATCCAGAACCAGACTGAAGGGTTCCCAGAGGTTCTGCTGCCAGAGAGGAAAAGGCAAACATGCCAGAGAAACAAGTCCTGCCGGTCTGACAACACAGGGACAACAGCAGGACAGGGAGGGTCAGGGACCTGCCACAGGGATGTCTCCAACAGGACATGGGTGACCTCTGAAGCCCATAAGCACCTCTTTTAAGGTCAGTTTTGGCAAGGACTTCAAGGACTTTGGCTTTCTCTTCAAAGCCCCCCACACTTTGCCTGAGATTGGGGTGGGGGTGTCTGCAGCCAAACCAGCACTGGAGGGCTGCACAACATCTCATTAGCAGAGCAAGAGGCGACTACAGCAGCTGCTCGCAGTAAAAAATTGGGCAAATTTATGGCAGATTTAAGTTTTAAATGCAGTTAACTGCATCAACAACAGCCCACTCCTACCAATGCTTGACAACAGAAACCGCATCCAAGGCTGGGGCAAGTGCCAAGCACGTGGCTGTTCCCTGAGCATCGGCCCCAGGAGGCACCAATTGCAACACCAGTGCAGATCCGGCAGCCCTGGGCACATCCTGTCCCCTCCCAGCAGAGCTGCAGGAGCCAACAGAGTCCTTCTGTCCAGGACTGTGCTCACCCAGTGTGCTCAGACAGCCATGGACACAGCCGGGCTTGTGGTCATCCTCAGCCTCGCGGCGCTGCTGCCCACGAACGCTGTCCCCTGCGGAACCCAACGCCCAGACAACTCCACAGCCTCCAAGGTAGGAGACATGCGATCCTCGGGGGGCTGTCCCACACCTGTAATCAGCTTGAGGGTGCTCTGCTAAGCCTCGCTGTCCCCTGGGAAAGGGGAACACCCCACCTTGTCCCCCTTGCTCCCCTGGCACATCTGCCGAGGTGCTGTCAGTAAAACACCTGCAAGAAACGGGAAATGTTTGCTGTCGAAAACGCCTCGAATTACCAGTTTCCTCAGGTCCCAACAGTGTCCTTGAAACAAGATGAGAAGGCTGGGTATTTTTTGGCGCAAATCCCCTGCAACAAAGCCAGGCTGCACCACGCTGCCGCACCACCCAGGGTACCCACAGCCGGTGCCAGCACCTTCCCAACCCCCGCACTCAGCAGTTTTTTCCTCCAGTTTATTTGCAAATGTTTCACCTTGTTGCTGCAAATGCAAGAGGGAGAACTAGCAGCTATATCAATTTTGCCACGGGGAGGGTGGAAATCTCAGGGTTTCTCCTGCAAACTCAGCAGCTCTCACCACCCTGTCCCTCTTCCCCACAGCTGCTGGGGACGTGGCTGTACGTGGCAGGGGCTGCCCAATTCCCCCAGCACCGCGTGGAGATGCTGCTCATCGACCACGCCTACCTGCACTTGGAGCCAGGTGCCAGCGGGCAGGAGCTGCTCATCACCCACTACGTGGCCGTGTAAGATGCAGTCCCTGAGCTCTCAACCCATCCCCTCCCTGCTACAGCCCCAAAACCTTTTAGCACAAGATACGAGCACGGTTCCAGATTGTTTTCTTCAAAAGGAGTCGCTCCTGCCTGCTCTGTGCACCCTCTCCTCTCTTCCTCTTTATTTACTTATTTCAACAGACCACAGGTTTAGACAAGTTTTGCAGGGCTCAGAGGTCTCACAGGCACCAAGCCCTGCAGGCATGGAGGATGAAGGCAGAGAGAAGACCTCTCCAGGAGAGGAGACCTTTCCAGAAGTCCCTGTGCCACGGCTGCTGACTTTGTCAGGCACCAAAAGCTGTTTTCCCCACAGGGTCAGAACTTCAGGGGATGAATTTTTCCGTGCCAACACAGGCAGCACTTTGAGGTTTCAGTTATTTCAGGGTGGAAAATGTCTCACCACCAAGGAGTGGGGGAGTAATGGCAAGTCTGAGGCCACGAGCTGCCACTGGAGGTCAGGCAAATGCAAGAGAGAAACGCCTTGATTTTAACAGTGAGAGAAATTAACCCTGGAGAGGAGGTGGCAGGTTCCCGGTGTGGAGTCAGGACCGGGGCTTTGCTGGTCCTTTCCAGACTATGGCATCACTCTCTTCCCCTCTCTCTCCAGGGGGGACCACTGTTTTACCAACAACCTCACCTACTTGGAAATCACTGCCGGTAACACCACGCTGGTGAAGCACGGTAAGCAGCGCGGGGGAAAAGGGGGGGGACGGGATGGGGATATCACCCAGCCCACGGTTTCACATGGATTGAGACACACAAAGGGCCCATGTGCCTTTTTTATATTATCTGATGCATTTTATTCCTGAGTCTCTTTTACTATTTGAAGCCTCAATGGGCTCCAAACAGCTCCCCAAACCCGGGGCCACCCAGGTTTATTCGCGCTCCTGGGGCACCCTAGGGATCACAGCCCCACCATCCAGCCATATTAAACCCACAGTGTAATGCTGTGCCAGGAGCAAACCTGCTCTCACCCCTGCAGAGAAACACCATCCTGTTTGTGAAGTTATTTCACAATCTGTTGGGAAAACGAGTGAACACTCATGGCAGTGAATTAATGAAGCCTCTCATTGCTTCCTCCTTGCTGAGGAAATGGGGTGAGCCCATCTGGGGTGGGAATTGCAACCCCCTGGGGTACAGTTTGCACTGACCCAGCCACGACAGCATTGCTGTGAGCAGGGGGCAGTTTGTCCCCAATTTTACAGACCCCCAAACTGCAAGGTCAGGCACTCAGGGTCAGGCAGACCCTTCATACCCCAAGTCCCAACACACCATATAATTCAGCACATTCCAACATCAGGACAGGAGCTGGGGGACTTTGGCTCTTTCACACCCCAGCCCCATTTTTAAGAAATACAACTTATATAAACCAAGAGCCAAAAAAATCACCCTATTTCAGGACATTTTTCCTCACCTGCTGCTGAAGGTTGAATCCCAGGGACTACTGACATTGCCCACACCTGGGCTGGAGTTTATTCCTGCGGCAGCACTGAAAATCTGAGTTATTGTGTCTGTTCTCTCCAAGCCAAGACCCAGCAAACTGAGGGGATGGTGATGAACCTCAGCTCTGATGAACTTCTACTCATCCAGTACCAAATGCAGAGGGAAAGAACATATTTGGGGCAGTATCTCTACGGTATGAAACTCCATCCTAAAGTAATTTAAAGCTATCATGGGACACCCAAATACACACACAGAATTATCAACTAAAACCATGCAGCAACTTGGTTTCACCAACAGTCAGTGACTTTTCTGAGACCAATCCTCCAGGGGTCATGGAATTTGCAAACCCCATTAAATCCCATGTCTCTTGGCAGAACAGAAAAGAACAAGTTAAAGACCAAATCCACTTACAACATAAATACTCAAAGAACAGGAAGCAAATACAATTCATCTTCAATATCATTGTAAAATCTCAAAATTTTCAAGCTAACCATGATGTTTCAGTACTTACCTCCCAGGGCAGAGCATGCAGCTTTGAGGTGCTGAAATTGATCAGATTTGCCCACAACCCCATAAAGCAGCAATTCTGATCCTGATAAGGCTCTCCATCATCTTTCTAGGATACAAAGCAGTTGCTCAAGAGATTTTGAAGACAAATATAGAGAACTCCCTCCATGCTCAGCCTCAGTCCTTCCTGACACCCCAGGAGTATCAGACCATCCTGCAAGCTATTTAAGCATACAGGACCATAGTTGTTTGGGATAGGGTTAAAACAAGTGTTGCCCAAGGCTGGTTTTGTTCAGATGTGTTCACTGTGGGGCTGAGAGACCCCCACAAAGACCACATCCACAGCAAGTACTGGTAGGGAAGGGGAGCAGCAGGGGCAGGGATGTGGCACAAAGGGCTGTGCTGAGGCCACCAGTGCAACAAATCTAACACCTGACAAATCCTTCTCCTTCTCCAGCCCGGAACCTGAGCATAAGCAGAGCCGATCAGGAGGAATTTGAGCAGCACGCCAAGTGCCTGGGGCTGAGGGCAGAGCAGATCGTGTATGCGCCATGGAAAACGGTACTGGGCCCTCTGTGGGGGTTAGCAAAGCCAACACAGCCCCCTCCAGGCAGGGGTGCAAGACCCTGGGCTGCATCTCCAGCTGCCAAACTGAGGGGTCCTGGAGAGGTGGTCCTGGAAATTATTTAGGGGATTAAATAACCACAGGCTTTCTTTAACGGAGGTTTAAAATAGCACCCCTAAAGCAAATACCTGCACCTGAGCATCTCCACTGGGAACCCTGGTAACAGTCTGTCTACCCGTGCTGGGGGGGGGGAAATAGGCAAGGGATTTTTACCCTGAAATTACTGATTCTGCCTTGAAACTCCTGATTTTGTCCCCCAGCAAGGACCAGGTGCCCCCAGGAGCTGCAGAAAGAGCAGATTTTTTCCTTCAGGTTTTACACCAAAACATTACCAGGCTCAGTCCCCACCTCTGCCACCCAATTAATGACATTTTATCCTGTCAAATGACCTAGACCTTGAGTCAGCTTGACAGGGGCTCCCATTTGCAAAGTGAAGGTGAAAAACATCTTACCTTTGCTGCTCTGTCCTGGTCATCTGCTCATCCACATCAGGAGGCTCGGAGTCTTTAGAAGTGCCCAAAACCCCACACCAAACCGCCAGGCTGGATCCAACATTGTCCCCAACACTTATCCACCCTTAAGAAGCTTCTTTGAAAACTATGTCCCACAGGTTCAGGGGAACAGAGGACAAAGGCAGAGAGTGTAGGGGCAGAGTGAAACTCTCAGAATGGGGCTGCACCTGGGGTTGGGGCAGGTCTCCTCTCCCATTTAGCAAACAAGCAGAACCTGGGAGAACCCAGCTCCTGTACATTAACCACACACAGCAGTGGACTGGGGGTTGCAGTTCCTGGATCATATTTAAATTTGAGCAAAATGAGGGAAATAAGTCAGGACTGTCTGTGCTTAGAAGCTCTGATGCAGTTGGGGTTGGCAGTTATTGGCCAAGGTAAGCCACTGCACCCAAGTAGTAAAAAAACAAACACAGAAAATATTTTGGGGACCTTTGTCATAAAGGAGGTGGATGTGAACAGAGCAGTAAAGCAGACTCACAAAGCCCTATGTCAGCTGCAGGCATTAACAGAATTTAAGCTATGCTGAGTGCCTGAGCAGCACAAGCTTTTTACTTATTACCCCCAAAGTCTGAGTTCCCCCTTTTCTTCAGAGCACACGTAGCCCAACTTTGCCCCAGAAACCTGGGTTTCCTATTTCCAGCACAGGCACATGGAAAACGGCACCAGCAGGAGCTCAGCACCTGGGCAAGCAGTGTCTGTGTCTGGGCCAGCATGGGGAAGCCCTGAGCTTCCTTAGCTCCTCATAGACATTATCAGCTAAAAGGGGAAAGGAAAATACTTCTTTCTTCTTCTCTCTTTCTGGTGCCTTGGCAGATTCACTTACCCTGTTTTTGTTGTTTCGACAGGAGGTGTGTCAAGTGAAAGAAGTCAAAGGCAGCAGCAGCCCACATGCAGAGCCCATGGCTACAGTCACAGCATCACCTGCTCCAAGTGCTCCCTGGCCTGGGAGTGCAGGGAACTGACCCCGCACAGGGCAATAAACATTTTCTTCAAATTAGATGCAATTTGGTGCCGAATTGTGTGAGAGCAGAGGTTTCTGAAGAGGTCAGAAGTAGGGTTTGCAAAAAGAATGAAAGCCCAATTCACCTTGTGTCATCCAGCTAGGAGTTGCAAGAGTCAACCTGGAGATGCTCACTGAGCTCAGAAAAGAGCTCTGCCAAAAAGAGCGCTGCAATGCAGCAGTGAGAGAGGCCAACCAGGAGAGGGCAATCATTAACTATTTCAAACAAGCAGACCAAGCATTTGAGGAGTAACTGGGATATAGAGAAGGCCAGAAACTGATCTGTAACTGTACTGCCTGAGGAAGAGGGGGCTTAGCTAAAAGGAACCACCCAGTTCTCTTGACAGCAGCTTGACTGCCAGGTGGGCTCCCGCCCAAAGTCTTTGGACCAGGCAAGTGCTCCCTGATAATGCCCATCCACAGCTTGGTTTGCACACCGTGTCTGACACTGACAAATCCCCTGAGCCTGGACTTTTAGTTTCCCAGAGAAAAGGTCATGTTTTCTCATTTCTCAGTAAGCTCAACACCCTGGAGATGAGAAGTGCCAAGAATGACATTGCTCTCCATGCCTCCAGTACACCCCTGCACTTGTCAGGCACCTCATAGACCCCTTATCCCAGTCCCAAAGGGAGGACAGCACTGTCACTGCCACTGTAAAAGTGGGTGAGTTAAACAAGAGACTGCTGCTGCATGTCGGGAGAGTAATTCGGTCTCAGCTCTAACTTAGTAATTAAGCACTGAAAATATCGCTCTTCCTTAAAAAGAAAGAAAATGAGAAAAGCCAGAGGGAAGGCAGCAGTCACAACTGTGACTCCCTCTGGAGCTCCAGGGTGCTCTGTCTGTCCAGCTGTCTGTCCAGCTGCCTTTACCAGGCAAAACTCCAGTGTTAAGCCTTTGAAGTGACTGCCCTAGCGAAAATTAATTTTACAAGATCACAGAATCATTAAGGTTGGAAAAGACCTCCAGGGTCGAGTCCAGCCTGTGACCCATCCCCACCTTGTAAACCAGACCAGAGCACTGAGTGCCACATCCAGACATTCCTTGGACACTTCCAGGGATGGGGACTCCACCACCTCCCTGGGCAGCCCCCTTCCAATGCTTGACAAATCTTTCAGTGAAGAAATTCCTCCTGATGTCCAATCTAAACCTCCCCTGGCACAGCTTGAGGCCTCCCTCGTTCCCCGGGAGCAGAGCCAAACCCCCACCTGACTGCACCCTCCTGTGTCAGGGAATTGTGGAGAGTGAGAAGGTCCCCTCGAGATTGCTTTTCTGCAGGATAAAAAAATAAGTTCAGCCCATTCCCTCCAGGTCTTGAGGCACAGGTAAGCCAGCCTTTACTTCACCCACCTCTTTATCAGCTTGTGATATGAAACATAACTCCCTAACCTCTCTAGAGAGCAGGGCTGCTGGCAGCAGCCTCCAGTGCTGCGGTTCAAGGGCCCATCTCAGTGAATGCCACTGGAGAGCTGTGGCTCAGATTACAAAAACCCAGACTTTATGAGTAGATTTATAGCTGAATAAAAGCCTTGAATTACAGTAGGAGACATAAGGAACCAACAAAGCCAGTCTGGCCCCCACAGAAGTTTTCTCAGCCAAATCCGAGGCCACTTGCACTACCAGCTATGACTCCTGAATGACCTTCAAGGGTAGTTCTGGCTGGGCTATTATTCATGAGAAAACTTGTGCAAAGCCTTCATTTTGAAAACCGTATAAGCCAGGTTCTTTCAAGGGGATAATTGGACTGCAGAGCTTTCCATTTTTCTGGGAAATTCACTTCTCTGAACAGAGTGCTATGGATACTGCAGAGATGAACAAAGTCCAGCAACACTCAGAGACAGGTAAACAGTGTCTGAACATCCCTGACTCATCACCACTATCATTAGCCTTGATCTTGCTGGCTTTGCTTTTAAGAACTCTGTTCTCCTAGGTCCTCATAGTAAGAATCCTTCCCAGTGTCACTGTCCTTCATTAGCCCAAGAAGAGTCTGGTCCCAAAGAGCACCAATAAACCATACAGAAATTGAGATGTGGTATCTCTTTAACAGACCTTTATTAGCAGACTGTTCCCTATATGAAGAATCCAAGTCAGATTTGCATTATAACAATTTGTGGTTACAGCTACAAAGATGGTTGTCATTTTGCATTGATTTTTGCATTCTGATATTCATATTCTCATTAGGCCACACTGGTAGGAAGAAGCCACTGCAGAATTTATGGCAGGTCTCAGGAAGAGGGGGTGGAAAAAAATCCTATCACTAATCCATTGTTGGTTTAGATTCCCACGTGGCTACTACTGACAGCACTGAAAGTCAAGGCAGTCTCTCTCTCACCTGGGAGACTCTCCATGAACCACCATGTCAGAAAAAAAGAAGCTGTTGAGTGTTAGTAAATCCTTTTCCAGTTTCTCACACACATCTCCACATGTCCTCCTGCATGTGATGAGGAATGGCTCAGCAGCAGGGTTTGCTGATTCAGCCTCGAAGCACAACTACAGCAGCTCATGTCCAAGTGCAAGTTTCCTTCCATCTCTCTGGAAACATGTATTGTCTTTAGTCCCTGAGATTTCTCTCTTTCCCCCTTACCTAAAAATTCCTCCAAGCACTCTTAATTAACTGTTGTGAGATCCAACATCCACAGACCTTCCACTTCCCAACTTCAGCCATCCACCCAAAGCCTTTTCGCACAGAGGCAATTCCGAACTAAGGCAAGCCTCACAGTGCACCCTCTCCCCAAGGTTCTGCTTCCTCATTTGCTCCCTTCTCTCCTATGGCTTCTTGCTACAGAATTTCTCTGGGCTGAAGTCCTCCAGCAGCAAACTCAGACATGGGAAAGGCAGCTCAAGCCCCAGAAGTCAGGTACACAAGTGACTTTAGCATCCCTCCCCACAACTCAGCTGTGTGATGCAAGAGAACTAATAAAGAACTTTTTTTAAAACAGAAGAAATACAAGCACAGTAACAATATTTAAACAAACCTATAAAAATAGTCTGACATAACTCTGTTCAAATAAATACAAAATAAATATGCTTTAAGCAGTAAAACAGTGGAATGCAACGCTGGTCCATTTTATCCAAAATGAAAAGTTGGATGAGGATCTCCCAGGCCTCAGAAGCTAGATCCTATTAACTAAAGCAGCCCATAATGCAATCAGAGAAATTTTAAAGCCATCTCTTTCCCTTAGCCTTATGGAAAGCACCCTTTGAAAGACAAGCAAGCATGTCTTCAGGACTGAAAGACTCACCTCTCCCAGTGACAGCCAGCCCCTCTCCCTAACACTCCTTCCCACAGCAGACATTCCTGACTTGAGGCCTCCATCAAACCAATGGAAACCTGAACATCAATCTACCAAGAGGTCTAAAGTGATAAGATAGCAGCATAGGCATGGGGTTTGAAAACGGTTCACGAGCTCTCCTTGGCACCCGGCAGGATGGAATTAAGAGGTCCATTCAACGCTGCACAGGCTCTCATGTTGTGCTGGGAGCACAACTGCACAGATGTGAGTTGTCTTTGTTCACTAAAGCCATGCATCACAGTGCCGGGCAGCCCAGGGGTCTCCTGCCCTCCCCTTTCCAAGCCCCTGCAGAGCATAAGACAAGCCAATCCCGGCATGCAAACGATACAGGCATGCAGGCTCTAGTCTGCTGCTTCTGTTAGTAAGTGCATCTTGTTAGTGGGTTTATGAGACACACTTAAACCTATAAAAAATAAATAATCCTAATTCTTCATCAGGCTGGCTTAAGTAACCTTCAGCCTGGCTTGATAAACCACTGCCCACCAGCCCTCCAAACCAGTACAGATCAAAGTTACATTTCATGTCAATTCTTGGAAGCAGAACATGAATGTCTCCCACCCAAAGAAATATTTGTAAACATAACAAGCCTGGTGTGGCAGTGGCTCCTACACAAGGTTTGTACAAATTTAAACAATGGGTAGGAAGTTAAACAACTGAATGGAAAAAGCAGCTCTCTTAATGAAAAAAGACGCTCTTTCAGCAAGTCAGAAGGTGCTTATCTGTAGGCAAACAGCCCTGTACAGGCAACACACTGAGAGCAGACCTGTAACCCAAATCTTTGCTACTCTGTCATACTGCTGGGAACTGACCTCAGCAACTACCACCTTAAGGTCTTCCCAGGAATTCATCTCCTGGTCTCCCAAAAGGCCCAATGAAAAGGACCCCATGATGGTTTTATGTGGAGCTCTGAGTAGCAAGATGGCAAAGGACACCAGATCCTCCCCTCCCCCTTCCTTACTGACTCACAAACAATCTGAGATTTCACAGCTTTGCTTAGTCAGCTTAGTGTCGACACATTCACAGAATGAGAGATGGCTTATACGTCTTGGGATCGCATCCCAAGATTTCAGAGTTCCAAGTCCTCAGCATCTCCTGGTCACCGTGAGTCCACGCCCAGAGTCATCTTCAAGTTTTCATACACCACGTAGCTGATGCTCACAGCTGGGATCACCTTCATAAAGTTGGGAGCCAGACCCCGGTAAAGCCCAAACGCTCCTTCTGTCTTCAGAATGTGTTTGAACAGTCCCCTCATGGTCACTTCAGGAGCACCCTCCACTGAAGCTGCAACAGGGAAAGCCACAATAAATAATGCAGACTACATGGTGAAAACACTTTTGTTTCCAAGAGCAGTTCTGATCCATGTGCTTTCAGATGTCCCCAGAGCAAAGGTGCTTCATGGGAGACAGCATTAACTTCTCAGTTACCCATTCTGTGCTCCATATTGCAAGTATTTTCTCAAACTGCTCTGCAGATGCCCTCAGCCCAGAACTGCTGATCAAGCAAACAGAACCTCTGTCTTGGAGGTCCTTGGCCGCAGAGGTTAGAAGGGCAGCACAAAGTCCACTGTCCCCTTGCAGAATCACGAACAGCCCACAGCTCAGCTGCGTGAGCCAGCTGAGGCTGTTGTTGCAATGTTTACACTAGAGGACCTTTAGCCTTGCTCAGAAACCAAGGCAGGAGTTCCCACTGTTCCAAAAGTTCTCACCTTGGGCCTGCATGCGTGTCCTCACAAGGGCCAGTGGGTAACTGGCAAGCTGTCCACAGGTGCTGGAGATGGTGCCACAGGCCAGCAAAACAAAGACCCCAGGATCAGCACTGTTGACAGCGTAGCGTTGCAACCAGGTATTTTTCAGTGTCTGGAAGGAACAAGCCCAATGTTAGCAGGGAGGAGGGAAGCAAAGGAGTATCACATTTCATGAATGATCTAGAGTAAAGAGCCAGAAGGTTCCATGCAAGTTCAGCCAGAAGCAGAGAGCTTCTCAAATCTTTTTGAGATGCTGCTGCCATAGTGCCTGGGGAAAATCCCTCCTTTAATTTTCTGCTGCAATTTTCTCATGAAGAAAAAAAACAAGGAACCATGCATGATGTCGACTATGGTTTATGAACTAGAATTATCATATTGGATTATCTTTTAGGCTGTTTTTGAGTAAAAAAATCCATTTGTGACCCATAAGGCTGTTCAAGAAAGCTATGACAATTTACTTAAACTCCTGTCATGACTGATAGGTCTGACAGTGATAAAGCCCCACGAGCAGCACAGCCCTACAACAGGTTAACAATAACATATAATATGATAATTGTTAGGCTTAACCTAACAATAGGTTAAAGGCTTCATACCTCATAGACTGCCAGGTCAATACCAGCATATGGAATGATTCCCAACATGTTGGGGATGTAGCCTTTGTAGAAGGCAGCCATTCCTTCCTTTGCAAGGATGTTTTTGGCACAATCCAACATGCCCGAATATTGTCCTGTCTTCCTTAGAGCCATCCGTGTTTTCAGAACCTAGAAGACAAAATAAATACCATGAAGGCCTACAGGAGAATCAGTAGGAGAACAATGTACAGACAAAAATCATTCTTAGGAGCACGACTGTCAGGACCACAGCAAGAGTCCTGCAAGCAGTACTCCTTGGTACCACCTCTGAGAACTCGCTAATTAACTATCACAGTGCTGGTGTTCTATCCACATCTTCCTATCCCTGCCTCTCCCCATGAGCCCTCCTGAGCTGGACTCTCAGCCTCCTGCCTCACCTCCATGGGGTAGATGCTGCTCTGTGCAATGGCCCCGGCCAGAGAACCAGCCAAGAGACGCTCATGGATCCTCAGCATTTCCTGGTCAGTACCAATGAACCGCTTGATCTGCAAAAGCCAAAACAGACAGACATTGAGGCTCCATGACTTATCCCAGCCATCATTTTCTTTTCAGCTTGTCCTTCTGCAGTCACACTTGTCTGTGCTCTCACCTGCTCGTAGGCCATGAACTTGATGGCTGACTCGGGTGCAATCTTCAGCACATTGATGCCATTCCCTCGCCACAGTGACCTTGGGCCACCCTCCCGGATCATCTGAGTGAACCCACCAATGATGCACATGTTGTTACTGCGGGAGGCATGAACCTGGAGAAGAGAGACAAACCTGGATTAGTTCCAGTCCCGATTACGACAGTGAAACGTTTTTCTGTAATCCAGGGACAAAAGGGTGCTTTTTCATTTACCCAGAGATTTGCCAAGGCTTTAATCCCTTCCAGATAATTTCTACAACAGGAAACCAAGCTTCTTTTCTTTTTTGCCAAGTCTACCATTAACTAATGAATCTAATCAGTATCTCCCTCTGGAATGGTAGGAAAGGTTAAACAGGCAACTGTCCTGGTTTTTCCCCACAACTAGCATAGGATCAACTACCCATCAACTTCTCAGCTGGTTCAAGAGCAGGTGGAGTGACAAAGCAGGCTAAAATCAAAATTTTCCAACTCCTTTCTAATGCTAATAATACTGAATACAAGCTCTGCCAACTGACCACCACGTTCACTTCAACTCTTATGGCCTCAGGGTCTCTCAAAGGAACACAGGATTTTAACCTGTTTCACCAAAACCCAAGTTTTCCATAAAACTGTCGTACTACTGACAGTTTTGACATGTCTGCCCTCCAAAAAGATTCTCTGTACTTTTTTCCAGTCAATGAATAATAACTTTTTTATATTACTTTGATCACTCCAATAATTCAAAACACTTTTAAAAATAGCAATAAAAGAGTGATGAGATTAATATTGGCCAGAGTGCTGCATGTGTTGATGAACATTATCATCTCCCAGGTAACCATAAATCTTAAAGGAATCTGCTCAGGCATTTAAACAAACCGGAACTGCTCCATCATACCTGCATGAGCACTTTCAAACGGTCCAAAGGAGCTGTGCAGGTTCTGGACACGGCACCTGCACCTCCACCTGCAACCAGATGCCTCCACCACATCCCTGTCTGCCTCTCTTCCACTGTGAACTCATCAGGGACAGTCAAATTCTCTCCTACATCAAAGATCTGCAAAAGTAGGAAGTGTTGAGAAGTGCTTCATCAGCCAGTGATCTTGCCGAAGTTTTACTGCTCTTTATTAGTGCCAAGTGCTGAAGTACAGGATATATCTTATTCCAAGCCAGCAGTTTATCTACACCTACTAACTGCT
The DNA here is from genome assembly GCA_013400515.1 of Erpornis zantholeuca. Lineage (NCBI taxonomy): Eukaryota > Metazoa > Chordata > Aves > Passeriformes > Timaliidae > Erpornis > Erpornis zantholeuca. The sequence continues at coordinate 230,277 of VZTN01028758.1, forward strand.
GTGCCTGGCCACCGGAGCTGCCATTGCTAGAACTTGTTACAGGGGAAACTGTCAAGATTTCTCTCCAAGAACCTGGCAGCTGCTGAACATTTGTCTATATCAAAATACTGTTGGTCATATTTAGGAACAAACTGACCAACTGCAGGCAGTTGCATGGCAAAAAAGCTGGACCTCTCCAGAATCTTCCAAGCTTGCAGCCAGTTAAATCTCATTATATACTATCCACATACAGATATCTCCAGGAAGGATGGCTGCCTGTGGAATCAGATTCTAGTTTTAGCAGGTCCTGAACCAGCTAGGGATAGCTGCTGGCAGGAGCTCCTGGAGGTGCACACCAAGAGAACACCTTCATCTCCCTGCAGTACTGCAGTCATCATCACCTGTGCCAGCAGCTGTGACAGTGACAGGTGGCAAGATTACAGCAGAGGACAGGAAGCAATTGAGTTTCCACAGCTACAGGGCAGGTATGAACCACGAAGAGAAAGATAGGGACTGCTGATAGCAGCTTCGGAGGGCCAGGACTGGGACCAAGAAGCTGGGAAAAGACTGAGACCTGTTGTACAGGCACTATTTCTTACCGTGGAGTGCTTCCAGTACAAAATGATTTCAGGTATGTTCTCCACAGGGTGCAGCAGGTGATAGTCTCGCCATTCATTCCAATCAATTGTCATTGTCCCATTTTTATCCATGCTAAAAAGATCGACCATCAGGTGAGTACAGCCTCCCATTGGGTGACAAATTCCTCCTCCCCTTCCCTTTGATTATTCAGGCCTATACCAAAAAGAGCTTTGCAAAGCAACTACTAAAAGACTTCTAAAGAGACACAAGACAAAGCTAGGAAATCTTCTGTTCACCAAACAATGCAGAGGTAGAAGTGGGCTCTCTCTTTCCTCCCCTCTCTCCCTTCTAACCAGCCCACAACAGTATTTGCACCCCCTCCTACCAAATTTAGGGACATAACTGACACCGAAGGGAAAATAATACTTACTAGGTGACAGGACCCCAGAAGTGTCCCGTCCTTATTCTGACATACAGGCAAACAGACAGAGGGAAGGTAGCAGAGGGGAAAAAAGAGGAAAAAAACAGCACAAATAAGTGGTTGTTAACATGTTAGTGCCACATGCATAAAGCCCTCAGCATTTCCAAAGAACAAACACTCTGCAGCGTCCCTCTCCAAAGCAGAAAGCTCAGGGCAGCAGGACAATCAGACAGGGATGCAAATCAGCTTAGGTGCAAGCACTTCCCCTCAACAGGTCAGGGAGAGACTGACAGTAACTCTCAATATAGCATTATGATTGTATAATTGTATGTCAATTCACAGAGAAAAACGAAAATGGAAAGTAATAGAAAAAAGGGAGGAACCAAAATCTCTGGAAAGCGCATACAGGGGAAAAAGAGATGGTTTCCATGTCGCTACATTTCTTTCTAACTCCCTCAACATAAAACAGAAAAGCCAGTGGAATCTTCACCTCTTCAGTATTTTCTCAGCCTGCTGTTCAGAGATCTTGACTCCCAGGTCCCGGAGAGACTGGACAATCTCCTGAGCATCGATGCGGCCTGCAAAGATAAGCCAATGAGCTCAAGGACACATATTACAAGCTAACACACGCACCAGCCCACTCGTGAGCATGAGAGAGGTGTTTACCATCATTCTTTTTATCCAAACTCTTGAAAACCAGTCTCAGCTTCTTTTCATGGTCTTGGAGATAGTGAACAAATTCCTCAAAATCCAGCTGTCCATCCAGATCTTTGTCTCCAGCCTTCACAATTTTCTGTTCAGAAAACAATCAAGAACTGTCAGTTCCTTTGTTTATTCAGACAGATCTATCCTCCCTTCTACCATATTTAAAAAACATTTCCTATACAACTTTGACTTTTTCTCCAAAATGTAGCTGGCAGAATTGTAATTCCTCTAAGAGACTTGAGCAATGCAGTAGTGTAGAAAAGTCACCTGATTCCAACTGTTTCCCAAAGTCCATTACGCAGATGGAATGCCTCATGCTTTTATCAGGGATATTCTGCTAGTATCCTGTGTCTAATCTCAGGACTGTATCTTGATTAATACCCTGCAAAAGCCCTTGCGAAGGTTCTTGAACTAAGTATGAGGCAACAGATTTGCATAAAAAGTTAATCACAAAACTTGAAGTAGTAAAAGAAACTGAACAGGAAAAGGAATTTGTGCCAACTGCAATCCTTAGAGAAGTAAGCTCCTTCTGGCAATAACTAACTCCAACCAGCAAAAGCCTGTCCAGCTCTAGTGAACACAGCCAAAGATGAACTGGTGAACTGGTTCAGGCACCCTGAAGCTCTGTGCTTTAATTACACAAGTTTCCATGAGATGTGTACAGAGCAAGAATAGGTTCTTAGTAGGACAAAGCTAAAATCAGGATCAAACCATGCCGGCATCTAGGACAAGGTAAACTACTAATTAATGCACTGTAACATGAGGCAATAGCCCATGGACTGTCCTATCTAAGGGCACATGGCTACATGTTGACAGGTGACATGATCTCCGGGCTGCAAGAATGTGGCTCAGGGAGTTCCTATTCCCCTTCTGATTCAGTCACTTGCCTTTGACAGCTTTTATGTCTTTTCCAACATGAATCAGTGAGCAATACTCAATGAGATGTGATTCAATCCAGTGTATCACCCAAAGTTTTGTTTTAATTCTTGAAGCATTTATGTTAACAGCAGATGGGTTGTTAAAGAAGCTCTGAGCTGACATCAAACACTGGGTTAACCCTCTGTTCACCAGTATCTTCTTCAGTATTTAGGCTTCAAAGTATTAGGCAAGCCTAAGCTCACTGTGGTATGTCCTCAGTCTGTGACCACCAGTCCCCTTCATAAACCATAAGTCTTTGTTTCAGTGTTATTTTAAATTACTTCAGTAGTAAATAATTTGCTATTGAAACTCTCTCTCTCTCTCACCCACCAAGTCCTGTCTCATTAGCCCCAGTGCTATGAGGATTATTCCTAATCACTTTATGAACCTTAAATAAGAAAGTGCTGTCCTGGCTGCCCTGACCTCCAAGGTATGCCCAGTATTCCTAACCTGCCATTTATCATATGACTGTTGTGAAGTCCAGATATGACCTCACATTCAACTTGTAGGCTAAATATAGACCAACACCCCTCTCCTCTCAGCTCACTGGGCTTGAACAGCTGAATCAAGGCTTCCCTCTCGCTGGCAACCCCCAACCAGTTGACAGGCATTAATAATTCGGCAGCACTCTGAGAGAGATGTGACTGTGCAACTGCTCCCTCTCTCTCAGCACACCCCAACGGCTGCAGAGACGCACCACGAGTGATCAGAGACTGCAGACAACAGAAGCTTTGCCCTGCTCACCTTCCTCCTCCACAATCACAGCAAAAAAACGCTGCCTGCCCCACAGTAACCCACAGCACATGTGTGTGGGGTGAGAAAGCCAAGCTCTCAGCATCCTCTCTGGAGGTGTGAACGAGTATCTGCCTGCACCTCCTTGCTTTCAACAGCAAACATGAAATCTGGTCATTAACACCTATTTTGGCTGCAGAAGTTCCTGTGGTCACCTGCAGTCACATCCCTTGGAGCACACGGTGGGAACCCGCACACGGTGGGAACCCACACACCTTCCAGCATGCTGTCTATGTCTCTGCACAGAGGTGTAAAAAGCCTCCCCAGCTTGGCTGATCAATAATCAGCTCTCTGGGCTCTTGACAGCCTAGTCATGGAAAAAAAAAAAAAAAGTAGCAGCAAGCTGAAAGCAAGAGCTATGACACATTAGGATGGAGCACCCCATGGATTTAGTGCATCTCCCTTCCACAGCAAAGCAAAAGGTTCTTGCACAACCTTCCCCAGCTCAGCCCACCCACCTCTGGCTGAGTCACTCACACAAACCTGCTCACCTTCACCAGCTTCAGGTGACTCTACATTACAGTCCTGCTGTCAGAAGGAGGTGGGTGGAAAGATGTAAGGAGGAGGAAGAGGATGTGAAATGCTGTACCTGAACAGACCAATAGAAGCAAGACTCCATAGTTTGGAAAACCCCTTTTTTCTATTTAATTCGCATCAACTAATTTAAACAGTCTTATAGGCACCAAGATCTCACCCAATACAAAACAAAAGAATCAAAAAGAAAAGAGTTCACTCCACACTGCTTCAGCAATCCCTGCTAAGGGGCATGAGAAATGTTTCCATGCTTTACTCAGTTATTACAACAGAGCCATCATGAACTTCTCCCCCTCTCAAGCACGCCGCTCAAGGTATTACAGACCACCCCTCCATCACTCACTCCTTCCCTTCCATTTGTCTCTCAGGGCCATACCTGCTTCCACTGACGGTAGGTGGAGAATTCCTGGGAAGGAATGAAGAGGCTGAGTCGGAAGATGGATTTGAGTTCAGCTGGCAGCCCCTTTGACTCAAAGTATTCAAACTCCGTCTGCCTCTCCCCAAACACTGGCACATACAGACAGAGGCAGAGCATCTTTCTGAGCTCAAGACTCAGCTGCCCTGCTCAGTCCAACCAGCAAGGAAGGGAAGTAAAACTGAGTGATTCCTCTGAGCTAATTTCAGTACCCGGTAGAAAGGAAATACCAGCGAGTCCCATGACACATGCCTATGAGTGAGCCTGGCTCCAGTGGGATTGGCTGCACAAGCCCTGCCCTTCTACTTAAAAGGGAAACCGGGGCTGTACAGTCCCACCCAGCTGACAAGAAGGACACACGTGAGCTGCCTCCCATTGCTCAACACCTGTCTCCCATTAAACCCAGGTACCTTACATCACACTCGCTGCCAGTTAACTCTTACTGGGTGTCTCTCTTAATCCAAGAGGCTTTTGCCAAGGGCAAAAGATGTATTCCTTACATCTGATCAGTCCTTTCTGATCCTGTTCTCACCTCTTTGGGGATTTACACAGGTAGGACAGTGGGGACCAGTCTTGATCACAATCCCTCCCAGCATGCAACACAGGAGGACTATCATTGTCTTCCCAAAAATTTTTTTTTTAAAGCGCAGTAAGAACAGGATGCCGGCCACTTACTGCTTTCAAACAGGTTTAGGATAACCAGTTTAAGCAAAAGTTTTCCACTTTTACAAGGTTACTTTGTTATGCCAGAGTTGACTGGCTTTCCTTGCAAGTTCTCCCAAAACCACTTGTGCCAGCTAAGAGCAGACAATCCCTGCACACAAAGATGTCTTCCCTCTGTAGCACTTCAGGGTTATAACACAGCAGCAATAGTCTGTGGAGGTTTGTCATTGAGCCAAATACAGAGAAAATCACCCAAGTCAATGGCAGACTTCAAAACAGCCCCAGCTGTTTCTAAGCCTCCTAGCTAGGCATCCACACAGCAGTTACACCAGTTTAGTATTTTTCATCCTTTTCTGACTCCAATTAAACATTGTAGTCAGATATGTGCTATGAGAAGTGTCCCGGGCAGAACATTTTCCATTTTCTACCCCTGACAGTTTAACTGCTTTGTAAGCAAGTTACTGAGCTCTCATTAGGAGCAAGCCAGGCTGGAGGGAGCATGGCACAAGCACCATTTAATGCAGGTATAATTAGAGGTTTCCAAGCATTTAGTGGAGTTTGAGGTATGAGGTAACACTTAGCTCTCCAGAGAGAGTACCAATGTACAGCAGGCAACAATGCTGTTCAGGACAGAATCACCAACTGCTAACATGAATTTTAAATGAAGTTATAGTCTTGGTATTTATCAGAGAGAAGCTATCACACAAGGAAGATGCAAAAAGCCATAGCCAGTAACCCAAATGCTGTAATCCTGTCTGCACTAGAAGTAACACAGTGTGTTTGCTGAACTGGTCCAAACCAGACCAGATAACAGCCTTCCCCACTGCTGCAGACACAGCAACATTTTCTAGTGTTTGCTGTGTTTGAACAGCCTGCCTGGCAGAGCAAAGTCCAACCAGCGCTCCCCTCAGGCCCTCATACACAGGGGGCCCAAACATCTTTACCATGGCATTTTGTTCTCTAAACAAAGCCAAGGTCTGTAATGAGCTGTTCATGGAGCTGCATGTCAATCACACAAACGGGGAATATTTAATCTGTGGCTTAATTTCAAGGATTTAAAAAAAAAAAAAAAAAAAGCTTAATGGATCATGACTCACAGCAACTCAGTACCCTCAGTACCCTACAATGGTCTCCTCTGCCCTCCATGGGGCACCTCACCTACCATGGTACCACAGCCATGTTACCTAACCAGGCTTAACCTACTCCCTGCTGACGTCTCTCTGCAAGAAAACAGGATCTTCTCAGGGACTCCAGATCCTCTTAAAGATCAGCTGCAGTAGCTCACTGCATGCATGCCCACAGCACACCCCAGCCTTCCCACCAAGTCCAGTCTCACTGCAAGCAGCATCCTTCATGATACACAGACCCCCACCGTCCAACACCACACGCCCTCACTCAGGCGAGCAGAGTAGGTACCCCCAGCAACAGGTAGTAAGTGAACAAATCTAACTCAGATTTGCTTCACAAAGCCTTAAGATCCTGCATAGTCCTTCCCACGAGTTGCCAAGCATCACTGTTATAGCTGCTTGGCAGCTCAGCTGCTATGCCAACATGATGCAGATTTTCCTAAGAAACTCTGGAGTTGGCAGCTAGAGACAAAAGGCAAAATCGGCACATTTTAGGAAAAAAAGCCCTACTACCCACGTCAGAGGAAAGGAGAAAGCTAATGAGGTTAAAGCTGATTTTAAGCAGGGTATTAATTACAGACAGTGAGCTAAGAAGGAGAGACAGATTACAAATGAAGTTTATACCAGTAATTCAGGTTATAATGACAAAGGGAACTTAAGTATTAAGAAGTTTTTATATTTCAGCTAAAAAATTCCTGGTAAAGCTGGAAATACTCAAGAACCAGGGACCTCTTCAAAGCTTCAGGGATCAGTGCTGCTGGGACACTGGTGTAGGACCACTGCCCACATCTTAGCACACACATAGCCAGTCCCACTGCCCCAGCCCCTGTGGACAACAGCACACTCAGCCCAGCGCTTCAGGCACCAGCTACAGACAGTACATCCCTCATTAACAGTCTATTCCTGATCAAACCAAGGACAGGGCACAGAGCTCCAAATGAAGTCACTCCTCCCTGATATTTCCACCCAGCAATTCTGCCACTGAAACTACACATTCTTGGGCCATGTGGAGCCAGCTTGGCTAATACCCTCTGTGGTTTCCTTGATGACAAGTCAAGAGAGCCATGAAGGAAGACAAATCCAGCTCTTTATCCCTTTAGCAAACTGATTTTCATTTTATTTATAGGATTTGGTTCTTTTTAAACACTACAGGAGTTACCAGTTTCCATACCCTGCCATTCCAATGCTTTCCAAGTCTTGTACTCTTGTACGCTTTGTACTCTTCTAGGCATCTGCTTCATCACTGGTTTACTACATCAGCTCCAGAATGTACCTCCCAAGAGATGGAAAGATGCAGCCATACAAGGAGCAGGAAAGTATGCTGTTTAATTTTGAATTTACTTTGCTAAAAAAAAAGACCCTAAAAATATCAAGTGCAGCAAGCGTCACAGTCACATAACATCCTCCTTCAGAGGCAAAACCCTCCAATCCTATTGCTGGAAGGTTTCATTGGGTTCTGCTGACTTGGTCTTTTTTAATTTCTGGAAACTAGCTTATAATTAATTGGACAGTACAGAAAGTCCTCACAAAGCACAGACAGTGTACGAAGGAGGGGAGTTAATGATTTAAGAGACCCCAGCAGAGTAAAGTGCCAGCCAAGGCTCTGCCAGGGGAAAGATAGAGACCAGGCACAGCAGACAGCACTATGTGGTATTTGACATAAAGGTAACCAGGAAAGATGACCTGTTCTACTGACAACACACGTATCCAAAGTTACAAGTCCAGATGGTGACATCAGGGGCAGATCATGCCTGTCTCCTGTGTACACAGATCCAGGGCCAACATAACACATTTGCAATCAGTATTTTCTCCTCATATTTGCAAAAACAGCCTCATGCTGAAACAGCTTTAAACAGGCAAACATCTGAGGAGGAACATATCAATGAAAAGTGAATATTGAAGAGCCAAGGCCAGGAAGCCCCTCCAGTCAAGTTTATCAATACACATCAATTCCTTACAGAAACCCCATTATCAGGTGTGATATTTTGTGTGTTTTCAGAAGAGAAGTAGTAACAGGTGTTTTTATAAAACAAGGTGGCCTGCCAGTCAAGAGACTGCTTCCAAGGTCACAGCCAGCCAGTGGCAGAGAACAAAAGCCCTCACATTTTCTATAAACACCAAATAACACTGTTTGATCACAGTGGTTTATTATCTATCCCTAAGGCTGTACAAGACTTTCCCCAACACTTCTCTTTCAGACAGGTAACAGCAACACTGATATCTGATCAAGCACAAACAAGTCACTGCATCTTAACACGTTACTGTCCATCAGCTGAGCCATGGGCTGGATGAAGCATTAGCCAGCCCAAACTGCAAGGTGAAATATATCTGCATAATCCTCAACAGAAGAGCTTTACACCACATTTTAATTTACAATCAGGGCAAGCTAAAATTACACAGCCACAACCTCCTAGCAGACGGGCAGTTACTTCCTAAGATGCAATAACTCCATTTTACCACATCCTTATCCTCTAGGTATTTCTCCATTAGCCAGTCCTAGGGTTCCTATGCAGCAGAACTTCCCAGGGTCACACAGGAAAGAGGAGATTGGTATGAGCTTTCAGAGAAAGCTTTATTTCCAGGTGTGAACAGATGGACTCTCCCTGACTGAGAGACCATTGATCTCTGGAAGACAACAGAGATTTTCAGCACTGTAATTCCAAGGTTTTCATCACCTTCCTTCAGTTCTGAGCCTCTGTCCTTCTTCAACCTCTGTGCACCGAAGTCCTCCTCAAAACGCGCATGCTCCTCTTTTGTAAGGGGATGCACAGTGCTAACTGCTAAGGATAGATATGAAGGCAAAAGTCCCTGCAGATTTTTCAGCCTGATTCAAGGAGGGAGTGGCTTCTGCTCCCCAGAATGCAAAATGCCAGCCTGTCTGTTTCCATTCAAAACAGCAGCAGAACAGCTATTAATCCCCTCTACAATTTAAACCTGTTCATCCCTCATTTTAAAGAGAAAGCTCACAGCAACAATCATGCCCTATTCCCTGTCAAATAAACTGGATCCTGAAAGTCACACACCCCTATCCCTGCTGCAGCCTGTCAGAATTATCCCCACCTCCCACCCTTTCCAGGCCTTATGCCCAATTTCCTATGCCCTAATCCCAGGTCACACCCTTGGTTTTAAACCACATATAGTCAGAGCTGACTGCACCATCCTCAGGGGAGACAAAAACCACTCCCTCCATTAAATAAACCAGAACTGCAGTTGGCTAGCACTGTGCTGAGAGCTCTGGCACTAAACTAAGCAGCTTTTGTTCGCCTCCCCCCAGACAAAGCCTCACCATTCTCTGCCAATTGTGCACCCCCACCACCTTCCCACTCTGCCACCCCCTGGGAACTTCCCATCCTCACACAAGATTTTAGTCTCTCTCTTATGTGACCCGCTCCCCAGGGATAAGCTTTACTCTCTTCTAGGCTCTGCCATTCAAATAATACAGCCAATTACTCATTTGCTCAAAACATGCAAGTTTTACCAAAGGCTTGCAAAATTACCAGAGAATGACTCCAGAACATTTTAGGATGCATTTCATTCTTTGCTGATCTCCGGTGCAGGGCTGGGACTCGCCACTAACCTGCATTATCATTCCCTGCCCTCAGTCATGCTTCTTACAAGTTGCCCAGGAACCCTGGAGGCCCCCGTATTCCCCCATGCCCCTAAAGAGCATTTTTCTCCCACACTTTTAACATTATGTTTGGGAGGTTAGATGACCTCCTCTCTTCAGTCACACCCCTGCCCCCCCTGCCCCCTTCCTTTCTAGCAAGCACACACATTGGACCCTGCTCCCTTTTCCTGTTCCTCTCCCCCCTCCCCAAATTCACACACACAGCTACTCACACGCTCCACCTGCAATATCCCTTCTCCCAGCAGACCACACAACTCCACTGTCATGTGCACCAACCCCTCCTCAGGCCCCTGGATATCCCATTACCTTTGGAAAATGCTCTGCAGGTCCAACCACCAGTAGGATAGTTGGTCTCCTTTCAGTGGGATCAGTCCCTCTGTCCTGTGTCTTCCCCAACACCTTTGGCCCTTTCTCCCCGGGGCCTGGAAGTGGGGTGGTGTTTCTGGCCTCATCCTCTTTTTCATCTGCAGGACCTTGGCACATGGCCCTGGGAAGGAAGCTAGACAGAAAATGCCACAAGGTCTGCAGCATTGCTGCTCCAGGAAGCATCCCGGGCAGGGAAACCCTGCGCGCTCAGGAGCTGCCCGCTGCCAAGGATGATGTGACTGCACTACCAAGCACCCCCAAGACGGGAATCGGCACGGCAGCCAGCGGGAGGTTCAACCCAGCGACTCCACAGGCTCAGATTCTTTACAGACGCTCCTGCGGACGCTTCCTGCCTTTTGAAATTGCTGTTACTGCAGTCGTGCCTGGCCTGACAAGCAGCTCATTGTACCAGAGCCTCAGAAATCTGATGGCAACAGACAAAGCACAAGCCCCCTGGCACGGAGAAGCCGAGACGCTGCGCTTAGGAGGAATGCTAAAGATGAGCCTCTCCGAGAGGAGCTTCTCAGAGCTGCCAACTGAGTCGCGCGTCCCGGCTCATCCGAACGGCAGCCCAGGCGAGCAGCGAGGCTGAGCAGCGATGCTGAGCACCCAGGCTGCGTCCCCACTGCAGCAGTGCCCAGCCAATCCTCGCNAGCCGGCCGCTGGGCAGCCGGGCAGTGGCCTGAGCATGGAAGGCACTGCCCCAAAGCAATGGGCAGCGTGGGAGGGATGTGTGTAGCTCGGCAGCTCCAGCTGCAGCTCTTTGTTAGGGCAGCAGATGGTTGTGCAGAGAGAAGCCGGCTTTGCCCAGCCATGGCCGCATTAACCTCTAAGTGCACTCTCTCTCCCCGGTCTATTATAGTCTCATCCGTGTCTACAATAGCTCTTTGGTGCTGCATTGTGCTGCTGCCTTTGGGTCCCAGCACAGCGTTTACGGCCATTCATCAGTGCGAGAGCTGTGCTTAAACCATCGCTGGTTGGTCGGCTGGCCGAGCTCTGTTGGAGGAGCCTTGAACGACCTAGTCAAAGGTAGGACCAGCCAGAGCAGGACTACAAGTAGGTATTAATATATAAGCACAGGGGACACATGACACTGCTTGGATTTTTACGAGAAACGCCACGTTTTCCTCTGCTGCCACACCAGCAGTTGTTCATTGACTGGTGAGGCTGTATCAGCCTCCCACCAGAACCCACCCTGGAGGAACCCGGCAGCATTTTCCATTTTACAGTTCATCAACTTACTTCATATTCCCAAATTCTTTGTGTCCACAGAGGGCACTGCATACCTCACTTCCAAAGTACTGTGACTCTTCCATAAGTTTGGGGGTTTTAACAGGCAGGAGAAATGAGTACAGACCCCACAGCTTCCATCACCAGGGGCTCCCTACCCAGCACAGCAAGAGCCACAGCAAGAAAAGGACCTCAGTTTTCAGGTTTTAACTTTTGAGTGTGACAGACTGCAGGAAACTTCTAGTATTCAGACATTAGATGTAAAAATACAATCCAAAATCTAAAAGGTCTGCAAGCCTTAAGAAGCCAAGTTGCACATAAATTTTGAGATGAACATCACTTTTGGGATCTTGCTATCACTAAATTCCTATAATGAATCTAAGTAATGGAAAAAGTGAGACAAGTACATAGAAGACATCACATTAAAAAAATTCTTCTGCAAATACACTAGAATTACTTAGGAAGAAAAAAATGCTTTTTAATCACAAGGTCTATGCACAGTATGCAAAGTTTTTTATCTTAAAATTTGACACACACCAAAAAATAACCACAGAGAGCAAATTTAGAAAATTATGGAGTGGTAACACTGGGGTGATGGTGTGGGAAAGCCATGTCTCTGTCTGAGGAATGGCACAGTCCGGTTCTAGTTGGCATGCAGTCAGCAGCTCAGGCACAAGCAGAAAAGACTGAGGAATTCTTGTCATGCCTCCATTACCTTGAGTTGCTGCTAGCCATCACAGCTACAGGCACAAAAGTTAAACTATTTTCTAACACGTAATGAATCAGGTCTTTTAAGATGACATTTGCAAGTTTTTAATGATCTCAAGTCAGAGGAACAAAGCAGATTTTCTGAACTAGGCACGGTTCTTCAAAATCAGCTTCTATTATCCTGAGGCTGTGGTTTCACAAGCAGCTGTGAACTGATCTGAAGCTTATTGCCACTACAAGTCATCTCACTCAACTACTTAAGCCCTGCACTTACCTTCTAGACTGCTTCCATGCTCCTCTGACAACCTCATTAAGCCACCCAAAAAACTGCAGAGCTTTCTAGTGGGGTAACCAGTTGAAGTTACTCATGGATGGGTTCCATAAAAGTATGGAAAGGGCATCTGAGCTGCATGCAGCAACAGACAAGCTGCCCTGCCACTCACACAGCTACAAGTCATGATTCAGAAGGCAATGCACCCAAAGTAGAACTTGAGATTTGTCCTCTGTGGTCACTTAATACTCACAAGGCCCCATTTAACAGCTGATGTTACCTGACACTGTTGCAATTGTTCCCCTGAATTAGAATTAACAATAGTGGTGTGTACACATCGGGGACCCGCATCTTCCTTTGTTCATGCAGAAATTTCATACGAAAATAGTAATTTGTGCAATAAACTACATGCCTAGGGTGTAATTAAAGCAGAAACTCAGCAATGCTTCCTTGACCTCTGTCCTCAGTAAAGGAAACCTCAGAGGAATTCTGCCACCACACTAATTCACACAACTCCTTGAGGACAGAATTTTCTAATCATATTTAGGGGAAAAAAAGCATTTTATTTTACCAAGTGGGGAATTTTATTAGGTCAGAATAATAAACCTAGTAACAGCAAGATGATTATAGCTAGAAGCAAGACAATTGCACTCCAACAGGGAATTTGTAGGGAAGTATTACCCTACCAACACCACCATGAAGCCAATCATTCACACATAAAATAGATGTAAAAAATACTGTGAGTCCAGCGTGAAAAGTGACACAAAGGAACACGAGGAGCAAGAATTCACTTTTTCTAGAAATCATGAACAAACACCTAGGCCACGGTGAAACAGCTTTTCCAACCTCAGCTTCATTAGGAGACAGCCATTCCTCCCATTCCCAGCTGTTTGCATGATCCAGACCTGGGATTTAAGGCAGAAAAAACAGAAGGGCTGAACGCTGGCTCTCAGCCAGCACACCAGTCACTGGGGACAGAAGGCGCCTAAGGCAGCTGGCCTTAGAGCCCTGCACACCGAAATGGATAGTCATTAGACAGCCTGAGGAGAAGCTGACAATAAAGAGGTGTAATCTATCCAAATGGAGACAAAAGAGAGAGGAAAAACCAAGAGACTGACATGTTGTGCTCAATTAAAGTATTTTCCTCAGTACTGCAAGCTGGCAGAGGGAGGTTCTGTGTAAGCCATAGAACTAAGATATCTTGTATCCTTTTCAGCCACATCACCATATCTGCTGAGTCTAAATAAACTCCGGTTTTCAGACAGACATTTGCCTTTTTCAGGCTGGTATACCTGGCAGAAATTCATTTTTGCTTTAAGATGGTTTCTAGAAGACTTTTGAGTAAATGCACAGCGTTTTCCTGTAAACACGTGAGCCTCATCACTGACAACGTGCTAACATGTACAAAAGATGGGAGAGTAAAAAAAAAAAGGGAGCAGAGGGGAGGGAGCTGTGCTGGGAGCAATGATCCTTCTCCTCCTCCAGCACAGGAAGGGTTGCTGGCAGTCTCTGGTTCCTTAAGTGACCCTGCAGGAATGAGTGGTGACTCATCTCCTTTGGGAGCCTCCTGGGAGCACCCCGAGGAGCCCTGCTGCCTACACTGTGTGCCACAAAGAGACAGCACCCAGCCCCCAGCTGGGATGGGCCACCATGACTCTACCACTTACCCCTCATCTTTTCAAATTTAATTTCTGAAAGGAGAAAATAAGTATGTCACTACTTCACACTTTCTAAAAAGCTGAAGTTAACCCTGCATGGTGCTTCTCGCACCATGACATAAAATCTAAACATCTTGGCCACTGCTGCTTAAATACTTAAGCTGTCTGGTGACATTCACGTACATTCATATACTAAGGTGACACAGCATAGCTCAGGGAACACTACAGAGAAACTTAGGTCTCCCTGTTACAGGAACCCTGGCACAAGCAATTAATTAGCCAAGCTGATATATTCAGGCATCCATAGCCAGTGCCAAATACAAAAATACAGAGAGAGCTGACCAGGGAGGGGGAACACAGAGCCATTGCCCAGGACAGAGAGTTCCACCAAGGTCATATCATATTATATGAAGAGCAGGGATTAACCAAGAGACAGGGCATCCTTAGTACTCAGAAATGAGAAAATCAACTTCTTGCTGTACCAGATAGTTAAGCAGGAAAACAGGTAGTGAGAAAGGGTGGCCCTGCAGTAGCCAGGCCCAGACCTGCTCCCACAGTTCTCCTCAGGCTAAAAGATGTAGGTTCACATACTGAGCAGCTTTGCCTTTCCAAGCAACTCATGATCTAAAAATTTCAACTATTTCTCCAAGAGCAGAATTCTCCACTGCAAACCACTTTAGCTGCCAGAAGCTCCCCTGCAGCTCATGACATGTGAGTTGGAAAAACTCAGGACATCTTCACTGCCTTCCCAAAGACATGAGTTATCACAGCTATGCTTCTCCACCCAAGACAAAGACTGGGCCATCATTAAACTGTGCTCATGTCCCACATTCACAGGAACAAATATAGCAATAGGACACGAACAAGAACAAAGACTAATTTCCCATTTGCTACAAGTAGGGCTGTAGGAAAAAGCTCCCTCCCCCACTTCCCCTCCTCCCAACACTCTATCATGTTGTACTGTGTGCAACCAAGAGCACAGGGCTACAGCACCATCATTTTGTAGGGCTTTTAAACAAAAGACCAAGTCCTTATTATGGCTTTGATGTCATTTTATTAATGCTCACCGACCATTTAAGGGTTCTGCTCAATATTCAGCTAGATTAAAAATAAAAGTTAAAATGAAAAGAAACAGTAAGTGTGCTGAAGTCTGGAGTTTTTTACCTGCCATTATCTCAGTAATCTGACAACTCCCTGAAAGGTTTTAGCCACCTGGAACTTGACCTCTTCTCTGAGGCAACCAGCAAATGGAAAAGAGGAAATGGCCTCAAGACATGCCAGGGGAGGTTCAGGCTGGACATCAGGAAGCATTTTTTCACTGAAAGGGTTGTAAGGCACTGGCACAGGCTGTCCAGGGAGGTCACCATCCCTGGAGTTCTCGAAACAACTCGAAGTGGCACTCAGTGCTACGGTTTAGTTAACAGGGTGGTGTTGGGTTCCAACATTAGTGCTTCTAATAATCCATTGCAGATGAAGACAAGAAGATATGTCCACTACTTGCTGAGGCATTGAGCCCTGGTCACTAAAAAATGCCCCACAGAACACAGTGAAAGACCAAAGCACTACTGCATATTCTACACAGGCACAATCAGCTGCTTTGGATGAGGTTTTTTTTCCTCAGGGTGACGGGGTCCTACAGGCATTCATCTCCCTCTAAAGTTCAGAACAGACCCCATCCTGCAGGAAGTAATATAGTGAGGCCACACCAGTGATATTCAGGATGCCTTTCTAGAAGTGAGACTCTTACACAATGCTGACATTTAAAATTTATATGCTCTAGTCAAAGTTGCACCTACATCTCTCAAAGGTCAGCCAGCAGCCCATGGTTGTTAGCACTGTGAAAATAGGACAAAGGTCTCTGCTAAATAAACCAGAGAATCACCAGGCTTCTCCAATTTTCTGCAAGATAGGACAAAAAACAATCCTGGAAGAACAAACATCCCTCAGGAGTTATATACCTGGTCCTATATGTACATGAACATAAAGCAACACTTATCTAATCTGCAATTGTTTGTTTATATGCACAGGAAAATGCAGGACCAAGTGTCTCCTGTGTATATTTGCATCTAAAACCTGGCTCCCAATCTCCCCTCTGAACATCAAGTGGACACACACTGCCCATTTCACACCTTAATCCCTAAGGCAGGGCTGACCAGAGACCAAGTTTGGGTAAAGGCTTTCACCAAAGACAGTCTGAGATTCCCTGGTCCCCAGCACCCCTCTCATCCTGTTGTCCCTGCAAAACCTCAGGGTCATGGCAAAGTGACAGCCTCGGGCAGCTGGGGTGCCAGCCCGTCTCCCTGATATTCCCTGTCCCAAAGCTCTCACTGTAGGGGCTGCTGGCCAAGGCTATTAATAACCAACACTGCGCCCAGAAGTCTCCTTGTGCCAAAGTCAAGGCCTGTCTTCTCAGAGTCTTTTCTGCAGCTGTCAAGAACTTGTGATTGATTACATAGAGTTCATTTGCATAATCAGTCTAAATCAGAGAAGGCAACAACCACCAAATTCAGACCAACTAACCATTCATCACAGATTTCAAAGTTTTATCTACAGTTAAATCACTGACCTACAGTTCTGCTCTTGCTCAAGTGCATGAGAACAGGGCCTCCATCAAACCACACATTTCATAATTTACGAAGAGCAAGAACAGGCCTCCACTCCCTATAGACCCTACAGCAAATATGATCTATTTTGTTTATTATTTTAGTAACCATTATTCATGAATGTGTGAATTTAATTAACATGTTATTGAAAATGGTTTCACCTTGTATTAAACTGTATTAATGTTATTGAAAATGGTTTCACCTTGTATTAAACCAGTATTAAACTGGTTTGGGGTATCCACAAAGGGTAATCCTTTGGGATTAGTAAGGAGATGGGTGGATGAGAAGTTGTTGGCAGCAGAAGAAGGCTGTCAACTGGAATTTCAAACTGTAATAGTACTTGTCTGATACAGCCTTGCGTTGCTCAACCCTTCATGATCAGCCTTTACAAAAGCCCAGCTAAAAGCTCCACAAGTGCCCCAGCAGGATTCAAGACACATAAACCATGAAAATGTGATAATGCATAAATGTATATAGGTTTGGAGATATATTGAGACATCTAAATGAGAGCTGGAAAGATATTCCAGTCCAAATTACAGAACACTATTAGAATTTTGCTCTTTTTATCATAAACTGACTTCTGTTCACAATAAAAGCTCAGGTCCTCCAATTCCAGATGGCTGTGAATGGAAAACAGGTGAAAGCATCACACTGGAAGAAGTCCCTGCCTCCTCTGCCCCTTACAGTTGCTAAGAATTGCAGTACATTGTGCATAGTATAAAACAGAGTATTAAAAGTGCTGAAGAATACAACAGTTACAGAAGTAGAGCCTGAAAGGAAGAATTAAATGACATCATGTCAGAAGATAAAGTATTGATCAGAAACAAGATTAATTTTTTTTACTATTGCAACTGCTGCAGTAGAAAGAGTTTCTCAATCCATCCACGGAGTCACTTGCGAAAGAGCTAACTGATCTGTTATCCCAGAATGACATGGATGCAGCTGGAAGAGTCTAGGGACACACTTAAAATGCAAAGTTGTTCAGAGGAAAGGCCTGAAGCAAACAGACCACTGCAGAGTCCAGCTGCAGCAGCACAGCTTTGCTTCTTCAGTACATGGAAAAGTGTAAAACAGACCTTGTGGGGAAATTCGGACAGACAGGACCTGGAGATCAAAGAGGAGATATGAGGCTATGGAAGAAGTGATAAAAGCAGATTTCAGCAGCCCGGGAGCTGATGTAGTTTCTCATGGGGAAGCTGATACCAAAGGAGCAGTCACAGTCACATATATGAACTTAGGAGGTGAAAGTATCACAAGGCCAAGGAAGACATCACTGTTAGAGCAGAGGCAAAGAGGACATTTGGGACTGAAAAGAGAAAAGGGTTACGTTTTCTCTGTTTCTTAGCAGCAGAAGATGCTCAGCACCACTACAGAAGAGGCAGCTGCAGACAAAGTTCACCACTTCAGTCTGTCTCTAGGCAGCTGGGATTAATTCCACCAGTTCAGACTGTCTGGAACTTCAGCAGCAGAGTTGAGGTTTTGGAATGGCACTCCAGCCCTGCAGTTAATCAGGATCAGTAGGAAAACAGATATATTAGCAAACACACAGATATTACCATCACACATTCTTTCAGCAATAGGACATCTCCAGATACAAAGTAGGAAACAGTTCTGATTCACCATACTTCCATTAAGTGCATATTTCTAGCTCCATAGGTCTATATAAAGTCAGAAAGGAACAGTAACAAGTCATTGAGCATTCCAGAGGTAGATGAAATTTAGCAGTAAAAGACTATCCCTTTACACAGTAGAAAAAGGAAGACTTTTTAAAAATTCTTCACATGATTATCACTTTACTGCGCAAACAGAGTGAAGTATGTGGATTGCTTCATGCTGACCAGTGCAAACAAGCATTTCGTTACAAGGCTCGCTGGTTTGGCACACTGTATTTGTCAATTGGTTTAAAGATAACAACATGGGTTAAAAAAAAAAAAAAAAAGCATTGTTTACATAAGCAAATTCCACCTCAAAGGACATCTGAGTAAAAGCCCTTCTCTCCCCACCACAGAAGGCCCCCTCTAAAAAGAGAAAGCAGCAATTTTATCTCAGCAAGAACTTTCAAGCACTGAAGGAGCCAGAATGTTGCTAATTTACATTTCAAGTTCAGCCCAAAAGTTATTGTCACCACAAGGACTTTTAGCCTACTGACGCAGGGAGATTAGGAGCTCGCAGCTAAGATTGGTGATAACCTCACTTTACGAGCCCAATGCTCCATCTGCTCCCAAAGGCTGGAAGGCAACTCCCATATCAAATGTACTGCTGCATGGAAGGAAAAATAAAGTGAACCAGAGCCACCAAATAATTTACTAATCACAAGCAATCCATGTAATTTATACCTAAATTGGCCCCCAAACACTATGCCAAATAAATCAGAAAGGTTTTTCATCTTGACACTTCAGCACTTTTTCTTGAGCTTGACCTCACATTAGTTAAGCATTGAGGTGCCATAATTAGCTAAGGATGGAGCAGAAAAAAGACTGATTTATTAATAGAACTGCCTGGGAAACAGGAAGTTTATTTGATTTCCCTAAAAATTGCACAACATGGAAGTTTGCTAGCCAGCTGAGGACTGTTCCCACATTTTTAACTGGAACTTGAGAACTTTCAACTCTGCATCCTCACTCTCAATGGTTTTTACCCTGCTGAAGGGGATGCTCTACCATACTAACAATGCTTTGCAAACTCTAGAATGGAAAGGACCTTAAAGAGTACCCAGTTCCAAAGCCCTGCCATAGGCAGGGCCACCTTCCACTAAATCAGGCTGCTCAGTGCTCCTTCCAGCCTGGCCTTGAACACTTCCAGGGATGGGGCAGCCACAGCTTCTCTAGGTTTTCAGCCAGGGTTTCACCCCCCTCACACTACTGATGTGGAAGAGGAGGCAGAGGAAGCAATGGGCCGAGGAACAATACTGACAGATAAAGGCTTCAGCAGAAAGACAGGATTGTTAAGCAGCATCCAGACAGCGCTTCCTTCCGGCAGCAAGTTCCAGTTCCCGCAGAATGGTTCCTCTGTGCCACTCCCGCAGCGTGCCAAGCAAAGAAACTCTCTGCTGGGAAGTAAAAATGCAATTTGTTTTAAGGTGCTTCCTCCTGGGCTGGAGAATGTTAAGCTGGATTGAATTACATGCACAGAAAGAGAAGGGAATGCAAACTGAGGCAGGCATGCAGGCGTAAGCACAGAACATTCTGGGTCATGAGGGACGTTTTCCAGAGGTCAAGGATTGGGCCCCACAGGTGGCAGCAGGTCAGTGTCACAGGGCATGCACAGGTGACTTGTGGTACAATCAGATTTATGTACCCAAACACCCAGCAGAAAACCCCCATGAGCACGCATGTTATTTTTAGAAACAGCACAACCAAACTACTCACAAGATCACACTGCCAAGGAATTCTTGTATTTTACAGCAGCAAGGAAGATGCCAATGAAAAAGACATGTTAGAAGCTACAATGACGGAGATTCAAAGTTAAAAAGGAAGTAGAAACTCTGGACTGTGCAAGTAACGCACTCAAACTGGGGCACCGCTCCCAGAACAGGGAGAGAATACAAACTGTTACTTGAACAAAGTATCTTTTCAGTGACTCAGAAGTTACTCTTAAACTCTTCTTCCTTCCTGTAGGACTCAGGCACTCTGGTGGCACATCCCTGGCTCCACCCAAGTGTTTATCTCCTATCTTCACACGATACTCAGCTTTTTCATGGCCCTTTCATGGCCCCGCACATAAAATACAAGCGACTAGGCAGGGAAAAACCGTAGCACTGAGGACAAGCCCATGAATCATAGACATGTAAATTACACTAACCAGGGTTAAATACAGCAGCGTCACATTGAACCTTGGAGCCCTCAGTGTACAGCATCACACAGAGCTGTTTGAGCACAAAAGGCTCCCAATATTGAAAGAGAAAGCCAGTGCTGCATGTTTTATGTACTCCCTGTGCAAACTGTACAGGACACAAGCTTCCCCTACATTCTAAGATATTTCCAAACCCTTAAAATAAAGGAGTCTGGCATAAGCCATGCTGGGAAAACACGAGTAGCAACACGGTACCAGACTCATATGAGGAACACAGTGATGGACTAAAACCTGCACAATACCCTGACTGCAGAAGTCACTTCCAAAGGACCTTTCACTAGTGTAAGTCAGCATACAAGTTGCCCTGTCCTAAGTCCTGGAGAAAGACGATTTCCTTTATGCTTTTCCTGCCGAAACACTAAGGTTTTAGTCTTATTAATTACGGACAGTAAATGTCGTACACGCCTACAGGTAGCAAGCAAGCTGATTCCTCCAGATCTAGTGTGCAAGCCGGCAGGGTGGCTTTGAGGCAAGGACCCTTGGGGAGCAGAGCGGCCGTGTCGCATCACACAGACCCGCTATCGCTCGGGGAAGAGGACGCTAAAGGAACGCAGGTGCTGCAATGGTACTAGAATGCGCAGGTGCCACTGCTGTTCCGGGCCAGACACAGCTGGAAGATCTCCAGACTCCACGTCCTGCTCCCGAGACGACAACGGAGAGGGCTCCGCAGCGGATACGGGACGAGGGGAGCGGCCAAACCCTCCCTCACCCCCGGAACGCGGGACCGCTCAGCGCCACCAGGACAGATCTCACCGCCCGCCGCCACTCACCCGCAGATCCAGCTCGGTGCGGTGCAGCCCGAGGCGGCCCAGCCCCACGGCCAGATCGTGGATGCAGAGAGCGCCGTCGCGATTCACGTCGAGCTTCTGGAACAGGGCGCGGAGACGCCGATCCTGCTCGGAGGCCTCGCACAGCGACCGCCCACAGGACCCTGCGCTACCCCCGCTGCCGCTCTCCACCGCTGATCCCTGCGGGGACCCGCATGGGCAGAGAACGCCGCTCACCACGGGGGAGGCGAGCGAGCGCCGCGCACCCGGCATGGCCGCGCCGGCACGAACCAGCACCCACCCCTCACGCCTGCGGCACCGGCAAATGGCGCCGCTTCCGCCTTCGCGCCACGCGCCGCCGCCACCACGTGACGCCCCTCGCTGACCAATCACAGCGAGCGACCCGCCCGGGGCCACACCCCTCGGCGCCAAACGGGAGAGGACGTTTCAAGACGTCACAGAGGACGCTCTCGGCTCCACCAATCGGAAGGAAGTGCCACGGTGTTTCGGAGTGTTGCACAGGGAGCGGGGCAGGCGCGCGGACCAAACCGCAATTGGCTGAACCCCTTGGGAAGGCGGTGATAAAGCAAACATCTCCAATCAGAGCGAGAGCCGGGAGTCAGTTTGAGCTTGACGGACGTCGCGCGCATCGGGTAGGTTGGAAACCAGTGCGCGCTCTGGGTTGATGGACAGGAGAAGCACCCAGTGGGATTAGAGCGGGGAAAATCTACGAGCAGGCCCAACCCGTCACCGGTCCCACGCAGGCCCAGTGCCCTGAGACCAGCGGCGGGGCGGGGCCGCCTCTTGGCTGCGCGATGGACAGGGATCTTGGCGAATAATAATGCGGCAGTGAGGCCGAAGGCGGGAAACTCATGTGACGAGCAGGCGGGCGGGCCAATCAGACGTGGCAGGAAGAGGGGCCGATTCTGGAAGCCATTACGCCAGTGCCGCAGGGTGGGGGCCGTTGCGCGGGGCTGCCGGGCGGGCGCCGTACGCAATTTGCGTATCGTTGGCGGTGCCAAAGGGGGAGCGGGGGGGACCGAGCCCTCCGGGCCCTGAGGGGCCTAGGGGCCCCCCTGTTGTCCCCGGCCCCGGGGGTGGGGGGGCCCTGCCACCCCTTGGCCCTGCCTAGTGTCCCCCAGGCCCCCCAGGTGTGACCCCGTGCCCCGTTCCCGGTGCCCCCCATGACCATGGCGTCGCCGCCGGCGCCCCCAGCCAAGAAGCGGAAGATGAACTTCTCGGAGCGGGAGGTGGAGATCATCGTGGAGGAGCTGGAGCGGGGAAAGCACCTCCTCGTCAACCACTTCAACGCGGGCGTGCCGCTGGCCGCCAAGGCCGCCGCCTGGCACGACATCCTGCGCCGCGTCAACGCCGTCGCCACCTGCCACCGCGAGCTGCCCGAGGTCAAGAAGAAGTGGTCTGACCTAAAGACTGAGGTGCGGCGCAAAGTGGCCCAAGTGCGGGCTGCCATGGAAGGAGGAAGCGAGAACCAGAACGGCGGCGGCAACGGGCCCGAGGGCGAGGACCCGGCGGGCGCCGCGGCCGCCCCGGTGATCCTCACCCCCATGCAGCAGCGCATCTGCAACCTGCTGGGAGAGGCCACCATCATCAGCCTGCCAAGCGGGGACTGCGGCGCGGGTGACGGGAGCGAGATCCCCATCACCGCGTCGGCCACCACGGTCACCCTGACCCAGAGTGAGTGCTGCGCCCACTGGAACGCTCTGGGCTGGAATGGAGGGTCACACAGAGGCCCTGACACCCCCCTGCGAGCAGACCCCGAGGCTTGTGTGGGGAAAGAAACTCAGAATAGTTTGGGGTGGAAAGGACCTTAAAGAGCACTCAGTTCCAACCCCCTGCCATGGGCAGAAAAACCTTCCACTAGACCAGGATGCTGCATCCAGCCTGGCCTTGAGCATTTCCAGGGATAGGGTGCCCACAAGTTCTTTGGGCAGAGAGAAGCCCAAACAAAAAGAAATCCCCGCACCTCTGTAATGAAATGCTCCTCCCAGTCTGCCTTTGTGCTGTAGGGGAGCGGCTGCAAGACATGCACGTGCTGAAAGTCAGCTTTGAGAGCTGGACTCAGCCTTAAGGACAAAGAAGTCAAGGTTCCTTTGCACCCTGGGAGATTCTTCAGTCCCTCTCTGGGAACAAAAGCAGGGAGAAAAACATCTCCAGGGCTAATTTCCCAGTGTGCAGTGTCCCAAAGAGCAGCTCTTCCACCGAGAGGGGCCATTCTGGATCTTGTCTTTGTTGTTATATCCGTCAGTTAATGCTGCTTGGAAAAATTGTTCTAAACTGGAGATTGAGAAATTATATTGTCTAGACAGATAAGGCATTCCCTATTCCTTTGGATTGTACAGCCCAGAAGGAAGCTCGGCTGAGGGTGGAGTAGACTTAAATAGGTCATTTTGTGCGTTGCTGGCCATTGTATGTTATCTCACTCAACAGGCCGTATTCCTGTGATAGTCACTGAATAGTCCTGTAGATAAAAATCCTGTATCGAAGCTACTCTTGACTCCCTTTTTGTCCTTTGTTCTCAGTTCCTGCAGAGACAACCTACCACAGTCTGGAGGACGGGGTCGTGGAGTACTGCACCACAGAAGCCCCCACCACCGTCACCACAGAGGCGCCCTTGGAGATGATGGCCCATCAACACGAGGTGTCCACCAAGCCCCAAGAGCTGAAAAGCCGCATTGCCCTGAACTCAGCCAAGCTCCTGCAGGAGCAGCGAGTGACCAACCTGCACGTGAAGGAGATTGCCCAGCACCTGGAGCAGCAGAATGACTTGCTCCAGATGATTCGCCGCTCGCAGGAGGTGCAGGCATGCGCCCAGGAGCGGCAGGCACAGGCTATGGAGGGGACGCAGGCAGCACTGAGTGCCCTCATCCAGGTCCTCCGCCCCATGATTAAGGACTTCCGTCGATTTTTGCAGAGCAATACACCCAGTCCATCGGTCACCACTGACCCTGGCCAGACAGGGCAGCAAGATGGTATGATCCAGTGAAAGAAACAGTGATGGGAGGGGACCTTTAGATTGATGTTAGGAAAAATTTCTTCCCTGAAAGGGTTGTCAAGCTCAGGCACAGGCTGCCTAGGGCAGTGGTGGTGTCACCATTCCTGGAGGGATTTAAAAGATGTATAGATGTGGCTCTTAGGGACATGGGTTAGTGGTGGATGTGGCAGTGCTGGGGAAACAGTTGGACTCAATGATCTTAGAAGTCTTTTCCAACCTAAACAATTCTGTGATTCTATAGGACATCTGACATGCTAAAAACCTGCCCATGCTGGAAGAGAACACTTGGGAGCAAGGGGTGCTGGCTCTTCTCAGTGTGAATGGCTCCCTTGGAGCCTGGCTGAGCCTTAACAGCTTTTTCTACTAATCTTGTGCTAGTCTGCTTTTTAAGACTCTCATACAGAGCCATAGCAGGATATGTAATAAACCAGCAACTTAGCATGGGTTCCTTCAGCTCCTCAAACAATAGATTTATTTTTTCAAAAGTTATTTTTTAATTTCTGTTTGGAAATATCTCTCCTAAGTATGACATCTCTCTCTTTATCTCTCTCGAGATCTATAGCCTTTAACTGACTGCTAACATGGAGAGTTTTGTCGGGATATCAGTGCTGCAGCTGCCAAGGTACAGTGATCGTGAACCATAGTGCACACAGTGAATGTGTTTCTGGCTCTTGCTGAAAGCATTTACTGGAAATGTGGTACTGGATGTGGCTGAACTTTCCTCTGCACTGAGAGCTGTGGATCGTCCTCCTGCAGTGTGTCATCCAGCCTGTGCAGACCAGCACCCAGCCTCTGTGCAGTTTAAGTCCTACCCACCTCCCCTGAAGATCCCAGTGAGATTGAAACAGTGCATTCACTTCATGTTTTATCTGCGTGCAGTTATGAAATTTCTCTATCAACTTGGCAGATGTGACGAAAGTTTCATGTCTTGGGTACCAGAAACTCTCCTGGGATATGTCTTGGTGCAATGTCTTTATTTGTCACAGCATAAACACCCAAGGGCCTGGATGAGTTTCACTTGGGTGGATGAAACGGTGAAACTCCATCTCTGCCTCATCTGCATAGTTTGTCACCTCCAGAATACCTTGATCCATCAAAGTGGACCTGGACTAAAGTCCTGGACTAAGATGCAGCCACACAGGAATTCCCAATGTTTAGGAGTTTGTCAGCCACTGATTTGAGTGAATTTTGGGGCATTACTTGGTTCTGCTGCTGCTGGTGTTTGTTTTGTACTGGAGCTGGAAGCGAGTCCAGCCAGTCCATGTTTGTCTGCTGACCAGCCTCATCCTGAGAAAGAGAGCTGAGGTTCTCCTCACTGTCCTATACTGTTATACAGGGTAAAACAACATCACAGCCACTTCTGAGGCATTCAGGCTATGGGGCTCGGTACTTAATGAGAAAGCTTAATTGCACAGGATGGTCAACATGATTCTTACAAACTTGCAGTAACTTCATCCGATCCACTTGTACATGCATGGAAGAAAACTTAGGGAAAGAAAAAAAGGAAGTGTAACTCTTCTCCTTCTACTTTGGAAAGTGGCTTACATTTAACAGTCTTGTTGCTTGCCAGGTATTACTTTTGAAATGGAGCTCTTCCACAGCTGGTATTTACTTGCTGTTAAGTCTCCTTTAGGGCTGGTGAGGGAGTGAATTTGCACAATCAAATGAAACCTTTACACAGCCTTTAATGGGGAGATGCTGATGGGTGACCCCTGGTTAGAGCAGTAGGTGAAGAGGTCACCACTGTCAGTCCCTGGCCTTTTTTTGTCTCTTGTCTGCAAATCTGATGGGGGAGAAAAGGACAACACAGTGAGAAGGGTTTGGCCCCTGGAAGACTCCCTTGGGATTGACACCTCCAAGTCAGGGTGGATCCTGCCTTATCTGGCATCTCACCACATGAGTAGCATTTGCCTGACTCTTCCTCTTAGACTCTGTGGAATCAAATCAATTGCTGAATTGAAATTTATTTTTAAAGTGAGAACTATGTCGTATGTGTTGGTTTACCTCATATGTGTAATGATCTCTCCTTTACAAATCTGAATTTTAATAAAAAATACATTTTGGTAAACAGGTTGTTTCAGTTCATTGGTGTGTGCCAAGGCAGAAGTGAAAATGAGTTCATGACAACTTTGCAACACAGAATCCTCACTGTGAAGGGACAAGGAGAGCTGTGAACAACCACGAGTCACAGTAGCTTTTCCTCTTATTTGTGAACCTAGTGGCCTTGTATTTACATAATTAGTGTTTTCCAAATAATAGCTTTTACAGGCTTACCTTGGAGCACGAGTTATTTCAGTGTCTGACAGATTATTGAAGTACAGTAATCTCCCAATGGCTCAGAAGATGCCACAAAGCCTAAAATAATGGTAGAAATACCAGCCTTTGGCTTTAAATTGCAGTGAGCATTTTTTCAGTGACTAAGCACTTCATCTGTGTTGCTTTTCTAGAGTAAACTTGTTGCCGTTGCAACCACACATTTTTCTTGTCTTTTCAGGATAAATGCAGAGCTTAGTCAAGAGCCAGCAGCATTCAAGTATGTGTTCTATGTACAGATTTTTGTCTCATTAAAAAGCTGTGGCAACATCTTAAATATAGGGTGAACTGTGTGATGAGGGGCTTGGTTGTTGCTCATTAAGAGGTCATCAAACTTGGGGAGGGACAGTGAAAAGTATCCCTTGAAGTTAAAACCAGGAGGGATAGGTAAACAGGACACTGACAGGGCAAACGAATACACAGGACATTCAACTGAACAAGCAACCGATGCCCAAACAGAACAAAAGCTAAGGAGTAATATTTATAGAAGTTTATTTGTTCTCTTCTACTCTTCTTTTTGTACCTAGAGATTTGTATTCAACATCCAGATGAGGAAGGAGCCATGCAGAAATATTCTGCCACGGGGTGCCTCGGAGATGAGGGTGAGCAGCATCTTCCAGCCTGCTGGGGAAAGGGAAGCTTGGTGGGGAATTCTCAGTGGTGAGAAGAAAATGTTTGTGGCCATGGAGGCATCACCAAGCCGCCAGGACCACCGCTGCTCCCTCCGGAGTAAAGTTCTGCTTGCGATGTGTGCGGCTGCAGCCCGGCTTTCCAGGAGAGGGCACTGCGCGCCGGGATCCCGAGCTGCGGCACTGCACTGTCCCAGGAACCATCCCTGCCCTCCAGATCTCGTGGGATACTGTTTGCTCCCTTTGCTGGCGAATCTTTTCAGGGCTGAGAGCCTGGAGAGGACAAAATTCAAAGGGCAGAGCGCAGCAATGAGATATCCCTGGAAAACCCAGGATGCCTGGGGACTCGGTCCATGTCCTTCTGCTTCCCACAGACATGGCAGAGGACACTGAGATGTCTGTCTTTGGGATGAGTTTACGGTAGAGCCGAATGGGCAAGCACAAGATTAAAAAAACCGTATCAAGTTCCAACTATAAGCAAAGGGACAGGTTTTAAGGTTTTTTAGAAGGCCACACATATGTCAGTATCCCACAACTACAGTGCACTGCCATCACCACATCACCTTGGTGAGCAGATCCTCACCAAGGGACAGAATGATATCACCTGCACAGTCGCCCAAATGACCTTTACTTCTTCCAGCATGTTTTTAAAGTTTGTCAAGCCTGATTTGGCAAAGCATCCTTCTGGGGATCTTTTCTGGTTTTTTTCCTGATGTCACATGAGAGGTTGTTGCCAGCAAGTTCTGTCAGCAGAAGGGTGGTCAAGTCAAAGTGGGAAAATGGCCAGGCCATGTTATAAGTGACAGAATGAAACCGTTATCACCTGCAAATGGGGCTCATGAGCCCTTGGGTCCCAGATGTGCAGGTGATTAACCCAAGGCAGAATCCCAGGGCCAGCAGGGACAGTTTCTTCCACCTCTGCCACTGGGGATCCCAAATTAGAGGTTGCTGTGTCAAGGGGGAACCACAGACTTACACTTCCTTCTGATGTATTTGGGGTAACAGCAGTATTTATGGGGTTGAAGTCAGTGGGACAGACCACGGCCACAACCAGCAAGTCTCTTGTCCAGCACACCACTGAAGGCATGGATAGCTGGGATACAGCCAAAGGATAAGGCTTTATAAACACAACAAGCCTGGAGGCAAAGCGGGTTCCGAGTCTGCAGATTTTGGAAGGAGCGAATGAGGTTCAGTTCCACCCACAAAGCTCATGGAGAGTCCTGCCACACATTCCCAGGACACACTGAAACAGAGATGGAAACCAGTAAACAAAAAAAGCCAGGCAGCTGGATTTTCAGGTCTAGCCACATATTTGGGGAAAGGAATCCACCGCCTCCAGATTCCTAAGCTCCCTTTGTCGATAACAGGATTCCCAGTGCTGGCAGGCCAGAAACCCACCATGCAGGTGTGTCCTTTGCACATCCAACAGGAAACCCAGCCTGGCACAGAAAGTGAAACAGTTCCTGGCCTTTATGATGATGAGTTCAGTTAAATATGGAAAAAGTGAAAAACACAAGCAGGTCAAAGTGCAGCTCACAGCCTGTTATTAAGCTGAGAAGACACAAAGTTGGAGTAACTCCACACCATGGGATAATCCTATGCAATGGGAATAGGTACCCATTCCCATCACAGTGTTTCCAGCTGCCTGCATGCTACAGCTTATACTGCTATGCTGTCTGCACCCCCTGCCCCATTTTGGGAGTTCCCCAGCCTAGATCTTCCCCCATTTCTGGGGAAGGCACCCACTTACTGCAGCTCCCACTCACAGCTCCTTGCAGCAGGCATTGCATCCCACCCACAGCTCCAAGAACACACTTACAGCATAAAGTGTCATGTGATAATCTTTTTTTTTTTTCAGATGATGAGGCTGAAAGCTCATTAAGACCATTACAGCAGAGGCAACAGGTGTAACAGAGGAGAACCATTATTGTGTTTATGTTGTTACAGCAAAATGTGTAATTTAGTTTTAAAACTTTAATCATTTGGCTACCAGGACAAATGAATTAGTGTGATGATGATTTCCAGAGGAAGATGCTGATGATGTAGTTTGCAGGGCTTCTGCATCTGGGATTCTCCTGGCATAAGAGATAGTAGAGGTTCTCCAAATACATTACAGGATCTACCTCACTTCACCTCACTGAGTTTTGTCCTTCCTGCATTTATCTTGCTTTGTTTCTCCACTGCTGCTTTATTTCTGTCCTCAAAGCAGGGAGGAGGCAAGACAAGGTATCTCTGTTGGTGCTCACTCAGAGAGCGCAGTGGTCTCAGCCCTGGCCAGCCAAGCACACCTCTCCAGGAGAGCAGAGGTGAGGCCCAGACTTAACTGCAGAGCTGTCGTGGTTTACGCACCAAGCACATGAAATCCAATTATGTGCATAAGGGGAATATGGACTTATTGAGGAAAACGAAAGAACTTCGGGGGCAAAACAGGTCCACACTTAAAAGTTACAATATAAAGAAAAGTTTATTACTAGCAGAATGAAAAGTGAGAACTGATAAGAAATCAAAGCAAACTTTTAAACACCTTTCTTTCCCAGTGCCTCCCTCTTTACCACAAACCTCTCACAAATGAAAACAAAACAAAAAATGGGATTTTGGTCAGAGTTTCATTTTTTTAAAGTCTTTATGCTTAAGGAAAAGAAGTTCTTCTGCTGTGCCATAGAATTTTCACAAATCAACAGTCCGCCTGGAAAAACAATCTGTTGAAGTGAAAAAGGTACCTCTCCCATGAAACTTTGCAGTTTTCCCACACTACCAAGTTATGGGCCACAGAAAACAAAGTTCTCTGGTTCCACAAAGCTTCTCACAACTTCTATGTGCTCTGGCGTGGACCTCCCTGTAACAACTTCCCACAGCTTCTATATGGCCCGGCACATGCCTCTCTTTAAAATCACAGGCTGCACAAAAATTTCCCATCCCCCCAAGTTTTTTTTTCAAATGAATTAAAGTATTTTCTATGGCTTGCAAGAAAGACTTTTAAGCTCCGCGCTGGAAGTGCGACCGCCCTCTTTTTCTGCCATCAGTTAGCTTCCATCCCGCGTTAGCTCGCCCTTCCCCTCTGTTTCTGACCTTGGAGTCGACAAGTTCAGCTTCGTCCATGTGACTTTACTTTCTCTTTCTTCTTCGCTGACTTGAAAGGAAAGGTGTCCTTGTCGGCTGCAGCATGTGGTGTTCCTTCGGTTCAGCGCATGCTGTGCTGGATGCAGGGATGCTCCGCCAGCCCCGCTAGCTGCGCGCGGGAAGGTCGCAGCGGATTCAGATGAAATCTCGGCCACGCGGTGCCAGCAAGGGAGGGACCCACTGGCCCCGCCGGCTCCGTGCAGGATCTCGGCGACTTCAGATCATCTCGGCCACGCGGTCTCGGTTACACCCTGCATGCGGAGCCGGGACAGCTCTTCCCTCGGGGGAGGGCCGGCCCCGCACCGCCGCCGCGCCAGGGAGTTGAGGAGAGACCTGGGCCGGGGCCCTCTGCCTCCAGCCACCCCTCGGCCCTTTAGGCCAGAACAAAGAGAAACTTCCCGCGCTTATCTTCCTTTAAATACGCGATCGCAGAGGCGTTACTAGCCCTCTCAGTGGGTTAGCAACTTACTCATCAACAGAGAGCAGAGGTGAGGCCTAGACTTAACTGTAGAGCCCAGACTGATAAAAATATCCCAGACTGATAAGACGATGCCCTGAGCCAACAAAAGTTTAGGAAGTGGTGGCGGCACTGGGGAGCGGCCTCGGGAAAGGCTTAGGTCAGGAAGAGCGCAGGACAGGCACTTGGCTAAGGGTCACAGAGCAGAAGTGAGGTGGGCACAGCCGTAAAGGAGAAATCTATAGGATGTGAGTCTGGGATGAGCAGAATCTACGCGTATCAAAGCACCTTGGCCAATGGATTGCACTTGGTATAGAAAATAATATAAAGCCAGGGGGATAGTGGATGGGTGAAAATACCCTACACCCACATTCCCTCTGTGGGAGTCTCAGACTAACCAATCCCCTCTGTAAACAGGATCACTGTCTCTTTGAAACATGTGAATTTCTTCAGAAACAATTATGCACCATAAACAAGGCAAAATCAACAGGGTGAATTTCAAACTAATAAAGATTTAATCTCTCAGTCATGAGACTGCGTTTGTTAGGAAAATACACATATCCCTGAGAATGCAGCTACGGTTGCTATACTACACACTGCTCAGCAGCTCGCTGGCATTTTTCCAAACCCATTTATTTTTAACATCAGCCGCATTATTCAATTAATTATGAAAACACTGAGCTTTTCCAGAGATGTTTCTGATAAAACTGCAAAGTAAATATGCGTGAGAACAGCAAAGATTAAAGTCTCTGTAAACTTTAGCATTTGAGACTATAAGCAAGAGAAGTCCTTGAGAAGGTTATTTATCAGAATGAATCATAGCAGATAACACACAGTCTCCTCCCACACCACAGGGATAGTTTGTCTTTTACCTAAGGATGGAAGCACAGCATCCACGTATGTCAGCAGTGTGCTAGGGCACAAGAGGTGTGAGAACTGGGCTGGATTCTTTGGATGCCTCCGGTATTTCAGCATCAGAACTTGGTAAACAAACATTTAGCAGGCTCAGCTCTTTCCCAATAAGCTGGAAACAGAAATCAAAAAATACCAGCCCATCTCCGGCAATGCCTCAAAACCTTGAAAACACCAGATAGGAACTGATGGAAGAATTCAAGCCTTGCCTGTAACAGCAGCCTGCTGTTTTCTGGTAACTCCTGGTACGCCCTGTGATGGTTTCACTGTACCAATACAAAAAGTTTTCCCAATTCAAAGTCTGTGTAAGCTTATCCTGGTAAGCAAAAATCATAACAATGCATTTGGCTTGGTCCAATTTTTCGCTTTTATCCAAGGACATTGCTGTGTAATTTTCCTAGCAGACTCTTTTTTTTTTTTTTTTTCCAAGACTCACATTGTGGTAGAATTATTTGATAGCGCTGATATTGTCTGCATAGATGGCAAAGATTACAGGCAAGGAGTCTGGGCATCAAAGCCTAGCAGAGAGCAAGGACTCCCAGGCTTTCATCCAAGCTTTGCATATCAGCCTTGGGGAACAGTTCCTCCCGTATGGGCCTCAGCTTCTCAGCCACAGAGGCTCTTGGGCAAATCCCTATATTTAAAAACTAGGCAAATCATGTTGATGATTGCAGGCTCCTTCAGGACAAGGAGAGACATTTTGTTCTGCTCACCCTTAAATGATGGAATCCAGCCTAACCAGGGATCCCAGCTGCAGCACTGGACACAGTGACAGCACATAATAACAGGGAGTCATTTTGATTAAGAGATGTGCCCAACTGGTTGCCATATCTCACATGTGGAAGGTGAGATTCCAGCTCCAGGCCCTCCTCGTGCTGCCCCAGGGTTCAGTGGTGCCAGAGCCTCCCTCCTGCTCCTAGCCAGCCCAGGCACTGCTGGCCTGACCCACAGCCACTCTGTGGTATCCTGAGGGGACAGGATGGCCACACCGCTGAGTGGCCTGAGGAACTGTGTGCCTGCAGCCCATGGGACACACTGATTAGAGCGATGTCACCAGGAGCTGCTTGGGCACTGGAACAAGCCAGGGGAAGGGTTCCTGGCTGTCAGGAGGACACAGAGACCACGTCTGTCACTGAACCACAGAATGGGTCAAATTGGAAGGGTCCACAGTGGGTCATCTGGTCCCGTCTTCCTGCTCAAGCAGGGTCATCCAATCTCTCTGGGCCAGCGAGCAATCACTGCACGGAAGGAAGTACTTCCATATGTTCAGGTAAAACTTCCTGGGCATCTTTCTGCCTATTGCCTGTTGTCATTGTGGCTGGTACCACTGAGCTGAGCCTGGCTTCATCCTCTTGGCACCCCGCTTTAGGTATTTATACACATTTATGAGGTCCCCTCTCAGTCATCTCTTCTCAAGGTCCATCTTCCTCAGCCTTTCCTAATAACGGAGATGCTCGAATTCCCCAGTCATCCTCGCTGCCCTCCGCTGGACCCACTCCAGGAGCTCCGTATGTCTCACGTCAGAGATGCCTTTGCCATAACCTCAGCCCAGCCAGGGACACTCGAGCCGCAGGCTCCTGCAATCCCTTCGGCTCCCGTGCCAGCTGGGGGCTGCTCAGCCTGCAGAGGGGGTCCAAGACAGCCTGTGGAGCGGGAAACCCAGCGATGCAATTCCCGCTGAAGGGACACGGAGAAGCCCGCTTGCCGCCCACCCCTTCAGACAGGGGGCAGAGCTTGTCCAAACCGACAGCCCTTCCCTCCAATCCTCGCGCTCCTCTCCCGCCCCGTGCTGGAGCAACCAATCACTGCCTCGCAGTGCTCAGCCCGCCTCCTTGCTGTTGTCCAATCGGGCGGCGCCGCTCGCGTTCTCCCGTCTCGGGGAGGAGGGCGGGGGTTACGTGCTTTCGGTATTCCCGAAGTGCGGCGGCGCCGCTCTCCCTACGACTGTCTGTGCACCGACTGCGCTGTCGGCGTAGCGGCCGCAGTTGGTGTAGTGCGGGCAGAGGCGGCCGTATCGGGGAGCGGCGGCCGCCGTGCGAGGAACGGGCTGGGAAAGCGGGCAGGGCCGGGCAGGCACCCGGCCGGGACCGTGCCGCAGGTCAGTGGAGGGCGCTTGGAAGCGGGCTGAGATCTCCGGTAAGGCAGCTGGTGATGGGAGGCCGGGAGTGGCGTAAAATCGGGCTGCTACTCCGGTGCACGGGCTGGGAGGGGGCTGAGCCCGGGCTGTAGCTCGGTGCACGGGCTGTGGGGCCGGAGCTGGGCTGCGGCCCGGGCATGGCCCGGTGCTTGACCCCTGGGGCTGGGGTGCAGGGCACTCGGGTGTTCAGAGGGCCAGGAGGTGGGCTAAGATGTGGGCAAAGTTCAGTGCACGGCTCAGACAGAGAACTGTGACCCGGGCACAGCTCAATGCAGGGCTCAGACAGGGAGCCGGGTCCTGAATACGATTCAGGGCATGATCCCGGAGTGCTAGGGGACAGGCTGTGACCTCACAGCAGCCAAGGCTGAGACTCGGCAGGCGCAGGGGCAGGTACTGCTCGTGGAGTGGGCTGGTGGTGTGGAGCATTTACCCATCTCCCCCCACTCTGCTTCAAGGTGTCTACAAGACAGCGGAACCTCTGTGGAGGTGGCCGGGCCCCGGCAGAGTCATCTGGGTTCTCCCGCAGCCACTGGGCGGGAGAGGGTCTATAATCACCCACCCACCCACGCAGGCAGCTCATAGAATCAGTGAGAATTGTTTACTGCCTGTTGTTCGTAACCTTGTCCCTTTGAGATGTTAATCAGCTCCTGCCTTCCTGGTTTAGGTGTTGTGTAAATGTGTAACGAAATTGATGTCTCCAGCCCCAGATCTGAACTGTGCAGGGCACAGCTCTGTGCAGACCCGGTGCCCGGGGGAAGGCAGCATTCCCGGTGGGCCTGGCGATTGGACAGCCAGATGACCTGATTCGGTTGTTATGCTGTGTAATCTGGAGCAGGCTGCTTGGTTTTTTCCCTGTCTGCTGCTTTCTGCATTTGTAAGATACAGGTGCTAACACTTTGGGCTGGTTGGAAATGCAGGAAAGAAACATATTTTTCATTTCTTGAGACGGCTTTTCCTTTCTCTTGTTAGACTACACGTTAGAATGTTCTTGCTCTGTAAACTGCTTCTAAAGATGATGGCTGAAAATAGAGCAAATTTTTATGAGCTGCTTTGCAAAACAGAAATTACAAGGGGGATGACAACAATGAAACTTGCCCTAGGCTAAAAGGGGAAAGAGGGTGTTGGGGCTGGACTAATTGGGGCCATACCTCTTCAGACTGGAATGAGTCTGGACTGAATATTACCCACCCAAACAGGTTTTAGAGCAGGAGGAAGAGTCCAAGACTGGCTGGAACTAATTTACTTATTTCTCTCCCAAAGGCTGACCCAAAGACCTGTATCAAAGAGTTGTACAAGAGATAGAGACTGGAAGCTGTCTGAGTGTGCTGCCCGCAGACTTAAGACTTCTCCAGGGACTCAAAATGACTTCTCACACGAGGTGCTTTCAGGAGGGGTTGTGCTGAAGACAGAGCACTGCAGCCTGCTCCTGCTGGTCTGGAGTTGAGACCCAACTTCCCTCCCTCCCTTTTCCCTTGGAGATGTTGCAGAGATTTAATCTGACCTCTTCCTGCTCACCTGAAGCCTGCCGCGGCGATGATCCCACAGCCAGATCCGACCACCAAAGAGAAGAGAATCCTGTGTTTGGAGCTGGGCCGTCATTGTAACTGAACTGGACTTTACTCCCTGCTTGTGTTCCCAGAACAACTGCCCTTCCTCTGCTTGTCTGTGTGTCCTGTGAGCCGCTTCTCCCTGATCTTATTTGGAATTCCTGAGCTTTCCACACTGAATTTGCCCATGGCTTTCCTGATGAAGAAGAAGAAATTCAAGTTTCAGACAAGTTTCACTCTAGAAGAGCTGACTGCCGTCCCCTTTGTCAATGGGGTTCTGTTCTGCAAAATCAGGCTGCTAGATGGAGGAGACTTTGCTAGTTTATCCACCAGGTAAGACCCTGCCTGCAGACTTTCTTCCTGGCTGTGCTTCTTTCCCTGGTTTTTCTTTCCTTGAGTGGTTTAGCATATGGCCACCACTTGCTTACCCCTTGATGGGATTTTAATAGTTCTGTTGTAGGGCCCCACATATCATTCTCTGGAGCAGGGGAAGTACATAGCTGAAGAGCTCTGAACCTGGGTGGTGTTAGCTGATCTGAGCTGGATTGAATTTTTCAGAGATGAGGAGGGAGCAGGAGGTCACTCCCCTGAAAGGGGATTAAATCCTCTGCTCTCTTCACCCCCCTCCTTGCCCAGGTTCTCATACACTGTTTCAAACCCTGTTCTGTATCGCCTTCATGCCTTACTTGAAACTCAACTCTGTAAAAAACTATATCTAAGCAAATCTTCCCAACTTTGCTCTCCACTCTGATACGGAGTTTCTCTTCTTGGTAAGGGTGGAAGTAGTTTGTTTTGCATTGCAAATTGCTGTGCAAGGGAAAACTGCTGCCTGGAGTCAAAGCTGTAAGTGTTAAAGACCCAGTTTATCTCCTTGAACTGATGCCATTGCATTTCCCACTTCAGAGCAGCAGTGTTTTATATGTCATATTGGGATTGTTCTGCTACACGTCTTAAAAGGTTCTGCCATCCTGTATTGGCATTTCTCTGACTCCTTCAGGCAGGTCTGTTCCTACTCTTGTTACTAATTGCTAATAAAAACTTGCTTTGTTTCCAACTATGCACACGGATTATCACCAACCGTATGCAAACATGAATTCCGTAACAGCCTAGACTTGCTTTCTGCCTCAAGATGTGAAGGAAGCCCTCAGTGGCTTTCAAAACTTGTTTTTTTGCTTTCCTGAGTGACTGCTCAGTTTTAAAGGTACATGATTAGTTTGTGCTAGCTGTTAACTGCTTTATCCCAGGGCTAAAGCTTGGTTGGGTCTGGTTTTCCTCTTTGTGGTGCTGTGTGCTGAGCTTTCTCATTTCAGGAGAGAAGATTTTATTGGGCAAGCGTAAAACATTTTTGTCTTACAAACAGAAGTGGTAGGGCAGTGCTCAAGGCTTGGGTTTTTTTCCCAGAGGCACGATGCAACCTCATCTGAAGTCGGTAGAAGCTGTGGGCGTGGAACACCTCCAAAAATGGACTTTGAATTAATTTCTCTTTTGAAGAAAATCTATCAAAAGAGCTTTTCCTCACAATGTTCTCCCCTGAGGCTAAATCCTTGGGTTTGGTGGAAGCAGCTTATCTAAGGAATTCAAACAGTATGTGAACTTGGAAAGAAATTAACCCTTCTGCTTCCTGGAGTCATAACAGAATAAGTGGCACTGGAGAGTGTCTCAGGAAAAGCCTGGGCAGAGAAATGTCCATCTCCCTTCTCCTTGTTGTCCCTGAAAGCAACTTCTAGGAGCCATCCCTGGGATTTGCTAGTGCTGCTAGCCATGTGGGTTCTTTTCTGAGCTGGCTGGGGTTCAGCAGTTCGCTCAGCGTTGCAGATATGTTGCAGCAGCAAAATCAACTGTAATTCAAACCACATACATAGCTCTCAAAACAGCAAAGGAGAAGTGGGGGTTTGCCACCTTTCCCCCAACCTTTCTGTGCTCTAACTGAAAGCACATGGAAACCTATTCCTGCTTGAAAAGTTATGGGTCTCAGCGGTATTGAGTCATTTGACCTTTTCCAAATATTTTTCCCAGTTGGAGTTTGAGAAACGTCAGGAGGGATGAATTTCCAGAAGAGTTACCATGTGGAGAGGCTCCCAGGTCATGCCTTGCCTTTGCTCTGTGCTCCTCTCTTCATTTCTATCACCTTTTTGATATTTACTGTGAAAGATTAAAGGGAAGGAGATACTGTATATGTGTTGCGTTAGAAATCTATAAGTTATTTAGAGTCTGTGATTGTTTCTCTGAAATCAACCACTTCGAAAACTGATTTGGTTTGAGGTTTTAATGTCTGGCAGGTAATCTCTTGTGAGCTGCTTATGTAAAAAATCTGGTGTTTGCTCTGCAATTGATTTGGGTTTCTGTGATCTGGGCCATTTGGAGGTCTGTGGCTGTGATCAAGCTGAACTGTAGCCTTTCATGACCATGAGTTTTCAGAGAACTGATCTGAATAATGTGTCCCATGTCACCTGGAGTCTGCAAACTGAGGTTTAGAAGTAGGTATAGGAACTCTTCACAGGAAACACTAAATCAGTGTTTTTAGTTGTAGTGTGGAAAGAGGAGTGCTGTAGAACCTCCAGAGACAAATTTTTCGGGTTATTCACGATAAGCTTACTTGACACTTCATGCATGCCCGTGGCAGGAGGTGGGAATATGATATACCCAATGAGTTGTAAGGTGGCACCAGGATCATTTGACCTGTGAACAAGGCAGAAGCGGCCTGTACTGCTGGCTCCTGTCAGCCTGTCCCAAGTCCAGCTCAGCCAGGGTTACACATACATAGCTGCCACAGCCTGGTGCCTGGTGGGACACGCACTGGGCTAGGACCTGCTTCCCAGACCACTTGCACTTTTGGCTGGAGGGGAACCAGTCTGAAATGCATTAAGACTAAATGCTCTTAGGAATTCAAGGATGTCTGCAAAAGGTTCAGGTCCTGTCAGCACATTCAGCTTTGGGGATCTTCCTCTCCTGGGTTTTCTGGTTTGTTTGGGGGTTTTTTATGATTATTTTCTTGCAGGCGGGTACTCTTATTTCTACTCTTCCTGTGCTCAGGCCTTGGATTAAACTATTGGTATTTTAATGACTAAAGTTTCAGCTGTAAATATCCTTTTGCTTGTCCTCTCCTATCCCTTTGCAAAGTTTCTTTGGGCTGTGGTGGGGCTTCTGAGGATAAAACTGACGGGTTTCACTTTACAGTACTCTGTGTTAAAAGCATCTATTTTGTCTGTGGGTTTATCACCTTGCTGTTGGATTACAGAAGCTGGGCATCTGAAAAGGCATCTGAGCCAGGTGTAGGCCAGGCGGGTGCTGTATTCCCCCACAGAAAAGTACCAGTATATTCCTTGAATCTTATTAATCCAGATACTTAAATAGCACAATCATCAGTGAATTCAGTTGCCTCCCAAGTATCTTTAAAAATAGCAGGCACAGAGAAGTATGGATGTATTCATGGCAACCGTTTTTGTGGAGCAGGTGGGCGGCTGCGTTTTATACGAGGCTGAAGCTTTCTGGGGAGTTGTGCAGCTTTGTTCCTAGAGAGATGAGACAGTAAGTTTATTGGGAGGTATCCCATCCATGGACCTGCGCAGGCAGGAGCATGGATATCCAAATGAGTGCCTAAAGCTGATGTAGTAAGTGCATGTACATCTTTGGGTATCCCAGAAGAGGAAGACTCGATTAAATTCCCCCTCTCTGGTTACAATTCATGTTGAGTGACAGCCAGATGCTCTTTGCCTCAGTGCTGAGTGATTTCTGGCTCTGTGTTGGCAGCAAGCATTGCTGGCGCATAACGTGAAGGAAGTGGAAAGCCAGGTGTTATCCACAGACTCCTGACACCTCATCCTACATTGTTCTGTTAGCCTGCCAACAGTTTCACTCTGGTATTTCTGGATTTGAAGGAAGGGATTGTACTCTGAAAGCCCCTGTCTGACTCTAAAGGAAAGACTGTTTTGCATGAGTTGAGCAGCTTTGAGGGCATTTCCCACCTTCCTCATTGTCTTCTGAAGGCACCTCAGACTGTATATCCTTAGGGACCACACTTTTCCAAACATATGCAGCATTTCAGCTTGGTTTTCTGATCCTGCCACTCCTTACAGCAGTTTGAAACAATGAATGTAGCTTGTCTCCTGCAGCCCAGCCCTGTTTGCATGTGGGCTCAGTTCTGGGAAGAACTGACCCTGTTGGGGTGGTCTGACCTCCAATATGTCAGTGCTGCAGCCTGAACCCACAATGTTCTTAGCCTTGCAATATTTAATTTGAGTCAGTATAAAGGCCACTTTCTGCACTGCATACTTTATTTTTTGGGGAGAGGTGTAGAGCTGCATCCAGAAAATTAAAGAAACACTAATATTTGGGAAGGCACCTCACACTGACAGCTCTCTGTGGACTGAGGTCAACTTTTGTGTAAGTGTGTCTCTGTCATTGTCATGTAGGCAGAAATGACCTGAAGCTACTTGCTTTTGGCAGCTGTTTGGATAACAAGCATTGTTATGCCTTAGTGATAAACAGAACTTTTTCACTTCTGTAGGACATAAGTAAAGGGGAGAAGCATTGCCCTGCTAATGCAGGGCTGGTGATTAAAAATTTTTTGTGAAGGGAGGTGCAAGTTGTGCCACCTCCAGAATGCAGCTCTTGGTGGTGGGAGTTAGTAATCAACTATTTCACTTTCTTTACATAAATAGTCATTGTGCCTGGCACTGCAGGATCCTTCAGGTAATTAAGTAGACCACATTTAGCTTTTTCAGACTGGAAAATTGTTAACTGTTTGTTTAATCAGAGACTGAAAGACTGATTCAGCCTGGTTAAGATCTGAATCTTGACTACTGTCTGCCTTATAACAAAGGTTAGGTAACTAAACAGTTTCTTCTAGAGTCCCCAAGAGGGAAGAAAACTAGCTGTAGTGAGAAGGGGATCAGTTGCTGAGTGCTGCCTCTTGATTCCAGTGGGATTGTCATGGTTTAGTAGAGGAAGGATTGGTTGTGGCTTTAAACCATTCTCCCAGTTCCATATTTTAGGACAGTATGTGCTTGGCTCTGTCCTCTGCTAGAGCATGTGGTGTGATAATGTATTTTAAATGTACTTTTGTTGCAAGTGTGTCTGGAAATGCAGACCTTCCTTACATGTACAAATATTCCTATTACACAGATCAATAGATTGAGTTTTCATGTTCCAGAGCAGCTTCACATGTAACATCCTTCCTTCCTGGCAGAGCCTCAGGAATAGGCTGGAGGTGTTAATGGAGAAGTGATTTGAATACAGCCTCTAGAAGTGATTTGCAATAAAACATGACCTATTTCAAGATAATATTAAAGCATAATATCTTCATTGCCTTGCATTCTGAAAGAAATTCAGAGAAACTAGACAGCAAAGATGAGAAAAAGTGGGTTCATTCTAGGAGTGTAGCTAAATGTAGGTGAGGGTTGTGAGAGCAGAATCAGTGGATGAGGTTTAACCTCTGGCAAGTTGAGAGTGTTGGAAAAATTGCAGAAATGATGGAGCATCTCAAGGTCGCTGGCACAAACCATCTTAAGTTGTGCTTTGAGTTTGCAAAGAACTTCTCTCAGCTTTTCTGGGCTCTGGCTGCTACAGCTGCAGGGTCTGATAGATGCTTTGGAGTGGGCTGATTTGCTTTGTGCTGCAATTGCGCCTTCCTGTTACCAGTCACCATGTTGAACCGTGACAAGACAGGTAGAATTACGTTAAAACTTTCCTGCCACGGGGTCTGTATCCTGTTGAGTAAAGAACAGTCTCTGTTCATGCCCTAGCTCTGTCCTGCCTGCTGTGGCTCAGGCAGAGGCTGCTCTGCTGACCAGAAGCTGCAATCTAAAGCGCTGTAACTGATATGCTGTGTGTAGAGCATCAGTAAATATGTTCAGATACAGACAGCTTTCAAACTTCCCCCTCATAGCTGATTCTGAGCTGGCATTGCTTTGACAGCTGACTCTTAGCAACAGCCTTATCTCTGTGACTTAAGCAGCCCTTGGCTCAAAAAAATTACTCATTGAAAATTAATGTTCTACTGGGAAATCAGGGCTCTGTGGCCCGCTTGATTTGTGGGGTGACAATACCATCAGCTCTGGCTGAGAATCAGGGAAGGTAGGTGAAAGTGGCCCTGCTCCTCTAAGACATGTATTTATTTCTGAAATACAGGGAAAAACCTAAAAGGCTTCCAGTCTCTTTATTCTTTGTGCTCTTGAGCTGCTGCCAGTGTTGACTCTAGCTTTGTAGCTGAATTTCTGAGGAATTCATGTGTGCCTTTGGCAGCCTGTGGTCTCTCTGCACAGCAGTTGGTATTTTAATAGGCTATAAGTTGCCAGTGGCAAGTCGTTCTGGTACCAGTTTCTAGATCAATGAGGCAGGTACAGATTTATTTCTTATTATTATTTTATTGCAGGAAACTACATTTTGTAGAGTTTCAGGAAAGAGCCCAGTGTCTCCCTCAGATCAGAAACCTCCCTCACTTCAGGGCCTATGTGTAAGCTCACA
The DNA here is from genome assembly GCA_013400515.1 of Erpornis zantholeuca. Lineage (NCBI taxonomy): Eukaryota > Metazoa > Chordata > Aves > Passeriformes > Timaliidae > Erpornis > Erpornis zantholeuca. The sequence continues at coordinate 272,086 of VZTN01028758.1, forward strand.
GGCCTGGCAGTGTGAGATGGTGAGCTCTGCAGCATGCACCTGTGTGTAGCTCTGTGAGGCCTCATCCGTGCGAGGACAGGCGGATGTGGCTCTGTGTGTGACCTTCCTTCTTCAAACAGGATATGTTCTGCATCCTCTGTGGGCTGCCAGCTCTGCGCTGTGCTTGCAGCCTGCTCTGAAATGGGTCAGGAATTATTTCATAGCTGTGGGTTATTGTATAATAACCAGAAGCCTTTATGAGTTCCCTGGACCAACATTTGGATCTGCATGTTTCTTCTGTAGCATCCTGTGACCTCATGTCAGTAATCCGTGCTGTAAAGGTGATCATTTCAGGTGTTATTTCAGGATGTGCCAGCCCACCCCAGTACCAGCTGCTTGCCCTGAAGGGTGAGAGACTTTTTTTTTCTCTTGCAGTTTATTCATACTGTGCCAAGTGCACTTGCTGGGAGACACGATGCACATGGCTGTTGTAACTCCGGACTTGGCATCATGTTCCCTCTGGTACCATACAGTGGGACTCAGCATCTCATTTTAGTGCCTGGGTTTGAAAGGCACTTCCCACTAGACAAACAGTTGTGCCTGTGTTCACTGCATGAACAGCCTTCTTGTTTGGTGTATTTTTAATCTGATGAGCAAGACAGGGAATTGTTGTGCACGATTGGAAATTGCTGATTGTTGTGGATATCGTTGTCATGTTCTTCTCAAGGGCTGCCCCTGTAGCTCAGCGGATAAGGCCAAGATGAGGAGCTGGGATGGAGTTATGGGGATGAGGAAGAAAATGAAGGGGAAGCACATGGAGACTAAAGGATTGGGAGGAGGTAAGTGTGGAAGAGACAGTATGTTCTACTTAAGCCAGTAGCATATACAGTCTATAGCAGCCACACTCCCTGTGGACAGTGAGTAGCTGAGCTGGCAAGAGAGCAGGATTGTGCCTTTCCTTTGGCTGGATTTATCCTACTTCATTGGTGAGAGAAGGCCTTGAAGGAGGTCCCATGTTGTAGTAGGAAGATGGGATGAAGCTAAAAATACTTTACTGCTGTATGCTGTATTTTAAATAAAACTCGAACTCTGTTCAGCCTGAAAGCACTGTGAGTGCTTACATGGGAGGAAGGAAGAGAGTATGTGGATTTAGTATGTGGATTTACTGTCCTGGAAGGGCTAGAAAGCTGCAGCACTAATTAGTGATGCTGCTTTAGAGACCTGCAAAGGTCATGTGGTTGGTAACTACCCTGAAATGTGCTCTCTTGAAATAAGCAATTAAAGCTAGAAAACTTTCTTTTGGCACTTTCTAGAGCTGCATGTTTCCCTCAGTGAGGCAAATCCCATCTCTTGCCATTCAGCGTACCAAATGTAGAAAACAAAATGTAAGGTTTGTTTAGTGCCTATCAAAAACTACAAAGCACTATGCTCCAGTCTGGCTTTGCAGTGGACAAGCAGATGAAGGAACCTGTAATAGAAAATCCTGTGAAATGGATATGGCCTCAGGGTTTCAGTTTGGGATAGTCACATACCTCCATTTTGCTCCCAGAATAAAACTTTGTATGAAATGACTGTGACAAGATGTTTCACTAATGGCTGTTGGGTTAATGATCAACAGAGACTCCCTCAGCCAGCTGCCACATGAAGGACTGGTCAGTGCATGCCTATCTGTGCTCCTGCCTGCCAATTGAGTTTCCATGTCTCCTGAACTGCAAGTTGGGAGTGCGAGGAGTACAAAATGGGGAGGCCAGAGTGAACCCTGATGATGTTTTCCAGCTGTCTTGTGCTCTGTCCCATCACTTTTGTTTCCAGTTTTTAAGGGATAATATTGCTCATCAAAATAAAAATGCAAATGGCTAGGAGAGGAGGAAGGCAACACTTGTCTGGAAAAAACCCTAGCATAGAGATTTATTTTTTTTAACTCGGCATTGTATCAGACTTTGAGGCTTTATCCATGCTCGAGACAGTAAAGGTTGGGCGTGGCATTGTGGTGTTCAGTGGGTTTTTGTTTGCATCTGTGTAGGCTGAGGAAAAGGTTTCCAGTTTGGTTGTGTTTCTATCATGCTTACCTCCTGCTAGTTCCTGTTCTTCCCATCCTCTCTTGGGCTGTGCCTGCACGTCAGAGAAAATAAGGGAGGCATGTAGGATATTTATAATTCAGCAATTTTTCCAGAGTCGTTAATGCTCCATTGCCCTGAAATGGAGCAATACCATTCGCACTTAGGCAGCCTTGCTGTAACCTGTCAGCCCCAGCTAGTGCAGCATCCTGCTTCCAGACTAAGTATTAAGGGCCGAGCAGAGGTAGTCTGCTTGCCTGTGTTACAGATTAATTATGCAGTAACCTCTCTGTAGGAAAGCTTTCCCTGGCTTCTGTCAGTAGCCTGTTCTGGTAACACCAGGCAATTGCACCTACATAAATGTCAAATTCTTTCAAGTGTAGTGCTGCTCATTTTGTACCTTCAGAAGCCTGCAGTGCTCTTTGCTGCAAGGGAAACTGTGCTGTGGAGGAGTGTATTTCCTACAACTGTTTCTGTCATTTGCTGCCTTTCTGCTTTGTTGAACACCATTTTTGTGCTGTATAGGGAGTAGCTGATCGTACTGTGGCTCCTATTCTCTTTAAATTCGTTTCTGATGTACGTTTGTAGCAATGACTTTTCCTGCTATAAGTGCAAGTGCATCTGTTCTTTCAAAAACAACCTCCATGTTGTTTTCTCTCCAGAAGTGATGCAGTACATCTCCCGTGTCATTTGCTCTTAGCAGGGGAGAATCAAGGGAGCATGTCTGAATACAGCTTGTGTTGACAGCCACAGGGCAGGTAAAGCCTCTCTGGTCCTCAGAAACCTGCTCCTGCAGCAGGATCCTGTGCTGACATCTCCCAAGGGCTTAACCAGCACTGACTGCTGCCACTAAATGCAGAGGTCTCCCATATTCTGCTTTTAAACAATCCATAATTTATGAAATTACCTTTCTTTCATTAGGACAAGTGGCACCATGAGATATTGGTCGTTCTTAGAGAATCGTGTTTGTCTGCAGTTGTGGCTCCAGAGGAGCAGAATCAGTTCTAACTGCTGCGTGTCAGACCCTTTTCTCTCCCCTCTTACTGGCTCTGTCAGTCCAGCCTGTCACCACGTCCGACACTGAAACTGGGGCAGAAGGGAAGGGAGAGTTGGGAGAGGCAGGTTTAGGAGTCCCAGCCCATCATCACTAGTACAGTAATGAGTCAGGGGTCAACAAGCTTTACTCAGCAGCCTCTTCTCCTTTGCAAACCTCTCCTGCTGAATGGCCTTTTTGCTGATAAACACCAGCAGTGATATATATTGATGGAAGGGACAGAGGTTCAGGGAGAACGTGTTTGGACCGTGTCCGTAAAACCAGTGACCTGGTTGGTAGTGCTGAATGGTGCCTCTATAAAGCAGCTATCGTAAAACACCTGTGTTGATCCTGGTATGAAAAAGCTGCTGTTAACATATAAAGGGCCTTCTCCTGGGCTGTTGTATTTGTTTTGAGTAAATATGTACTCTATAGAAGTGACTCATAGGGAAACACGTCTGAGCATGGTTGGGTGTTACCTCTTGGGTAACTAAACCTACTTTTAGGACCAGGGTTGACTTCAGGAAGCTTATTTACTGAAAGACTCTTCAGCAGGTTTGAGCCAAATTGCAGTGATGTTACATCATATGGTATTAATGAAATTATTCCAGAAATGAACTTGGCCTCATGTGCAGGTTAATTTGCACTATAAAGACTTCTCTGGTACAGCTACCTTGGTAAACTCTCCTGGTTGAAACACAGTTGATATTGGCAAAAAAAGTCACTTAACTATTCTGGCATCAGTATGTCTTCACATGCCCTAAATCTGCCTTAGAGGTGAAAACATTTGTCTCTGCATACCACTTGTGTTAGTGATGTTGTTCCTAGTCTTGTATTGATGTCCCTCTGAGTTTTCATTTGCCAGATTTACTATCCCAGCAAAGCCTTGGACTATTGAGTTGACCGATGTCTGGATTTTTCTCATTGTGGGGGGCAAGTGTTGATTTATTTTTGGTTTTGAAAGGGAGCTTTTTTTCTTTATAAATAGCTTTTTCTTCAGAAGAGCATCTTGTGTTCAAAGCTAGCTTTCTTGTGATACAGAGTTATAGCCATGTCTTGTGCCCTGTGAGGTGGGCACATTACAAAAGTTCTCCTTGGTGGAGTTTACATTGCTGTCTTTCTTCACTGGGAGTTTGAATTTAGTCAGCAAAAGGCAAATCTGGAATCTCTCAGAATGACAGCAAACACTTAGGGGATGAAGAAAGTTTATAAATACACCAGCAATGGATAATCAGCAAGTCTTCATTTTACATCCGTGGTCTACCAGAAGTGAAAAGTCTTTTGAGAAAAGCCATGGTGTGACACAGAAACATGTATTTACTCAGAAAATTAGTGTGTTATTCTACCTTATTCTTGTAAGCATCCTTACAGAGCAAACCATAGAGTTTTTCTGAAGTGTTTGGGACCATCTGAAGCTTTAGTTCCTTGTTCTGTTAGAACCACAGGGGAAATTTGATTTGTGATTTGTCCATAGGGCCAACAGGCCCTGAAAGAGTTGGGATTTTTTTCACCCTGTTTTAACTTTTGTGGGGTTTACTGTGCAGTTGTTGGTAATGAGCCTGAACACCCCTCCTTCTGTGCCTTCCATCCCCCCAGAAAAGGGAATTCTCTCAGCTTGGGTTTTTTCATCCACCTGTAAGTCTGGCTGGCTGGACAGGAGGCATAGGTTAGAGTTCATAAGGGATAACTTAGTTAAGTTGCCCTCATGCCTGTTTCATGCACATTTGATTGGTCAGTGGTTATAGTTGTGGAACATAAGATCTAAGAGATATTTAGGCCCAGAGTTAGACTAGTTCTTCAGAGCATGGTGGGTGTGAGGTAGCCCAGTTTTCTGCAGCACAAAGCAAGAGGAACAATACACGTGAGCCAGGCTGGAGAAGGAATCACTGGCATACAGCAACCTGAGTGTGGGAGCTGGTGGCTGACCTGGGCAGACTCAAGTGCAATCTGTAGGGCAGACCTGCTCTGTTTTTTTCTGCAAATTAAATCCTTGTAGATTGGTTTATGGGAGGAAAGCACTCGTGGTGGGCTTGGCAGCCTAGCACATGGCTCGTTCTTGGCTAACCCAGCTCCGACAAAGTCTGTTGGAACAATGGAAGTAGGAGTTGGTGTGGTGACTCAGTGCATGATGAGAGTTCAAAAAAAGCAAATGTGTCTTTTAGCATTTAATACACACGTTATTACAGACTTGTGTTTTAGTAACTGAGTCATCTATCCAGTTATTCCTTTCTTTACACTTAAAGAGTTTGGTGGTTCTTTGCTAGTGATGTTTTTGCTACTGGCACACATCCCTGGCCTTAGACCAAAAAGAGCTTGTGCTCTGTAGATGTGGCAAGAAGTCCTTGGATACGTGTTGCTTTGGGCTGGTTTGCCTTCAACACAGCATGTAACAATAGATGTATTGCACAGCATTTACTGGTTACGCTCCCTTCTTGGACTTGTTTTCCTGATGTCCAGCTTTTCTTCTTTGCTTCAAGATGACAGAATGTGAATTACAAATACCTCAAAGTACAGTGGCTCTGCTGGGCATGTCCCATCTTTAAAGTGCCATGTACCCATCCCTTGCTGCTTGCAGCCAAGTCTGTTAGAATTATTTCCCCAAGCCTTCTCCCTGCTCTACCCTTGCTTACCCTTCCAAAACTCATCTGACTTTTCTATAGCTTAAGTTCTAAAGGGTCGTTTTTCTGTGACTTACTTTCTCAATTTGGCACAATTTTTGTTCCCTTATGCAGCTTCTCCTGTAGCACTTGGTCACCAGCTGCATGTGTTTTCTTATATAATCTTCATTGTTTCGTTTTTCATAGTATTTTTAACATTGTTCATGTTAAGAGGAGCTTAACAGTTTTAAGATTTAGATACAAGGAATGGTTGGAAATATTTCTTCTAGAATAACACCCAATGGTTTGAGAAGCCCTGAATGTACTGGAGAGCCTGTCCTATCCAGTGCAGTGATCTGGAGTACATGGGATGCACTGCACTGGAAAGCTCTTGCCTGTGGGACATAGCGCCTGAGGTGCAGCATTTCATGTCTGTCACTTACAAAAGACACATATCTCGGTTTATGTGACTGGAGTCCAGATGTAACTGAATTAGTTGCAAAGAAGCTGTTAATACACAACTAGGAATGCTGATGCTGGAGGTTTTTGTTCTGGTGATTGACTGACTGCCACCCCCATTCTCCAGGAGGGATTATCACTCCCTGGTTTGTACTGGTGGACCTTTATCAAGATTGATCACTGCCTTGGAGGGAACTGTAACACGCAGGTCCAAAGCTGTATTTATAGAACTAAGTTTCTCCTGGAAATAAGGTTAAAGCCATAAAAAGTCAGTACCTTGCCTGCTAAAGATGATTTCTAAATCATTATTTGAATCCTGTTTTTATTTCATGCTCGCCTCATTGTTTTTGCTCCAGTTGTTTCCTCAGCTGCCTTTCACATACTTGGTGCTGTCGTCATCGTCCCCTGTCCCCCAGTGAAGCTGCCTTGACTGTTCCTTACCTTGATTTCTCAGTTGTGACTGAAGTTTCTTCCATTAGCTTTTTTGTTTTTTCCTGTACACTTGCCGTTAATCCTTTTTCCTCTATTCATCTCATGTCCAGTCAAGTAGGGATTAAGCAGCCTGTGTTCTTAACTGTGTAAGTGGAATCTGGTTTCCTGAGCTGACTTTCCCCTATTCTTCCTTCCCAGTACACTCTTCCCCACCTCCCCAGCTGCCAGTGAACAGCAGGAGTGGATGTATGTCCATCTCCAGCTGTGAGGTAGAACTGAGACAGTAGGTGAAACTCCACAGAAGTTTTGGAGTTTGCCTTGTTCCCCCTGAAAAACGCTGGGTTGTGCGATTGCTTTATTCTAAAAGCATTGGTTTAGCATTTAGAGAGCCTTTACATATCACTGCTCTGGTGCAAATAGAGAACTAAACAGGTGTGAAATTAAGCCACAAGGACGGTGTGGGTAGGTGTCCTTCTTCACCATGGGTCATTGGAATGGGTTTGCTGGGAGTTCAAAAGTTAATTTTGTGAGTAGGTGGTAGATGCAGTGACCTTAACTGCTGAACCCTTGTTTAAAACACTTGCAATGAAACATCCAAATAAGACTTGTTTCAAATGACAAAGTCTTGCTTAGTTCTCTCAGTAACACAGTCTGCATCATCTGTCTCTGAGCCTTTTTTCCATCATAGCTGCTCATGTCTACCGAACAACAACTAGCACTTGTCAGCTGGAGAATATGGGGTTGTTTGCAGAGGGGGAGACATCCAGCTTCTTGGGTTAGCAGTTGTTCTGGCCAGTGATGTAAGCTCAGGCACAGCAGAATAACTTTATTGTTGGGAGTTCCCTGCAGCCCTTGCACTGCTTCTGCTCAGGGAAGACTTGAGCAAAACCCCTCTGTATAAACTTGTAAAGCATATGTCCACCTCCAGATTAAACTAGGATTTCATGCATTGTGTATCCAGCTGGTTTTTATGATTCTGTGTGATGTTTCCCAAGGGATAAGGTGTGTCACTTCTTGGGCTATTCCTGGGATATGTTTCCACTGAGCTGCACCTATTGCTGCATTGTTTGCTTCTGCATTCCTACCTGTGTTTGGCCTCCATGAGCTTGACAACAAAATAAAACTGATCGTGGCAGCCCTAAGCTTTACTGATGTGACCTGTTCCTGTGCTGTCTGCCCACAGTACATCCTGCTCACTGTGGATTTCTCCCCTTTTCCTTACCAGGCATCTGGATGGCAAAGCCTCAGAGCTGCATTTTTCTTTAATAGTGTGTATACTGCAGTGAAGTGCCTGTCCTAAGCCCATTATTTGGGGATACCTGCAGGTTCTGGATTGTAAATCCAAACCAGCTAATGGCTAAATGAGGACTTGCTTTGTATTACATAAGTATGTTCACCCACTTTTGTAATTCCTGTGTTTTATAGGCAGTGATTAGGCATTGTTTGTAGCAGGACCTGCTGTGTTAGTAGGATGGGATATATTTTGGTGTGCTGTGGATGCCAGGGTGTGAATACTGGTTCCTGAGCATCTTAGAAAGTCAGTTTCAAAACAGGCTTTTCAGGGATTTTTCATTGCCCTTACCAAAAGTCTCTCCGGCAGCTTTGCAGTAGAAAACCTGGTTAAAATAGTAACTTTCTTCTCTGGAGCAAAATGCGGGATTGTTATAGGCTTTGCCAAACTAAGGGAGTGCCAGTGATTCTACTCTAATTCAGCCTTTGGAAGGGCTGGGGATTAGATGAGACTATTTTAACAGTGTCTCTGCAGATGAAAGCAGAGCTGTGTAAAGAAATGGTGCAGAAGATGCCCTTCAGGTGCCATCCACTGAAATAACGTGATTTTTTGTGTCTTTATCCTCCTCCGTGGTTGAGGGAATTGTACCTGCATTGCAGGGGTTGTGTTCCCTTACTCCCCAAAAGACCCTCTGCTGGTGCACATCAGGGCCCCTTGAAGGGCTGTTTTTTGTTGCACTTAAAAGAATCTGAGCTGGGAGTTGGCTTGGCAGCCTCTTTAAAATGGTGTTATCTCTCCTGGGCCTTATCAGATAAGGTGCTGCTGCTCCTGCTGCAGTGGTGAACCAGGGAGGAGGGTGCAGAGTAGGTCTGTTTTGAGGGGGATTAGTTCTGCTTGAAGGCTCTGACACAGATCCACATCTCAGAGGGGGGACAGTGAGCATGTGGACTGAGCATCAGAAATAGTAAAGCTTACCCTTCCCCTCTGTGTAATGAGGAGGAATAAATCTGAATACGAAGCTCTTTGTGTGTGCTTATCTCTGTACTGTCCCACTGAGCCTGAGGTTTTTCCACATTTGCCCCCACGCATGAAACATCAGACTGAGACACATTGCACTACTGAGATGTTTGACATTAAAAGCTGTTTTTTCTTGCGGCAGCCCTTCCCGTAAGGCTGTGGCCTTTTTATGACACACTGTCGTATGTGCGACAACCGCCATAAAGTAAGATTGAAACATCTGCTTTTCTAAAATGCTTTAGCAAGGCAAAAGTGTTTCAGCAGGTGGTGTGTTGGAAGGTTGATGCCCACAACTTAGCTCTGAGTCTGTAAATAGAAGTTTTAATCTTTGCTCTAGTGTTTCATTAGCTGGGTTTTCATGTGGGAGAGAGGTTCACAGCAGCACAAGATAGCATGGGTCGTATACGTGGCCTTTTTCCAGAAGTGTTTGCTTTACCAACTTGAATTCAGACTGAGCCTTGTGGCTTTCTGTAGCAGTGCTAGTCTGTCCATGGCACTAAAATCACAGCTGGGAAACATCTCTTCTTTAAGATCTGTTTGTTGTGTGTTTTTCTGCCTGTCTCCAGAGCTCTGTGTAAGATCTGAACCCTGAGTAGCCTTGGAGGCTTCTCTGAGTTCACTGCTGCCTCTCCAGAAGCAGGTAATGCAGTGGATCCCTGCTGTGCATTGTTCCTGTTACTTGAATTCTGACCATGCTGTGGTGAAGCACCTTCCAGCTGCTCTTTTTCTGGTAAATCTTCACTCAAGGGGTAGGATGGTGGATGAGGGATGCAGAAAACTATTCTTTGAGCTCTGGAGGTAGACGAGCAGCTCCAGGATTAGAAGATACCACTAAGCTCTTTCCAAAACTCCACTTTTCACAAAAGCTGCTACAGGATTGCACTGGTTTATTCTGAGGAGGTATATTTAGGTCTGGAAAGAGTAATTACACAGCTTTGAATAAGTCTGAAGTCAGAAGAGGGAAAAGCTTAGCTTGGCAGGGATTCAACCTTATGGGAGTCTTTTTGCAAAATTATACAGACAGCTTTTTTTAAAATAAAACTTCTAAAGACCCATCGAATTGGCACCTAGACCTGGCATTGGTCTGAACTATTTCTGGTTCTCCAAATACAGAGTAAAACTTAAAATTAAACACTTCTGGTTTTAAGCTGTTCGTTTCTGCTTTACTTTTAGTTGCCTTGTGATTAGGATGGAAGAAAACGCCTCTCAGTGCAGCCCTCACCATGCTTCTTGGGTGTTTTTTTGTTCCTGTATGACGGTTCCTAATTGTACATCAGAGAATATTCCAAGGCTAAATGCAAAACTGCTTATCATCTGAGTTCTCCTTCTTTTTGTCCCTATTTTAGTGTTCACTAATTACCAGCCTAATGATAGCTTGAAGAGAGATGGATAAGCAAAGCCCATTGTTTCTCCACTTGCCGTTTTTTGGAAATGTGGAACTAATATTTTAGAGTTTGATTTGAAACAATAGAGCTGTTGCTTGCTTGTCTAATGATACAGACCAAGGCCCCACCCTTTAAAAAAAAAAAAAGGTTGAAATTCATTATTGAATGATTGAAACTTGTGACGGGAAAGCAGCTCTGGATTTTGTCTTACAAACTCCTTCTTACCCTGTGCAGTGTTCCAAAGACATAAAAACCCCAAGCTATGTGTGCACCTGCACAGCTCAGGTTCATGATTACAGTGATGTGGGTAACATAACACCCCCAAATCCTTTTCCTAATCCCTTGCACGGTGTGGTATCTACAGCAGTTCTGGAAAGCCAATGTACATCCTTACTAAGAAGCAGAATGTCCATTAGAGGAGCTTACACTAAAGGCAAATTAGCTATGGAGTTCTTTATTGCTAATCAGTACTTTTTACCACGTTTTGAAGTAATTAGCCTTCATTGGACTTAGCAGCATCCAGCAGATGCTTAATCATGGCTGCATTGTAAAACGAACATGAACTCCCGGGTAAGGAAACTCATATACTAGTGCAGCCCTTGATCCCACTGATGATCCTGCAGCTGTGGGAGCCAGGCATGTGCTCTGAGATCTGGAGCTGGAACTTAGTCCCATTGATGCCTTGAGGTGCCCACCTAAAACACAGACACTAGAAAAGAACAAGAGAATAAAAGTAGGTATTTATTTGAAGGGCCATCAAAGGTTCATCCTTGGCAGTCAAAAGGCTACACCCAAGATGGACTCTGGGTCACGGGTTCTTCTTCACTTCTTCACTTTTATAAGTTTGGTCCATTAGCATATCAGGGTTAATTCTCCAGTTATAACCTCAGTTAATGATGTAATTACCCCAGGTTTGCCCCCCCCTCAAGGCTTTAGTTTACACATTTTGGGCCCTGGTGTCCTTGAAGAGCAAACCTAGAGAGGCTTGTTATGTCTAACCAGCACGAGAGAACTGTAGTTAACAGGCTGCATGAAACTTCAGAGTTACACACTAAGCATTACAGAATTTGAAAAATATAAAAGTTAAAACCTAAGATGTCACCATGAATGCTCTCGTCTGGCAGGAGTTAGAGCTCTTATCAGGGTTGGGAACCAGGTGTGCACCAGCACGCTGCTGTCTGAGTGAACATCTTTCACTTGTAGTTGCCTTCCAGCATTCTGGAAGCTCTGGTGTTGGTAGTGGCTTTAGCATTAGCCTTGCTTTCTAGAAAATAGCAGTTCCTTTTCAAAGATGACTATGCTTCTAATATAGTCAGTGTTCCCTGCATCCCCTTGTACCTGCATATGTTCGCAGGTGGTTTTCCATTCTGTTGCATACCTTCTCTCAACTGTATCTTGAGTTTTTCCTTCCTTTAGGTACTTTTAGATGCCTCTTATTGAGTCAGTGTAAGGTACCCAAATTTGAAATGTCACATGGCTAATTTGGCTGGCATGGTGAATATTTTATTATAGGTAAAACCTTTTTAATCCCTCTGGTTGTGTTTCTTCTCCTGTCTGAGAGAGCTGGGGTAAGTTGAGTGGAGTAATGAAAACCAGATCTCATCTTGAATTAATAATCCCAGATTCAAAGGTATTTTTGGCACTTAGATGTCTCACTTTTTACTGACTTCAATAGTGAGCCTGAGTTCTGTCTGGAAGGGCTTTAGGTTCCCTACCTTGAAGGATTTGTTGCCTTGTTTTCTCTTGTTTTAAACAGGGGTGATCAGCCTTTATCTGCATTACAGAGGATTACAGGTTTCAGTTGTTTGTCAGCTACTCCTTTTCTGTTCTCTGTGTTTGCCTTGGCTGGCACATCTGGTCCCACAGATTGTCTTGGAGGACCAGCAGGGACCTCCTGGTTCAGGATCGAGTCCCCAGATCTGTCCCTTGGGGGTCACCTTGAGGTTGCCCTAATGGCAATGTGAGCTACAGCTTCTTCCCATTCCTTCCCAGAAGAAGATGAGACACTACCAAGGCTGATCATTCTCCCCTTTGCCATCAGTCCATTTGGTTTACACCATGCCTGGGTCAGATGGTGGGAAGCCTTCCTTTCCCTGCTAAAGCAAACAGTTATCAGCTGCTGTTGCCCCTTTGTCCTGTGCTAGGAGGAGAGATAAGAGTCAAACTTGCTTGCTCACAACTGTCAGCAGTGCCTTCCGTTCCTCCCCCTGGCCTCATTACTTTGAGAACTAAACTGGCTGAGGGCCAAGCTCTGAGCCATAAATGGATCAGGTCCTGCAGAGGCTCAGTAGGAAACTAGAACCCCATGGAAGGACCCACACACCTTGTTTCCAGGCTCCTTTGAACCAGCCTCCTTGGAAAGGTGAAATCCAGCTTCCCCTCAGGGCTGTGCAGAAGCCAGAGCTGTACCTGAAGTGATTCCTGTGCTCAGGAAGGCTTCTTTTCTTCCTCCTGCAGGCTCAGTCTATGCTGGAGCCATGTGCTTTTCCACTCACCCTGGAGATCAGGATGGTCTGCTCAAAAGCTGTGCAAGCAAAACCACCTCTTCCCTGGCTGAACCCCCGCAGGATTTGAAGCGCAGTGTTTGCTTGGTGTGGCCCTGTCTGCCTGCACCACGAGCATTACCACATGTGTTTTTGTCCTCCTTCTAGCTGGCCATCCTCACTGATGTCCCAGCCTGAGAAGCAGGAAAGGACAGGCCATCCAGGACACACAGCACATTTGCTGTGTAGAGGCTGTACAAACAGACATGCTGGAGGGAGATAAACTTCAGCCCAGTTTGGGTATGGAGATTTGCTCCATCGAGGCTGGATGGTGAATGAGCTAAACTGGCTGAGCAGGAAATGTCAGAGAGCTTGTGGGAGCTTTAAAGGCAAATTTTGTTGATGAGATGATTAGTATTTCTGTAACCTGAGTGGATTTTACCTATATTGACTAGTGAAAACTTTGATGCTAACTTAACACCTTTGTGTGGTGCAGTTTCAGATGAACCAAGCTGTTGCAGAGGATCTTTACTTAATAGCTGATCTTGATTTAGCTTTGTACCTGTATTTGATTTTTTTTTTTTCATTCTCATAGAGAGGAAGTTCAGGAAAACTGTGTCCGCTGGAAAAAGAAATTCACCTTTGTATGTAAAATGAGTGCCAACCCTGCCACAGGACTCCTTGACCCCTGCATCTGCCGAGTGTCTGTCCGTAAGGTGAGCATCCAACTTTGCATCTGGCAGGTAGTGCCACCAGTAGTGTATTGGTAGTTGGTTACTGGCTGCTTTTTCGCAGCAAGAAAAATTGCATGGTCTGTGGTGGGAAGGAAGGATTGTTTGGGACAGGATATGCAGGAATGGAGCTTCCCTCTCCAAGAAGAGTCCTTAATGGAGGATGGGAGTGACCAAGGTGGTGGTAACCCTTGAGAGAGGCCTGTGAATCTTGAGAGCAGATTCCAGGACTGAGTAATGACCTTCCCCCTCAGCACATATAATAGCTGCTTTTCCTGTTTGTTTTGTCTCCCAATATAGGAGCTGAAGGGCGGAAAAACCTACTCAAAGGTAAGAGCACAGAAAGGGCAAATGTAGCAGAGTGATGATGGTCTTGTCTCCTGTTAGTGCTCTACACCCACTAGAAATCAGTGGCTGCTGAGTGAACCAATCTGGAGAGATGCTCATTAGTTCTTAGTTTAAGTCTGAGTTAAGAGATTTCATAAAAGCCTTGACTTTCTGGGACAGGATCCAGATTTCACTGGATGTGGATTTGAGATGCGGGTTGGAGAGATGATGTCCTCAAACTTTGGGGAAGTTCTGAGTCAGATGTGAACTCTCTGGTTTCTGGCAGCATGTCTCTAACAAAGAAACAGACTCCAATTCTGTTCTCCAAAACATGGCAGCCAGCTGGGGCTGGGGCAGGGGCAGGAACCTCACTGCCTTAGGAGTGCAGGCAGGAGCCTACAGCAGAAATCACTGCCTGCCAAAGCATAGGAGATGCCAAAGCCAAAGCCAAATTGGTCAGCGGGGATCTTAGTCTTGGTTTCTCTTCCCCGCATTTTCTTGTCTGTGCTGTGGGACAGACAATGGGCCACCCCCTTCTCCTCTCTGTGCTGGATCAAGAAACAATGTTGGCTTGGAAGCTGAGCTCACACAGTACCCAAAATCATGTTTGTTTGAAAATGAGTCACTGCTACTGGTTTCTAATAAACAGATGCTCTGGTCATGCACAGCCATGTAAGAATTCCTTCTCATCAACATCCTTTCTGAGGCCATGGAGGCAACTAGCTGTGAAGGGTGTACTGCACTAGCTCCTGTGTTCTGCTGTGCCAGGTGGGAGAAGGCAATGTGGCTGCCCCCATCATTCCTTTTTTTGTTGCTAATTAGGACATGGTCTCTAGGGCCATCAGTTTCTCTTTCACTGAATTCACACTGTGGGGAGGTTATTTGTTCTGCAGAGCTGCTTGTCCAGGGAGAGCAGCATAGCTGGAGGAAGAGACATAGTAAATGCAGCAGCCTGTGCCTCCTGCAATCTCCATCCTCAAGCTTTCAACAGGATTTGGAAAGGCAGAATTAAAGGAAGCCTGAAGGCACATTTCTATGGTGGAGTTAACCTGGAGAGCTTATTTGGGTCGTGTTCTAACCTACTTCCTTTTTGCTCAGTCTCCAGTTGTGTTTAGTGGCATTTGAAAGAGACTGGCTTTCTCCAGCCCAGAATTGGAGACCAAATCTCAAGTACTTGTCATCTCTTGGGCTGGTATCTTGCTTGGTCTCCTGTAAAGAAGACAGATGTGTTCTCCACGAAGATGATCTGAAGCAGCTTAGAAATGCCACACCAGAGAGAGTGATTGCAGTCTTGCCCTGTGGACCAGGCTTGTTCCAGCCAGGTCCTCGTGACAGAACTGATTTGAGCTTCCTAATTTTTCTAGCAGAAGTCTATGGTGCATGTCCATGCAACTATTTTCCCATTTTACACCATGAGTTCTCATCTTTTTAAACTATCCTAATGCAGTTGAGAACTTTTCCAGTCATGGCAGCAGATGTTGAGGAAAATGAAACTTATGAATGCCCTCTGTACCTGGTCTCCTGTCAGCAGGATCTGAGAGTGATGGGGCTGTTTGTGCTCTAGGCAGAGTTTCCAGTGACTTGCACACCTTCGGGTTTGACGTGATTGTCACCTCAGTGTCAGGGGTGGACAGAGCGGAAGACAGGAAGGACTGATAAAGCGGAAACTCTTTCTCTGAGCTGGAAGAAACACCATCAGCTGGCTGAAAAACTGATGAAACTATTCTGAAAGGTTATATCTGAAAACATCCTTTTGTTAAGGGGTCTTTCCTCTATATACTGGGAGTCTGCTTCCTGGAAGAGCTTCTGACCTCAGCATACCACGTGGGTTGCTGGAGGTTTCTCCCACACTCTCTGCTCCAGTGTCGGTCTCCTCTCAGAATTTAGTGCTGTGGTGGAGGAAGAGGGATCTGGGTCTGGGCCACCCCTGTGCGGTGCTGTTCTTCTAGTGTGGTGGTGCTGTGTCTTTGTCACAGTGATGGATTGCATCTCCCTCTGTGGCTTTCCTCTGTCCTGTTTATCTCTAAGAGATAAAAATTCACTGGTTTTTTCCTTACCGGTGAATAATTAGCAAACAGCATAGCCCTTGGCTAAAAGAGACAGAGAAATTTCTGCAGCAAGGGCTGAAGAAATACTTGCATTAAATGGAATTCTTAAGAAGTGAGAAGAGAGAGTGAAAGATTTTTTCCTTCTCTTTTTGCTGGTAAAAGCTTCCCTCTCTGTTGCTATTGCACATGAAGTGAACAACACGGAGACGGCTCATTTCATGCAGGAAAAAAGCACCTTTAATTTTTGACTTCGTATTTATAGATTTCTCGCAATGCCTGTGGATTGGAGAATGAGGTTGCCTCCTCTCCAACCACACTGTTCAAATTAATGGTCTATCAATTTTTATATTGTTGATGTGATGCAGATGTTCCACACCTGGATGTTTTGGCCAAATATGGAGTACAGCATGTCCTCTTGATCACATAAGATGAGACACAACTGCCTTCTATTCCTAAAGGTGTCTATAAAAGAAGCTATAACTTTTCCTTTGAGACACTGTGTTAATACACCAGGGATTAGGGCAGGAAAACAAAGGTGCTCTTCATTGTGTTTTTATTTACTCTGGAGGGATCAGTGGCCTTTTTGAAAATGCCTGTGATCTTCAGCTTTGTCACCTTCCCTGTTTGCTTCCCATTTGTCAGAGCAGGTTTAGAGAGCTCACAACTAAATCTCTCCAAATATTTCTCTTCCCTTCTGCCTGTCAAACATACCCCTTGCTAGTTAAACCTTAGCAATGTCGAGGAGGAGTGCTCCAGGAGCTGCCCAGCCCAGCAGCTGCCTCTGAGGGGTGAGGCACCGGCAGTGCCACATGGCTCTGGGCTTCCAGCTCCCTGTGCCCAAAATTGCAGTTGGTTTTTTTCAGGATGGTGTCACTTTCCCCTGTAACAATATCCTTTCATCTCCTGGTTCACATGCTCCACTGCATTCTGGGATGGCCCAATACAAAGAGTGCCTTATTATGTTTTGTGTATGTGTGATTCTGTTTTTTCCACATCGTTGTTGACCTACTGCCTTCCATGGTTATGCAACAGCTGCAGGCTGGTTAACACTGTCCTGGCCACCACCACTACTATACACCCTTCTTCCATGTGGGCTTGGCTTCCTGAAGGCTGCCAGGTGTCCATCTGGTTTGGGATTAGGAAAGTGACCCTGTCTGTCCTCAAGAACAGGGAATCTTCACAGCCATCTCTCTGTGTCCTGGCTCCTGTTTGTCCTGGTTCCTTGCTCACAAATGTGCTCTCTTCCTTTGGTCTGTGGGACACTGTGTATATCTTTATGGATACACTCTCACCTTCTCCTCCAATGTTTTCTTGGCTACAGCTGGGCTTTGCTGATCTAAATCTGGCAGAATTTGCGGGCTCTGGATCCACTGTCCGTTGCTGCTTGCTGGAAGGATATGATACTAAGAATACCCGACAGGACAACTCCATCCTAAAGGTACAACAGCTAGTACTTACACAGTAGAAATCCTACTTAAGACTTTGGGAAGATCAGAGTGCAGTGCCAGGCCTGAGAGAAGGTCCTGTTATATACAGAGACAGGATTTTGCTTTTGTGCTGCTAGACTGACTTGGGAAGCTTCCCATTATAAGAGTTGCCCTTTGATAATTTAGCATTGATTTGGCCAAGCAGTGACCCTTGACAAAGAAACCAGGAACAGGAGGAAGGGAAAAGGTTATGAGGCATTGTCAGCGTGGCCTGGCTGGTGTCCAGCTGAGCCACTGCCACTTGGAGTTACTGATGCCAGGGATTCAGGGCACGGAGGGAAATGCTTTGCTAAATCCCTGAAGCTGATTTCCTTGGGAAAGGAGCTAGATCTTGCTGATCTTTACACCTAGCCCTTGACTTCCTGGCTGTTGTGAAGTGAGGAGCTCAGTGCAGCATGGCTAATGATGTGCCTTGTGTCCCCTCTCTAGGTCACAATCGGAATGTCCCTGCTCTCTGGGGACCCCTGCTTCAAAACGTGAGTTCCTGGGTGTACCCCATTCTGGGCTGACACTAAAATTTATGAAGAGAGGGGAAATGATGCCCTTGATACTGGGAAGTACAGTAAAACTGGTTGAATCAGCCAGAAAAGTATAGCCAGCCTGTCCTGTTAATTGGTTTTGTTTTCTGCTCTGGCTTTCCCAGCTTGATTATTGCTGTGCACAGTATTTTTCCTGCTGGTGCAACTTAGGTTTTGGAAACCAGTAGATTTTGATGACAAACTTCATGTTTTGCCTGAAGGACAGAATTTCTCATGGCTCGGGGTTGGTTTCACTGACCTCCAAGAGGAGAAAGGTCAACAAAGAAAACAGTCTTGGAAGTGGACACGCATCAGCACATATTATGGGGGATAAAGATCTTAGATTGAAACAGCAACAAAAATACTTCAAGGCTGAATCATTTTAAGTATTTTTTTCTACAGGGCTCACAACTTGTATTAATTAGCAGAGAAATTGTAGTAATGTGGGGGTTTTTTAATGCATAATGATAGGAAAAAATAAGTACAGTTAGGCTGTGGAGCAGTTTTGCTGCTTAAAGAATTGTTGGTGAATCAACTAAGAAATACCCTGGCCACATTTTCCCTCACACCACAGTGCAGCATCACAATCCCAGCCCTGCTGTGG
This sequence comes from Erpornis zantholeuca, assembly GCA_013400515.1. Lineage (NCBI taxonomy): Eukaryota > Metazoa > Chordata > Aves > Passeriformes > Timaliidae > Erpornis > Erpornis zantholeuca. Next base: position 290,474 of record VZTN01028758.1, read on the forward strand.
TGTGCTGGAAGGTGTGTGACTACACAGCAGGGCTGCCACATGCCCAAAGAAATATTTCATGTTGCCTCCCAACAGTATGAGAGAAGAAAGCTTTACTTTGAGGCCAACTCTTGTAGCAGTTGTATTCTGGGCTAAAAGGTCCAATTTTAGGAGCTAGCTTGAAGTGTATAAATCAGCTCAAATTCTGTTTTAAAATGTTGCTTATTTTTTGGTAGGTTTGTTTTGTGAGTTGCTTTTCATAGTGCTGCAGCATTTACTGACATTTTTAAACCCTAAATCAGTGTAATCTGATTCTGAAGAATTTATCCTTCAGAAGGAAGTGTAATAAAGGAGTTTTGAATATCTTAAACCATAACTTTATAGCAGTAACAGATGTTTTAAATCTAGGGTACTAGGATGTCTGGTAATAATGTCTGACAAAATACCTGTTGCTTCTTTGCAATGGAAGCAAGTCCCACTGTTAGAGTGCCTGAAAATTACACGGAATAGGATATAAATATCCATTTAATATAAGTAAGTTCAGTCTGAAAGTCAAACCTCCTAATTTTCTTAAAGGATTTTTGCAGTCATTCCCACTTTTCCCTTTTATGTTGATGATGTGCAAATATCTAAAAATAGAAGCTGTGCATGTGGAATAGTCCTTGATCAGTAGAGCTTCTGGTAAATGACACTCTTAGTGGGTTAGGCAGGAATTAAACTGTGCTGAGAAATCACTTCCAAGCACTGATTTTCTGCAGCACTCCATGTACCTTCTCCTGCTGGGGTTTTTGGAAGGGGCAGAGCAGCTGAGCTGACAGACCAAGGGGCTGCTTCCACAGCTGCTGCAGGAACAGTTTGCTCGTTTAAGGTTGTAAAAGCCTTAAAAACCTGTGAAGCAAAGTCCCCAAAGCACCTGGGTGCATGCAAATCACTGATAACGTGATTAGGGAGGTTTTTTTCCTGGTAAAGGCATGCTGTGAGTTTCCTGGAAGCTTTATAGCCATTCCGCTGCCCACATTAAATATTCCATCTCCCAAAATATACTGCAAAGGTCCTCTCTCCTGTAACATCTTTGCTCAGAGCTACTGCATCAAACAAATAAAAGTTTTTGTTTCTCACTCTTCACTTAAAAACCATAATGCAATCCATTACTTCTAGTTCAGACTTCAGGCTATAGGGAGGTTAGGGCTCCAACAGGAGTATTCACTTTGCCATGCTGCACATACTGTGGCTTCCAACCAAAAGTACTTTTGGAGGAAGGAAGGGGGCTCTAGGCATTCACAGCTCTGCCCTGCAGTCAGCATTTACAAAGGGATGGTGCAAGTTCGCAGAATAACCAGAAAAATAATTATGACAGCTGGAAAAACACTTCCATTTCACTGAAAAGGAGTTTAATAGTCAGTTAAAAAAGGGAAAGGTTATTTCACTGTTGTAAAAGTGCTCTCATAGGGGGACAGGGTTGCTGGGATAAAAGGTTTCATTTTGGCCAAAGAGGTATAACAGAAAGGAAGCTGGAATTGAGAGTGGGACAACAGCAAACTGGTTCCTGTTTGTGAAGCCAGCTGGCCAGTGGACACATGTTGGGGGGGTGGGGGGGGGGAGCCAGGAAAAGGCAGCTCTGGATGGTGTCCTGGAGGACAGTGCAAGTTCTGAGCCTGTTGTCCTGTATAAATGAATGAATGGTCCTTTTTTGCCTTAATTTACCTCAAAAACTTGATTTTTCTTGTAATGCAGTCCAAGGTAGGGAAGACACCAGTCTTGCATGTAGGGAAACCAAACCCATCATCCCATTTGAGCTGCTGTTTAGAGGGCTGCCAGCTTCCCCCTGCCGAAAACGGTGGGATAGGCAGAATGATGCCTGCTCCCTGCCTGGCAGTCTGTAACCTCTTTCCCTTCTGATCACAGGCCTCCTTCCACTGCCAAATCCATCACCATCGCGGGGCAGGACTCTACCCTGCAGCTGACCTGCAAGGGCGAGGGAACCACCAGCAGCAGTTCTTCCACAATTGGCTCCCTGCGCCAGACCAAGCCAAGAACTGCCATTCTCAGCTCAGGTCTGAATGCTTACCCTGGAGCCATGCAATGTGTGGCTGCGCCTGGACACTCCTTTGTTTTTCCCAGCAGTGTTGAGTACAGAAATGCTTTAATTTTTCATGTGTTCCCACACCCATCCTCAACCCCATTGCTCATTAAGAATAACAAAGCCATCTAAGTGTAGCTGAGGAGAGGAAGGTTGAGTATTTGCCACATGCGTATTTTTTTAGTGGAGATAAAGCAGTTTGTTTTTTTTGCTGAGGATTTAATAATTCATGCACTGCACTCATCCCTGATTCCCACTGTGTTCAATGACACCATTGTTCTGCACTCAGCTATTCTGTTGCTCAGACTTATCTTCTAGAAAAGTTCATCTGAAGGTTTTAGAGGTTGGTTTAAGGTCTAGTGGCCTTGTTCCAGCTGCTGATGCAGTTCTTTGGCTTCTGTATGAGCCTGTTTTCAAGGGCACTGCATTTTCACATCAGTTTTTTTCCTTCCCAGCACATTCCAAATGTGCAGGCACATACACTGCACCAAAATAGCACTCAAGTGTCATCACCTCAGTGACAGAGCACATGGTGCAAGTGGTGTTCTTAAAAAACTGGCTAGTGTGTTACATTTGTGCACTCCTGGATAAGCTTCCCGCAAGAGAGACAAGCAAGGCTAGCAAAGGAGCAGAGGTTATGCTGAAGTATCTGGATCAAATTCAGAGATTATTTAAATGGTACAGGCTCTCTCACAAGTAACATAATACTGAAGCACCCATAATACTGTAATACTTTACTGCCAGTGGCCATCTGATGCTTTCTTGGTCTTAGCTTGATGTTTTTAACCATGGATAATTTCAGATAGTACTTGTCCTTCTAGACGCTACAAGCCCCCAGAGATGTTTGTAAATTCATGTACTGGATAGAAACAGTGATAAACTTGATAGAGAAGCTCACTGTGGTCTTCCCTACTGCCTGGGTGTTTCTAAGCCCTGTGCTGGCCTGTACAGCAGGGCTCTGCCATCAGACTTACCCTTTCCTTGATCTGTCATCCCAAGATCACCCTCCACTCCCAGCTGATCAGTGCACCATGTGCTGGCTTGGTTATGGTGTAAACAGTGTCCATTTGTTCCTTGGCAGGTGTCCCAGAAGAGCCAGATCAGAACCTGTCCAGCCCAGAGGAAGTTTTCCACTCAGGGCACTCGCGGAACTCGAGCTACGCCAGCCAGCAGTCCAAGATCTCTGGTAACCATTGATCCACACAGCTCTGCCAGCACTGGCCACATCCCTTTTCTGTCCTGCAATGAGCTCCTCTGAGAGTGATTTGCAGTCATCTCTCTCACCCTGCTCTATAATAAAAGCTTCCTGTTCAGTCTCTGCAGATGAACTTTTAGATGTCTAAATCTGAGTGTGCAGGAGCGGAAATGCTGCTGTGAAGCTGCCCTGCATGTTACCTGTGCTGCCAGGAAGGGGAGCAGATGTGGTTTGTAATGCCTTTGTGTTGGCAGGTTACAGCACGGAGCACTCCCGCTCCTCCAGCATGTCTGACTTGACCCACCGCCGTAACACGTCCACCAGCAGCAGCGCATCTGGGGGCCTCAGCATGACTGTGGAGTGTCCTGAGGGGGAGCGGGACCACAAACTGGAGAAGCCACCTCGCCCCCCAAGACCACCCCTGCTGCTGGACAGACCCTCCCGGTGAGTAACTGTGGGGCAAAGACCCTTCTCTGGGTAGGAGAGACAGAATCTGCTTCTTTGTCTTCTGGCAGCAGATTTTGTCTTTTGGATCAGATTGTAGCCACTGAGGAGACTGTGGTCAAGAGAAGCAGGACAGTATATAGAAGTCTGTGTCATGAAAATCTGAGTAAGTTTTTCCTCTCACCAGGAGGAAAAAGGATTCAATGGAGAGTCACCCAACCCGAGTAGATGACACCAGGATCGATGCTGATGATATAGTGGAGAAAATAATGCAGAGTCAGGACTTCACAGATGTCAGCAATACTGAAGGTGAGAGGAGAAGTCTCAGAGGGGATGTCTGGGCTGTTCCTTTTGCAAGGCTGCCAAGCTTTTACAGTCAGATGTGATCTGCCATGGGCTCCCTTCTCCTTTTGACAGCTATTTGACTTCAGTGCTTGCTGGATGTTTCTGTGGCAGATAAACCACATGAGTTTGAGAGCTGCGCATGCATTTACAGGTAGCACTTGCTGCTGTTCCACACATGACAGCAGAGATTGAATAGTAGCTCAAACAAGCAGGGAGAAAGAGGAAAAATACTGATTCTCAGTGCAGTGGAAATCAGTTGCATCAGCTGTCTGCACTGCTCTGGTGGCCCTCGTCCAGGGTCAGCCCAAAGGTATTTATCAAATGAGGAGAGCACAACTGGAGGTGAAACAGCACATCTCTACAGAAACATGTGTTACCATGTGCTGGTTATCAGGTCTGTCGGAGAGCTTAAGAAGGGGTTTTCTCCATTGCAGTCACAGCATCTGTTAGGAGAAAACTAATAATATAACTGCATTTGTTTTCACTTTCATTTTCCAGTTTAGCATAGAAATCAATCTTCAATCTGACTTTTTATCTGAGGTTTTCTGTTAAGTTTTAAGCTTGAGCCTAGCTTGTTATCTGTGCTTTGTTAAGTTACCATTAATCACCTTAAATTGTTGAACATGGTCACACTCTTATCCTATGAGGATTCACACCTCACTAAGCATGGGTTAAAACTGCACTGAATGCAGCTGCCTCTCACCAGTAGAACAGTCTGAGTGAATTTCTCCTCCAGTGACTCTACAAAAGCAGTGTGAGGCCCCACATCTCATCTGTTCAGAGGTGTACAAGCTGACCAAGAACTGGCATCAATGGAATTGCCTTAAAAGAGGCAGCTGGAGGAATACAGCTGAATTAATATCTCTGCCTTTATTCTTCCAAAGCTTCGTGCTGTGGAGGCTCCCTTTTGGAGCAAGGATATGAGTTCTCAGGGGGTTGATGGCTGTGGGAGCAGCACCAGAAAGTGTGGACACACTGCTGAGACACAGTTGTTCTGTGCTGATCATGTGTCTGGGAGGGGAGTTCCTGGCAGCCTCGGTAGTTCTGGATTTTGATGTCTGTCTTCCTTTTCTATTTGCAGACAGTAACCTGAGGTTGTTTGTGAGCAGAGATGGAACAACTACGCTGAGCGGTATTCAGCTGGGAAACAGGTAGGTTTCCCAAAAGGTGTCAGAGGGGCTTCAGAGAGCTTAGTGAGCTTTGTACCTAGGAAACTCCCACTTTCTGCTAAAGGAGAGATTTCTAAACATTATGTGCTGCATGGTGGCTTTATTCCCACATTAACAGCCCTGGGATCCCTTTGGTGGCAGGCTGCAGTTGCACTAGAGTATGAATGCAGTTCTCAGCAGAAGCTCAGAGGGATAATGAGATTCTGGTTGTTAGACCGAGGAACAGAAGTGAAGAGTGAAAGGACAAAATGGTAGAGGCTGGTTCCAGTTTGCTCCTGAAGGAGGGAGCTTTGCCTCCTGCTGGCCTGCAGCAAAACTGCAGCAGAGTGGGATTTATTGTCCGTTTTCCCTGCCTCTTATTGTCCCTTCTCCCCCTGCCTCGTCCATCATCATCGAGGTCTTGTGCTCTTGTGAAAGCCTTCTGAAGCAATAAAACTTTTTCTTGCCACTATAGCTCTTAGCACTGCTCTTGGCCAGTTACGTTTGAGGCTTTACTGCAGCTGTAAATTAAAATTTGCAATAATGGTAATGTAAAGATGTATCAAGTTAGTAACAAAACTGGGAGCACAGGCATGCTGGCTTTTTGTTCGGGATAGGATGTGCAGCCTTTGCTTGTACTTTAGAAGGGTTTGTGTGTCACACCCAGCTCTCTCCAGTGCTCTATTGCTGACTTGCCACATCCCTGTCCCCTCAGTGTTCCAGGGACTGACTGCCCACAAGGCTGACTCGTTATTGGCAGTGGTTTGTGTGAGCTTAGAAGATATGTTTGAGAGTGGAGAGCTCTGAAGAAAATTTAGCTGCTCAAAATGACTATGGAAAATAACCTGCCCTCCTCATCTCCCCCTCTGCCTCCTCAGGGTCTCATCTGGAGTTTACGAGCCAGTGGTGATTGAAACCCACTAAATGTGAAGAACAGGGTAGAGCTGCTGGACATAGGCCCCCTACCCAGTCAGCTGCCACATGGATGCCAACCTTTACCTCTCTTCATGCAGCATTCCAGAAGGGATTTCTCCACACCCCTCCCCATGTGTTTGCACTGCAGAACTACTCCAAGACCACTCCAGAACATGCACTTTCCCTGCATTGGCATTGTCCTTCTCTGCTTGCTGGTCCTTCCAGTGCCTACCTTCCCCCTGTTCTTGCTCAGATACAAGGTGTCTGTGAGACTTATCCTTGAGCTAGTCCCAGAGGATGTTGCTCATATGCATCTCTCATTCCACCCATTCATTTGCAGCAGGGGAGTTCTCAGCTTCTCTCTCCCCAGAACGTTGGGTTATACCACTGTGAACTCTTCAAACCACTGGGGATGGGGAACCATTCTAACCAAACCTAGAGCTGCTTGTTGGGGACACAGTGACATGGCCACTTGCAGGATGCTTTATTCCATTGACTCTGCAAGGGAGCATCACTTCCCAAGGCAATGGTTTTACTGAACAAGGTATGCTGTGGGGTACACTTCACTTTCCTAACCTCACATCCCCAGACAACATCTTCTCATAGGAAATGCTTCCCAAAAGTGCATTTCGGAAAACTACTGCAATTCAGCTGGGAGTTGGTGAACAGTTAAATGCAAGTGCTCGTCACACCACTGGCTGCAGCAGCCCTTCCACTGCTGGGCATGGAAGGGGGTGTTCATCAACTCGCATTAAAGGGAGCACTTTAGAGGTTACAGATTTTACCTGGAGGAGGCTTCTACTCACTATTCCAGTAGTATAATCTGTGTTTACTGGACTGATTCATCAAATAGTCCTGTTGGAGCTTGGAATACAAAGCCTCTTTTTTTTTTACTTGTTTCATTGGCTCAGGAAGGAAACTGCCCTTCTTGGACTGTGAAAAGAATCTCATCTGACAGCCCTTCTCTGGGCCAGAGCTGGATGCAGTTGACTGCAGTGGTCTCTGTTGTGGTGGTGATGTCAATTGCCTCTCTTGGCCTGGCCCATTAAGGGATTTGGTGTTGCTTGGCCTTTCTTGCCTTGTCAGCAGAGATCTGTGCTTGAGCTGCTTCTTTTTGGGGCTGAGGAGAAGCTACTGTCTCTGCCTTCAAGGGTAGAATGGGTGTTTGCTGCTGCATTAGCCACAACAGCTGTTCTGACCTGCTCTGTGGTAAGTGAACTTTCTGACAAGGCTTCAAACTGTTCTCTGGTTGATTTTTCAATTGCTCGTCTTTGGGTTTGGTTTCTGCAGTTGTTTGACACTTTTCCTTGCAGTGTGTAGCAGAGATGTCGATCCCTTTCAGCTCCCACTTGGAGATTCTCCTGGCAGCTGAACTGCCAGCGAGGATCTGGGCAGCCCCCAGCCGTGGGCCACCAGCAGGCTGTGCTTGCAGCCCTCCCTGTACAGTGCCCCTCAGCTGATAAGCTATTTCTGTGTAGTGCCCATTCCTCTTTTACCAGTGTACTGTGGTAGCACTCGGCAGCCATGCCCTCGGAGCAATTCCACACTCCGGCACCTGGCTGTGAATCTGCTCCCCTCTGACACTTGTGTGTGTGCACAGGCACACGCTCACTCTCTTCAGCAAGGAAAGACTTGTAACTGATCACATTGTTCAAATTCTTAGTTATTGTAAAGCCTTTTTTTAAAGGAGGAAAAAAAAGAGGAATTAACTGTGGTCTCTTTGGCACGAATGTGTGCAGATGTGCTAATGGAAAAGGGAGTGTGGCAGAATGAGAAACAAGGAATGAAAAGGTCTTGATTTAGCATCTTTTTTACCCTTCTAGCTAAGGATGCTGCATGGGGAGGGTACTCAGCAGTGGATCAGATTGTAGCCACTGAGGAGGAGACTGTGGCTCAGTAGTGTGGCAAAACTATACAGTTGCTTTCTCTGTTTTGATGGTTTCTCTCTTTGAGTCAAAAGGTTTCTTTCTGTGTTTGGACAGACCACTATAGGATATGCATCTTTTCCTTCCCTTTCCACCCTTTCCCTTCAAAGGGAATTGAATTTGAGTTAGGGTAAAAAGGGGATACAGGCAACACCTTGGTTTGGTTTAATGTAGGGAAAAAGTGTTTGGTCTTTTGAGACCTTCTAGAACAAAAGCTCTTTCACACTTGCTAGGTTTTTTTAATGGTGATCTCTGCTTCATGCAGCCTGGTAGGTTTGGCACTCAGTTGCAGGCTGCTGAGCATCCTGCCCCGTTCCTGAGGTGCCCGTGTCTGCAGGAAGGAGAGAACTGCTTGCCTTTCTCTCTCCCTGGAGCATTGCCAGAATGACAGGCCTGGCCTGACCGTCTGCTCAGGTCAGAGTGAGGGCAGAAGGAGGCTTGGACAGCAGTGGCTGTTCCTGCCCTGTCTGTGGATGGCCATGCCGAGCCAAGGGTCTGGCTGCTCCCCAGGGGCCAATAAAGCCCCTCAGGAAATCAGATCTAACCAGGACTTGAAAGGAGCAAACATAAGCCAGGAAAGAGGCCAAAACCCAGCTCACTTCTGCTCCTTTGCTTCTGTTCCCATGAAAAACAATGGCAGTCACTGTCAGAGCAGTTGGGATCCCAGGGCATTCTTTTGCCCTCCATTGGCAAGAGTCAGCTGCTCCAAGGCACTGGCTGCTTGGCATGTCGCAAAATCCCCAGTGGGACAGAGGGAGGAATATCTTCCCAGCAAAGCAAGAGGAGAAGCAGCTGAGCTTTTGAGAGCACAGTCTCTCCCCAGGCTGGCAGAGGCATAACCTGCTCTATCGCATCACTGTGGCCAACCTGGGCATGTCTTTGGCTTGTCTTCTGGTGGCTTGGCACATCACTGCTTGCATTTTTGATAACTGTGTCTCATACGGTATTTCTTCCTTGTCTCCACAATAATGACTCCACAGATCCTGGTCTTTGTGTGGCCTTTTAGCTCTCCTGCCCTGGTTTTGAATAAGTAGACCTAGTCATCCAGCCTTGCACAGCACGGCTGGGGCACCTGGAGCAGACCCAGAGGGAGGAAGGAGCAGTCTGTTCCTGTTTGTAGATCCCCTGCTGCGCATCCAGCACAAGCAATGCCCAGCAGTCCCTAGGGAGCCGTGGGCACCCGAGGTGGTGGCTGTGGGGGTCACTTGTCCCACACGCTCGCTGCTACCTTAGGAAGCTGCGTCTCATGAGCACTTTTTTCCTTGTGGCATTGCTGCTGCCTGTTTCTCATTGGACTTTGAACATTTAAGAAGTGAATCAGTTTCCAGACCCAAGCCGCTGGCTAGTTTCTTTTGGGTTTTTCCTTTTTGTTGTGAAGTTTATGGAATTTTTTTTTATACAAACCCAGCAGGCTGGTGGTTTTTGACTGCATTATTGTTTCATTGATATTTTATTTCAGGGGGGCTGAGGGGGAGATGTTCTTCCCCACATTGTTCCCCTTCTCAGGGGATTCAGAGGTGGCTTAAACAAGTAAAAAGACCTTATTGGCAAGACTCTGCATCCCCTGAATCTCTGATGCTGACGAGCAGGGCTGCTCACGCACGGCTGGCCCTGGAGAGCAGAGCTGGCTCTCTGCTTCAGTCTCAGGATCAGGCAAAACGTGTGGGCTCTGCCCTCCCAGTTTCTAGACCTTTAATTCGTGGAAGCACATTGCAAAGTGTTAGGAAATTCAGTGTAACCTTTCTACTAACTTTTTCTTTTTTTAAAACCAATATAAAACTGAGTGTCCAAAAGAATGGGCTTAATTGTTACTTGGTGAAGGAGATGGGTTTCAGCTGGAAATTGTGATGGGAAAAGGGGGAGAAGGATATTGCTCTCTCATCATCTTTTGTATAGTCAGCACTTTAAATGGGGTCCTCGTGCTGTCTTGATCTTTGGAGTGATGGGCAGCAGGTGTGATTTCTCCCCCTGTCACTGCCACATCACTTTGCCCCCTACAGAAAGTTAACAAGCCCTTTTAAATGTTTGCTTCAGTTTTTAGAGGGTTCTGAACCAGGCAGAGGCCTGAAGAAATAGGTATTTCATTCTCATCCGAATAGGAGGGGTTGACTTTTTATTTATTTTGTCGTTGCTTTTCTTTTTAAGTGGTTGGCAGTGCAGCTGGTCTCTGTACTGCTGCCAGGAACCTCTGGGAAAACCTCACTCCAGGTACGCTAGAGCACCTCAGTTAAACCCCTCCTGGTGAGGGGCTCCCTCTCCCCTCCTCGCTGCCTTACCCAGGGGCTGCAGACCCCCCCTCCACCCCTCCTGCCCCGTCTCTGCTGCCCCACCTGGTCTCTAGCTGAGTTTTTGCTCTGGGGACTGAGCCCTCTGGACAAGGCCAGTCCCCAGGGACAAGTTCCTACAAACTCTGCCTGGTCGCAGGTGTTTGTCCTTGAAAAGCCACTTCCTCGCTGCCGGGGGGGATTGATGAATGCAAAATTCCCCCACTTCCCTCCTGAGAGCTGTGTCCATCAGCCCCCTCCCTGCACCATCCTGTCCCACTGCCTCCACAGCACCTCTGCCCCACCGGGAGGCAGTGGGTGTGGAAACCTGGGAAATGAAAAGGAATTTGGATGAAGCTCTGAGCGAGGGATGCAGCTGATCCTGGTAACTTGCCTCAAACACATGGAATAATGGTAGAGCCCATATTTTTGTGGGGGGAGGGAGGGGAAGGGGGGAGATCATGTTTTATTTTCTTGAATGTGAATTGAGCTTGGTGACCTTTAGCTGAGGCACACTCGATTTGTATCAGATTCTATAGAGAGATGGCTGATATTTTTGGAAAGGGAATGGGTCTATGCAAACTTCCAAAATTGCTTGAAAGATAGTTTAACATTTTTTTACTTTGAAAATCTAAAGATAAATCTAACTTTTGTCTTAAAGCAGAAGTGAGTTTAGAAAGAGAAGCTACTTCCACTGCTCTATTTTGATGATGATTCTTGGAAAGTTTGGGCTGGAGGGAATGACTATTTTTCACCATTTCTATCTTGCTCCTCTAGTTTTTTTGTTTCTTTTTCTAACGGAATGCTGTGCCGTCTTTGATTCAACAGATCGTGTTTGTATTTTCTGTATCTGGTTCCTAACGTAGAGAAATAACAAATATGAGGAAATCAATATAATGTCAAATGTTGTTACGGTTTGGGGGAAAAAAATAAAGGTTTTTTGGTACTTCACACTGATTCTTCTTGCTCCATTTCTTGCTTTAAATATCTGCTGAGGAAGCAGGAGGGTGAGAAGGGCATGCTCAGGCCTGGAATAGAGTTTGGATTTGCCTTCTAGGATTGCTTTGGTGACTGGGAGCAGAGATCACTGCCAGCCCTTCCCTGGAGATGGAGAAGGGCTGGAGAGGGCAGCTGGCAGCACAGCACCAGTCCCTTGGAAGCAGCAATCTCGGGGAAAGGTGACCTGCCTGAGTCACCAGCCGTGTCCCGTGTTCTGTTCCATCTGTCCCAGCCCAGGCTCTGCCTAAACTGCCTCTCCTGCTGGGGCTGCCTCACCAGGCTCGTCTGGGGGATTGGGGCCACAGCCCAGCAGTGCTCCAGGGAATAAATCTCTCTGGATCCCCAGGGCTCGTGTCTGAGCAGCCCCTCAGGCCCCCCCCCAACATGGGCCACCAGAGGCTTGCCATCCTCTTTATGGAAGGTGATCCAAATTCAGTGCCCAGATCCTCATTGCTGATGCCTGATAAGGCTGGAGGGCAACAGGAGCCCTGGGAGGTGCCTTTTCCACCTTCCCAAAGCCTCGGCCACACAAAGGTCAGTGTAACTTTGAGTCCCGAGCACGGTCTTCCCCTTTCCCTTGTTTCAGGAAGGGGAGGCAGTCGATTCTATCTCTCGTGTCTGTTCCTTCGCTGTTTGGTCTCGCTTTTCCCTTTCCTCCCGCTGCCCCCTGGGTGTGTTTGGAGGAACGGCTGAGGCGTGGCATGTCAGCGTCCCGGGAGATGGAACTGGTGTCAGGATACGTCACTGCCACAGGTCCCGGGGACAGGTGGTAGATGCAACCAGAGTACCGTGTTCACGAAGGTAACAGCACTGGAGCAGCAGGAAGTCCGAACTGTAAGAAGGATCTCAGACCTATGGGTGAGACAAGGAAGGCAGGAGCGCTGACCCCGCTCTCAAGCGCTACCCCGGTGCCAGGCCCGCCCCCGGCCGGTCCCCACTGCCCTCTCTGGGCGTCTCGCGGCTCCAGGAGCTGACGGAATCGGGGCGGGGCCTCGCTCGCGCCCCCGTCGATTGGCCGCTCC
>VZTN01028758.1:302832-339630 GCA_013400515.1 Erpornis zantholeuca
GGAGAGGAAGAGGCCGGGGCGCCATGGTAAGTGCGGGCCCAGCCCGGACCGGTCCGCCGTGGCGGGGGGAGGAAGGGTTCCTGCTCGGCCCGGTAGCACGGGGGCGCTTGGGCTGAATCGCGGCCCGGAACCCGCGCGAGGCTTCCTGGCTGCCACCCCTGCGGAGAGACCGGGCCCGGCCCGGTTCTCGAAATTTCTCGAAATGTGGCGTGTGAACTGTCTCAGGAAGCTTCCTGCGGCAGGGCCCGACAGCCCACCCTGGATTAGCCCGCCGCAGTATCTCACCCACGCGGTGCCCCTGCCCCGGGTTTTCCCGGCCCCGCAGCAGCGCGGTCATGTAACCAACAGCAGGTGCCTTGAGCCGCTCCTACACAGGCCCTGCCATGGGGATCCCGCTCTGTCTCTCCCTTTGCAGGCCACAGCGACGGACCAGCTGGTTGGGTTCGGCTTGGTCGCCTTCAGCCTCGTCCTCTTTATTTACTACACCCTCTGGATCATCGTACTGGTACGGGTTTCCTCTGGCCAATATAATCCCAGTCACTCCATACTCGGGTGTTTCCCTGGCCTTTGTTCAGGTGATGATGTGCCTGTGTGCCCGAAGGACTCTTGCCTTCTGGGTTAAAAATTTCAGGGCAGATCTTCCTCTGTGTGCTGGTGCAGTCCTTGTCCCATCTGGGTGTTCCTGGCCTTGCCTGGGCAAGACCAAACATTGATCGTGGTGCCCACCTGCTCTTCCAACATGGGCTGACCCAACTAGGGCTGGATGAGCCATTAGGAAGAGTTGAAGCCTGGCCCTGATGGAGGTGTAGTCATCAGTGTCCACATTTGCATCTGCCAGATTCCTGGTTGTGGTGGGAGATGAAAGAGGGAAATATACAAAGAGACAAATCTTAACAAATCTGGAGCCTGGTAGGAAGGACAAGAGTTTAGGGAATGCAGGGCTCTGGAGAAGCAATTGTGAGGCTGCCCATTTCTGGGGACCCATCAGCTGGGGTCATTAGTGATTTTCTCCCTGGAAAGAAGCTCCTCCCCACAAGTTTTCCAGGTGTGAGAGGCCAGGCTCAGCCTTGGGCTAATGTCTGAACTCCAGCCAGCTTCACCTCTAACTCCAAGAATTTTGAATTCCCCTCTTGCATCTGCTCACTCTGCTGCCTGATCCACGTCTGTACTCCTGGCATTCCCAGAGCTGTAGTGGGAATCCTCACACTGCTCCCTAGTGTCCAGAGCCTTCCACTGGCCTCCGCAGAGGTATCCTGGTGGGATAACCGTGGACCAGAGCTGGTGTCAGCTGCTCCCTTTTGCAGAGCAGAGAGACAGGGATTTGCTGTGTTCTGCACCAGCGACTCTGCCCACCCTGAGGCCCCGGGGCTGTGGAACCCTGTGCCAGCCCCAGTAGCCACCCCCCATTGTCCATTAACTGCCTAAGCCTTCACTGCCCACCCACTCAGATATTTCTGTCCTTCTCCCAAAACCTAGAGGCTGCACTGTGAGGTGTTGTGCCCACCTGCTGACACCCCTCTCTGTCCCTGTAGCCCTTCATCGACAGCGACCATGGGATCCATCAGTATTTCCTGCCTCGGGAATATGCAGTTATCATCCCTGTGGCGGCCGGGCTGCTGCTGCTGCTATTTATAGGTGAGAGTTATTTCTGTTGTTCTAATTAGAAACTTCTAAATTAGGAAGAGAGAAGAGGGTTGCTCAGGTGACACTTGTAATGTGTGACACTTGTGACACTCTCTGTGGTTACTCTGTGGTTACTGCTGCAGCTTAGCCTGGCACAGTAGCTGCAGTAGCCTGCAGCTTAGCTTGGGCCTGTGTTTGTGTGGGACTGGCTGCTTGAGCCTCTGGACAAGAGAATTTTCTTGCTCTCTCTGCCGAGATTCTGTTTCTCATTACCAGGTGTTTTAGAAGTGCCTGGAATTAAAAGTTTCCTACCTGAATCTGTTCTCTCTCTCATGGCAGGTGTTTTTATAATGTTCATCATGTGGAAGAGCAGGAAACCTGCCAAGAAATCAGACTGAAGGCCCAGCTGAGGAGACGAGGAGGTGCCCACGCTGCAGCATCGTAGCCAGGAAAAGACTTTTCCCTGCGGCTGCAGGCAGACATCTCCTTCGAGGTGCCCCGCACTGAGCTGGTCCCATGTTTCCTCGTGCAGAGACTAAAACTGTAGTTTACAATTCACTGACCAAAGAGAAGCAGGATTCGTCCAAGGCTCATCAAGTGAGGGACCAAAGCCCCTGTTGAGGGGCCTGCTCCCCAGCTGAGGCTGCCCTGCCCACTCTCTGGGCACTCCTTCCCTTCAGCTCTGGCTCTGCCCAAGTAGTTTGTTCCTTCTAGGAATTTTTAAAAGTTTACATATGGTTTGTGGAGGTTTTTTGATTCAAGTCTGAGAGGAAAGAAATAAGACTTTGGGCTTGGAAAGGACAGGTTTGCCTTCTCCATTTGCTTCTGGAAGGGCTAATCACAGTGCTGAGGGCTCTTGCTTTTCTGAAGAGGGACTTCCTCGAGGCTGGGTGTGCAGATTGTGCAGGGACAGCTGCTGCCCTCTGCATTCCACCATGCAGTCATGCAGCTGAGGGAGTGGTGAGGTGACGTTGTGGAACACAAGGAGGTGTTGGATGTGGTTCCCATCACAGCTCTCAGTTCTGTCTGGATTTCTGGCCTGGACAAAGGCTCTGTATGCCAGCCAGGCTGAGGCTGAGCCAGCAGGTGTGGTGGCAGTGTCCTTCCACCTCTCCTGGCAGCAGCTGCTGCCCTGGCAGCTCTCCTGGACCACAGCAAGCAGGATCACCCTCAATAAAGGTCTGTAAGGTCTCACTCCTTGTCCTCTTCCCATGCCAAGGGGTGCCACAGGCCTGCCAGTGTGGGTTCAACTGCATGGCTCTGGCAGTGCATGATATCTTGCTGAAAAGGTCCTGGCAGTGAGGTCAGGCAGGGAAGCACCAGAGAGAACCTGGCCCAACTTTGTGCTGGCTCTGCTGTGCTTGGGGCTGCTGTACCCTGCCTGGGGAGGGCATATTTGGGCACTCTGACCCTTCTTGCATGTACTGTGAACTTTGCACCAGCAGCATGTCCCACGGTTTCCTATCCTGCCTGGGGGTGATGCTGGTGGCTGGAGGCACACGGAGGGCCACAGGTCTTGGGCTGAACCTCGCTGCAGGAGGCAGTGGAGGGTCCAGAGGTGAGGCTCTGTCTAGAGCTTTGTTTCCAGCTCTTACAGAGGCTGCCAGGCCATGCTGAGCTGTCAAACCCCTTGCTGCCCTTCCCTACCCCTCACCTGGCCAGGGCTCAGCCTACCCCAAGGGTGGTTTTGGGCTGGGGCAGAAGCAGGAAAAGGGGGAAAGAATTCTGTGGTGACTGAGCAGCTCCAGTCTTCCCCCTCCAACCTTGCTTCCTGTGCAGGAGCGCAGTGGTATCCCTGTCACTTCCTCTCCCACTGGTTCCAGGCTTGTTCAGGGCAGTGTCCAGGGCTGGTTTCAAGGTTACATCTCATGTTTCTTCATCACCAATGGGAGAAATTAAAGTCTGGTGCCCCTGTCCTGGGCCAGCAGGTAGCTCCCTGTGGGGACACTTCCCGTGGGTGTTCTGTGGCTTGACCCTGGCAGGAGAGGCTGCAGGTGATGGGTGGCCCCCTGGGGCCATTGGATGGGGTCTGGGGTACCGAGGGTCTCGCCTACCCCAGTCCCACTCCTGAGCCATTCTGGATCCTTGTGGTGTCCCTGGGCTTATCGGGAGCTGGTGAGAGAGCAGAGGGGAAAGGGAGGCTGCAGGAACCCCCGAGCGGGAGGGGGGCCTGAGAGGGCAGAGCAAGAGGGGGAAAGAGCCATGGGGTCGCTATCGAGGCATGCGGTAGGGAGCGAAGCGGGGATCGGTATCGGGACACACGAGGTGGGTGCCGGGCTCGGTTCCAGTGCGCTGGGCACGAGCCCACGGACACGGGAGGGCGCGTCCTCGGAGGAGCCGGGTCGCGGGGCGGGGCGGCCGGANACACGGAGGGGTGAACTGGACACGTAGAGAGACCCCGGGAAGTCGTGGGAATGAGGATGCGTAGGGGGTGATCTCGGTCATGGCCTCGAGGAGGTCCCGGTACGAGACGTGGGGGGGGGATTCCGGACGTTGGGGGACAGGGGGGATCCCTCTGGGCGACCTCATCCCGGGGTGCCGCCGCTGAGCCCGCTCCGCTTGCAGGGTGCGAGCCCCCACCCTCCCGGTGACCCCCGGATCCCTCCCGGTGACTCGCCAGCCCGCGGAAGATGAAGACGCTGGTGAGTACCCGCTGGGGCAGGGGACGAGGCCCGGTGGGACCCCGCTACCATCGGGGGGCCGCTCGCCCCAAAAGCGGTCCTGGAGGGGGGCTGAGCCCGGCTGCTGCCGGTGCCCGCGGGCGGCACGGAGCTCGTAGGGTGTGCGGGCATCGCCGCTGCCGGAAGTGAGCCGGGGACGGTACCCCGCGCCACTCACCCCAACACACCCCAACACCCTCCGAGGGGCAGTTCCCTCATGGCCACGGGAGCCACCGGCACCCGACGCGGGGCCGATGCACGTGGACATGCCCGGAGAACTTTCCCCGCTCTGCTTCTAGGTCCGGCTCTTCCTAACGCTGGTGTGCGCGGTGGTGGTGGCGGTGGTGTACATCCTGCTGTGCTCCCACGCCCGCGTGCAGCCTTGCTGCCAGGCCCCGGGGCTGCGGGACAGCCCCAATACATCCAACGTCCGCAGCTTCCAGGGGTACAGCCGCGTTCCTGACGGGAAGGTGCGTGGGGATGGGGCTGCACTGGGGCCCACCTGTGCCTCAGTTTTCCTGTCCTTTGGGAAAGGCAGGCAAGGGCTGTGGTGTATCCAGCTGCTGCAGGAGGGAAGGAGGAGCTGACAGTGCATCTCCCCACAGCCGCTGGAGCGAGAGCTGTGCCGCCACTGCGCCATTGTCTCCAGCTCAGGGCAGATGCTGGGTTCGCAGCTGGGACAAGCCATCGACAGGCAGGAGTGTGTCCTACGCATGAACCATGCCCCCACCACTGGCTATGAGCAGGACGTGGGGGCACGTAGCACTATCCGGGTGGTCTCACACACCAGCGTTCCGCTGCTGCTGGGGAACCAGCCCTACTTCTTCCAGCAGTCCCAGGAGACCCTCTATTTCATTTGGGGGCCGGCAAAGAAGATGAACAGGGAGAAGGTGGGCTCAACCTACCAGGCACTGCTCAAGGTGATGGAGAAGTACCCCCAGCTGCAGATCTACACCCTGACCGAGGAGAAGATGACATACTGTGATGACGTCTTCCAGAATGAGACGGGGAAGAACAGGTACTGCTGGCTCCTGAAGAGCTCTGTCAGGTCCCCGTGATGTACCACCTGTCCCTCTCAATCAAGCACCCGTAGTGTGGCCAGGCCAGCAGCACAGTGCCACCCACTCCAGTGACCGCAATGCTTTGCAGGATGAAATCCGGCTCCTTCCTGAGCACGGGCTGGTTCACCATGATCCTGGCCATGGAGGTGTGCGAGCAAATCCGTGTCTTCGGCATGGTCAGCGACAGCTACTGCAGGTGTGTGGGGGATGGCGGGGGCAGGCATGGGGTGGTCTGGTGTCCCCCCAAGTCCCACACTCACCCTGTTCCCTGTCAGGGAGAAGAACCACTCCAGTGTGCCGTACCACTATTTTGAGAAGGGCTGGCTGGACGAGTGCAAGATGTACCTTATGCATGAGCGAGCTCACCATGCTGGGCACCGCTTTATCACTGAGAAAACAATCTTCTCTCGCTGGGCCAAGAGGAAGAACATCATCTTCCATCACCCGTCCTGGGCAGGCGGGTAGGGCGTCAGCCATGGGGTGTGGCAGCAGGAGCCTCGGCAGCAGGGCGGCTCTCATCCTGCAGTAACATGTCTCAGCTCCACCAGTGCCACGGTTGGACAACTTTTGCCAAGCCCTGGAGCAGGGAGTCTCCATCTCTGCAGCAGAAGTGCCTGTTTCCTGAGCCAGTGGATGGTCTGGGAACCCCCATGAGCTGGCACATGAGTTGGACCCATGGAGCCCCATCAGCTCCAAACACCTGTTTGGATGGACCCAGGGAGACTTGGTTTTCCACCCACTCTACTAGGAGGAATATTTAATGCAGGATTAGACATGCTGCTGGACTCCAACAGGACACGGGCCACAAGCTGGTGCCTCTCACGGAGACAAAGTTCTACTGTGGTCCTTGCCCCACTTGTGCCCTCTGGACAGTCCTGGGTGTGGGACGCAGGCAGCTGGATCCAGGCTCTGCCTTCTGCTGCTTGGTGCTTGCATCCCCCCAGCTGGGAAGCCCTAGAGCCGCATGTGCCCAAGGGGCTCTGAGTTGCCTTGTCGCAAGTGTACTTGGATTCAGACCAAAGTAAACATGGCCATTAAAATTGTTTTTAATTCAGTGATGCCCCCTGCTGTGTCCTTTGCTATGCCCCTTGTGACTGCAGGACAGAACAGAGAGTGAGGAAGGAGGAGATGTTAAACAGCTTGTCACAGGCTACCAGGCTATAAATAAGAGGGGGAGGTGACTAGGGAGTAGAGCTGAGCCTAAACATGGAAGAGGGTGTTGAAAGCAGTTGAGGTTATTTGGGAACCAGCAGCTACGTCTGTGCAGGATGGGTGCTGGATCTGGGGTGATCCTCAGTCCCACAGGGCTCAATGCTGCTGGGCTGTCACAGGACACTGGCAGCTCCCATGTCCTTGGAGCGATGGGACATACCATGGGCCCATATGTGGGCCCTGAGCCCACAGCAGCTCTTTGAACATGTAAACAGATTCCACATGTTTGGTTGGATCCTGTGGTGTCTGGAGGCCCAGGGGCGAGAGGAGGGGCAGAGATCCTGGGGTGCAGTGAGGAGTGAGTGGTCCAGGAACTGGGGGTGCTGCCAGGGCCGCTTCCCGCAGGGCAGTGCAGCAGAGGAGCCCATGGAGCTCTTTGCCTGGTGCCTCAGCTGCCACAGCCCTACGCAGAGCAAGGCATCACCAGCACAGCGGAACCAGAATCCCTCTGGACAGGCGTCAAGGTCCCCGCCAGCAGTGGAGCCTTCTCCCTGCGCCACGAAATCCCCCCCGCGGGGTGCTGAGCTGCCCGGCCAGCGCGGGGGAGATCTCGGCATCTCAGCAATGCGCTGCGCCCGGCAGCGGGTCGGGCACGGCGTGCTGCTTCTGGCACAGCCGGGCAGCGCTGCCCCCCATGCCCGCATGGGGAGTCAGTCCCGGCCTTTCCCGGCGGCACTAGGATCGGCGGCCCTCCCGATCCCTGGAGGGCGGCACTAAGATCCAGCGGCTCTCCCGTTTCCTGGAGGGCGACACTAGGACCCGGCGGTGCTCCCCATCCCGGGAGGGCGGCACTAGGACCCGGCCTGGGCGGCCGCAGCGACGCCGTCAGTATCGGCAGCGATATCAGTAACGAGAGCGGTATCGGTAGCAGTATCGGTATCGGTATCGGGGCCCACTGCGGGGCGGAGCGGTCGCTCGACCTCGCGCGTCCGCGCCGGGCCCGTTCAGCCGGTGCAGGGGCGGAACGCGCCGTGGCCGGGAGGGGGAGTGGCCCCCGAGCCCGGAGCCGGTGCACGGGGGATGGAGGGGTAGGAAGGGTCCGGCTCCCTCTCGTGTCGCCGTGGCTGCTGCCGGGGATGGGGGGATGCTCCCAGGGGCGAGGGAGGACTCACACGTAGGAGTGGCGGGAGGTTCGCACCCGGTGACGGGTTCCCTTCCGGGAGGGCTGGAGGCTTCGCGTTCGGGGCTGGGGGACCCCCGGCGGAGGAAGGGGGCAGGGTCTAAAGCTGCGTTTTCCCGTAGAGCGGCAATGTGAACCCCGGTCCCGGCCATGGCCGAGCCCGCCAGAGGGGCCGCGCAGCCCCCACCGCCCGCGGGGCGCAGGAGGTGACGGACTCCCCATGAGAGCCTCCACCAGGTAAGGCCGCGGGGTCCCGCTGTCGGGACCCCTCAGTGGGGTTCCGCATGGCCCATAACGGAGGGAACGAAGTGGGGTCCGGGAGTGGGGGTCCCATAGCGTCCCCAGCCCTTGCACGACGAAGCCCCCCAACATCACCACGCCCGGCCACGGCCTGGGCTCCCCGGGCAGGCTGGTACCTTCTGGCACCACCACCAGCCCTGAGAGCCTTTCGAGGTGTCAGCTCCCCCCAGGGGTTGATCTCAGACTGTTGCATAATTTTCCTTGTGACAATTAGTAAAGAGGCTTCAGTGGTTTTTAATTTCCACTTGCTTGGAGCGCTCCAGGAATGGCTGGGGCTCACTGACCAGGGCTCCCGAAACTAAACTGGGTCAGTCCGCTTTGAGTGGAGGTTAGAGTGGGTCCCGGGGCTGGAGATGTCCCTGCAGGTCTGCTGGATGCAAGCCCATGCATGCACTGAGCAGAGCAGGTCTCACTTCCTTCCATTCCCTCTTGATCCAAGACTCCTGGCAGTGTTTTTAGTGGAATTTCCCGGCACAAGCAGCAGGTTGACTCCCCCTAACCCTGCTGTTTGAGTGGTTTCATCCCCATGAGAGGATGAAAATCCTCCCTGGAGCCCAGCTTAATGTGGGGATCCCAGAATCTACCCAGCCTCTGTTCACGGCATCTCTTTTACCCTCATCAGTTCCGGGAGATTGTTCTCCTTCTCAGAGGGGAACCTGGAAACTCATCCCGTGTACACCTGATCCTGTATTCCCACCAGCCCAGCAGCCTGGCGACGATGGGCCAGGCTGGGGGTGACCATGTGTCTTGCAGGTGCTTGCAGGACGCTGGCTATCACTGTGCATTGAGGCCAGCACAGAGACATGAGTGGCAGCTCGGTGAGTGCCAGAGAATCACCCCGGGGACCTCCCTGGAGACAGCAGGCATCCTGCTGGAGATGCCATGGGAGTGGGGTGGATGCTGACACCCGTGGGGTGGGGGCAGCTGCTGATGCTCTCCCCCTGCCTGCAGAGCCAGCGCGCCGCCGCCCTGGGGGTCCTCTTTGCCCTGATCATGTTGCTGATCATCTACAGCTCTGGCAACAGGAGCGAGATCTTCCCCTACAGCCGCCTGCGGGGCAGAGCCCGCCGGCCCCCCGACCTCAGGAAGTGGGGGGTGAAAAGCGGGTACCTGCCAGTCTGTGGGAACAAGGTATGAGCTGGGCAGCAGGCCCGGGCCTCGGCAGTGACACAGGGTCTGTCCCTCTGCTGACATCCAGCCAAACTGTCCCCTCCAGAGGACAGTGGCTCCACAGGGGAGAGTAATACCCTGTCCACGGTGACACCAAAAGTCACCTGCTCATGGTACTTGTCATCACCAGACCCTGACTGCCCGCTGCCACCAATGCGTCATTGTCACCAGCTCCAGCCACCTCCTGGGCACCCACCTGGGCACGGTCATCGATGGGGCCGAGTGCACCATCCGCATGAATGATGCTCCCACCACAGGCTACAATGCTGATGTGGGCAACAAGACCAGCTTCCGCGTGGTGGCCCACTCCAGCATCTACCGTGTCCTCAAGCGGCCCCAGGAGTTCGTCAACAAGACCCCAGAGACCATCTTCATCTTCTGGGGGCCGCCCACCAAGATGCAGAAGAGTCTCCTGAAGATCATCCAGCGCGTCTGCACCTCCTTCCCCAACATGACAGCCTATGCTGTCTCCCCCGGCCGCATGAAGCAGTTCGATGACCTGTTTCGGGGGGAGACAGGGAAGGACAGGTACCTCAGAGCCACCTCCTGTGATGTGTCCCCCTTTCTCCAGGTTCCCAAGACAGAGATGACTCTAGGAGCTGTTTCATGGGCTGCAGCATTGAGCTGGGGGTCCCTGAGGCAGGTTAGGGACACTGAGGGGGTCCATTATCCACATCACCTCACCCCTGTCATCTTCCTGCTGTTTTTCCTCCCCAGGGAGAAGTCTCGCTCATGGCTCAGCACTGGCTGGTTCACCATGGTGATTGCGGTGGAGCTGTGTGACACCGTCCATGTCTATGGCATGGTGCCACCCAGCTACTGTGGGTAAGGAGACCCTCAAGCCCCCGCCCCAGTGCCATGACCCCACCATGAGGCTCACCCAATGTTTCTTTCCCCACTGCAGCCGCCACCCCCCACCCCGCCGCCTGCCCTACCACTACTACGAGCCGAAGGGCCCTGATGAGTGCACAACCTACATCCACAACGAGCGGAGCCGCAGGGGCAATCACCACCGCTTTATCACTGAGAAGAGGGTCTTTGCCAGCTGGGCCAGGCTCTATAATGTCACCTTCTCCCACCCCACCTGGACCTAGGGGTTGCCCCATGCCTGCTGGGCAGACCCCTGGAGCTGGGATGGCTGGGGGTTCCCCTGCATCCCCCAGAGCTGGGATGGATGAGGGTTCCCCTGCATCTCCCTGGGAGCAGTTGGAGCCAGGCATCAGGGAGCCACCAGCTGCCTCCCACAGGACCACTGCTGTTGTATATGGTGGCTCCTTGCACCTGAGATGTGTTGGGTTTTAAGCTGTTTTTTCGGGGCCAAGTGGTGAATGTAAAGTTTGGGGTGTCCCCCCACTCCATGTGCAGGATACTTGGGCATGATATCCTGCCCCATCCTGGTCAATGCACATTGCAGCCCCTGTGAGCCTACAAGAGGGTTTCAGGTCCCCTCAGCTCCGATTTGGGTTGCATCACTTCCAGGGTCACCACAGAGACTGTTTCCCACAACCCTCTGGGTGGGGAGACCCCCTCTTGGCGCCCAGCCCCCCTCTGCCATCCCCTCCCCCTCATCCCAGTCCTCAGTCATCTTCTCAGCAGAACCCCACAGGTTTTTGTGGGACCCTGAGGGAGTAACATTGCCACCCTCCCTGTCCCAGCAGCCCAAAAACACCAGCCCTTCCCAGCACTGCTGCTCCCCACACTGCCAAAACCTTTTCTAACTGAAAGAGGCAATTTTTGGGAGCTTTTTGGGGGTTTTGGCTTTTTTTCTCCCTGCTTCTAATCCTGGGGTTTCCTGGACAAAGTACTGGGGTTTCCTGGACAAAATACTTGGGTTTCCTGGACAAAGGAGCGAGCAGGGACTTCTCATTAGTTGTAACGAAGGGTCAGCAGCTGCTTATAAACAATTTAAAAGTGGGCAGGTAATGGAGGGTAGTGATGCCTCTTGGCACTCTGTGTCTGAGACAGGACTTTGTTATTAACTTCTCAGCAGCAGAGAAGTTGATTTGGGGAAAACAACTCAGTATGGTGTGTTTGGGTGCTGAGCCTTGGCAGGAATCAGTGGGGCGCGCGCCTGTAGTCCCAGCTGCCGGGGAGGCTGAGCCCGACGGATCGCTTGAGCCCAGGAGTTCTGGGCTGCCGTGCGCTGTGCCGAGTGGGCATCCAAGCTAAGGCTGCCATCAGTGTGGTGGCCCGCACGGGGTCCGCGGCAATATCAGCTACTCACCCAAACCGTCTTGAAACACGGACCAAGGAGTCTAGCGTGTGCACGAGTCAGGGGCTGTGATCAAAAGTCCATGGCGCAATGAAAGTGAGGGCCGGTGCGCACAGTGGGACACCCGTGTTTTGTAATGGTTTGTACAGGAATAAATACTGCTGCAGTCTGTTGCCTTGAGCCCTGGCTCTGGATGGGTTTTTGGGGATGATAGCGGTGACCCCCAGCCCACAGTAGTGCTGTCCCTGGGCACTCAGGAGGGTGAGCAGCATGTCCAGGTGAGATCCATGTCTGAGACCCCTGGCTGACTCCAGCTCTGAGCCACCTCCACAGTGCAGGTGGCAGCTGAGACCTCCCCGGCTTATGCCACCCCCAGCTACATGCCCTAGGTTCATAGGATCTTTGGACAGGGTCTCTGCAGCCACAGAGGAGGAGGAAGGGCAGGTAAGTGCAAGGACTTGGAGATCACAGTTGCCTATCTCCAAGTCTGTTGCCACAGAAGGACTTTGCCATGAGACGGACACAGAAGGGAGCACCACGATGACACTGGCTCTGGGCTTGGTCTGGCATATCCTGGGTAACACATCCAGACAAGGGTTCCCGTGGTGGCAAGCTGTGGAGGGGCAACTGCTCATACACGTATCACTGGTCAAATAGATCACCCCAAGTTATGGGATAGACAGCAACTGTAACCACAGAAGCCCCTCTTCCCCCTGCCGAATATGCCTGAGACTTGTATGTAAATTAAGCCATCATAAGACCAATTTGACATAAGATAAAGGTGGTACCATGGGTATTATCTCAGATTAGGGGGTGGTAAACAAAACTGGGGGAGAAGAATGTATCACTGATAATGGACACAAAGAATCCACAACGAAAGCCAACCCAGTAACTGTGGTGGAATCAGCTCCAGCTGGGTAAAAGGTAATTCTGGCAGGGGGGGGATCACAACCACTGACTCGAAGAGAAAGACTGAGCATGGGATTAATTAGCATTAGAAGAGAGGGAATAATTTAACCAATGGCATAGAGGAACTGTGTAGCCAAGGAGCATTAATTTTATTTGCAAAAATGTATAAATAGTGAAGTTTTCAACCACCTAAGGACCCCCACCACCATGAAGACCAGGGTGAAGACAGGATGCTGAGGAATCTATGGGTGGTGACAGTCTTCTGCTTGACCGATCTCTCTCCCCACACACACACTCCCTCTTTTCTATTTCCTTCTCTTTCTCTACCTCACATTTTATTGTTAAATAAAATCTGTACTATTGGCTTTGGCATACGGCATCTCTCACTAATCAGATCTTAACAAGGACACAACAGCCCCGGGGTTTTACACCCCTGGAGCTGGGGGGAGGGGTGTGCAGGCTGGGGGTGGGGGCATGGGAACATGGGGATGGGGACATAAGAGNGGGATGGGATGGGATGGGATGGGATGGGACGGGACAGGAATGGGGGCACAGGGATTGGATGGAGATATTAGGGATGGGCATAGGGATGGAATGGGGAAATGGTAATTCGGGGCATGAGGGTATTAGGGACAAGAACAAGGGACATGAGGACAGGGATGGGGACATTAGGAAGAGTGGTGGGGACAGTAGGGACAGGAATGGGGACATTAGGGACAGGGATGGGCATTAGGGATAGGGATGGTATTAGGAACAGGGATGGGGACATGAGAACGGAATGGGGGCAGAAAAGGGGAAGCGACATGTGATGAGAAAAGCATTCCCCTCCGAGGAGCTGGGGGCAGAGGTGCGGGGAGCCCGGAGACCCCAGACCCAGCAGGGTCGGGGCTCCCACTGCAGGCGGACCCGCCCCCCCGAGCCGTGCAGGGTTTAACCGCGTCCTCCCCACCCCTGCATGCGCGGGCCGGCGCAGGGCCCTCCGTGTCGCTGCCCTGTCCCCCCTCGTCCCTCCCTGTCGCCCCGCGCCGCCCGCTCGCGCTGCCGGNGCGCCGGCCCCGCGCCACCGGCCGGGCAGGGGGGCAGCTCAGGAGCGCAGCTCAGGAGCGCGGGGAGCCTTTGCTTGGTGCTTGCGAGGGGTGGCGGGGGCATTGCTAAGGTGCTGGAGCAGCCCAGTCCAGGGGCTCGGGCCCCAGAGAGGGGTTGTGGGGGAGCTGGATGCCGATGGGAAGGGAGGCATGGGTTGGAGCTGGTGGTGGGGTGAGATTGCTGGGGGCACCCCGGGGTGCAGCCCGCAATGGCCTTGGTTGGGGAGTCACAAGGCCACCCTGCATCCCCCCACCCAGCCCACTCCGCAGCCCCGACCCGAGTGGGTCAGCGTCCCCCCCATCGCCTCTGGACCACTCACCTCCACATCACCCTCACCCTGCACCCATGGGACCCGCACCACACTGGATCAGGCATCCAACCCGCACTGAGCGCCGGGGCTGTCCGCACCCCACCAAGACTGGTGTCAGCTGTCCTGGGTCTCAGCATCCCCACAGTTAGGAACCCGGGGGTCCTGCGCCCCCCAAACCCCGTGGGGGCCATCTCAGGACTTTGTCCCCGCAGCGCTGGTGGGACGTGTCCCGGTGCCGGTTTCAGTTCGGCCATTCTTAGCCTCTGCCCTTTCGAGGTTGTAACACGACCTGTCAGCCGCCACCGGCTCCTCTGGCTACGGAATGCCCCATCCCTGCACCTCGTCCAGCCGGTTTGGGGTGACGCACTGTGGCCAAGCAGGTCGGGTGCTGCGGGGCTGGGTGTGGGCAGTAGGGGTGGCCAAACACCCCCCCCCCCCAAGTCCTGGGGGTGCAATGGGGTGCTGCAACCCCCTCCTTAGGACATCCTCCTAAAACCAGCCCATGGGGAGCTAGGGGTGCTGCCTTCATCACTTGGTGTCCTGGTGGCACCGGGCATCCCAAGAGGGTTTCCGGCTGTTGGGCAGCACCGCAGGCACTGGGATGTGGGCAGGGCCGGGGAGGATGCCGGCAACGTCACCACACGTCACCCGGCTTGGGGATGCCCTTACCGCAGCCGGATGCAGAGGGTGACTGCTGGGAACCAGGTGAGTGATGACAGCAGAAACAGAGATCCTCAACTCCCTATTCCGGGGAAAAGCCGGGAGCTGTGCCTTCCATCCCATCCCCCCAGCCTGACCTTGGAGCTGGGCACCATCATGGCCAAAAAGGGAGACCCTTTTTCTCCCCAGACAGTTGGTGACCCATGTGTTGCTGATGTGCTGAGTTGTTTATCCTGCTTTTCCCTTGCAGCCTTAAGTGCTTCTGTGCCTGGATCACGGCAGCATGTCGACAGGTGAGTGATCTGTCCCCCTGCATGCATCCCAACTACATCCATCCCCTCAGTGTCCCCTGCATCCATTCTCTCTGCGTCTCCCTGTCTCCCTTGTATCCATTCCTTTGGTTCCTTGCATCAATCCCCCCTAAAATTAGTCCCCTTCATCCCCACTGCATCCATCCCCTCTTCATGCCTCTGTCCCCCTTGTATCCAACCCCTTGGCCCCCCTGCACTCATTCCCTCTGTACCCCCTTGGTGCCCCCTGAATCCACCCCCTCTGCATTCCCCCTCCCTTCCTGCCTCTGTCCCCCCTGCATTTGTCCCCCTTACATGCAGCCTCTGGTCCTCCTTGCATTCCTCCCCTCCACCCCTCCCCTGTGTCCTTGCCTCCTTCTCTTCTGTCCATCCCCTGTGTCCCTCCAACCCCCCCACATGGCCCACATCCCATTAGTCCCTGCCAGCCACTTGGCTCCATCCCCAGCCCTGGGGAGTGCTGGGTGCCAAGGAGTTGAAATTTCATCCAGCTGTAATCAGGAGATGGGAAAGTGGCCCCAGAACAGCTCAACTTTATTCTTAGCTCTGCTTCCCCCTGTGGCATCACACCCTGGTGCTCAAGGTGGCTGTGCCAAGCCAAGCCTACCACAACCCCTGTTAGCCTGTCAGAGTGACAAGCTGGCCACAGGGATGGATGAGGCCAGTCCCTGCCTGCAGTGGAGTCGTGGACAATGCCTACCTCTGGGACACCACATGGTAGTGGGATTCCAGCCCCATGGCCAAGGTGCCGTGGTGTCATTGTGCTCAGATATGTCCAGACATCCCAGCCTACCCAGGTGACCAGGATGCGTGTCTGCTTCCCTCTCCATCTTCCCCCCCAGGACTCTGGGATTGGTCCCCTCCATCCCCAGGGATGCTTGCCCTGGATCTGGCACCCCTTGGGGACGCCTCACTCCCCGATGGACCTTTTGGCTTTTGATAATTATTTTCTTTTCTCTCCTCCAGAAAAGCTCAAGCAGCACAAAATCATCTTCGTGGTGGGTAAGTCTGTGTCCAGGTCACTGGTGGGGTAAGCCCAGGCCTTTTCCCTGTACCTCTAGGCTGGTGAGACAGGGCTGGAGGCTGAGACTGGGCTATTCCCAGGCACTGTGGGATGGCCATGGCTCCAGCTTGGCTCCTCAAGGCCACATGGGGTATGCTGGGACCAGGAGGGCACCTCTGGCCAGGTATGGGGTGGCAGCATCTGGGGTGATGTGACAGTAAACCACTGGGGGTTGATGTGATAACAAACCCCTGGGAGGTAATGTGATAAAGTCTTGGGTGGTGATGCCTTGGGTGGCATCAGGATATGGTGATGTCCTGGGTGCTATCAGGCAGTGGTGATGGCCAGGTGCCAATAGAACAGTTACGTCCTGGGTCGTGGATAGAGTGGTGGTGCCATCTGGCAGCAATGAAGGGGGGTCATGATACCCTGGGCGCTATTGGGACAGGGACATCCAGGTGCTGATGGGGGTGGGAATGCCCTGGTGCCAATGGAACAGTGATGCCCAGGGCAGCGATGAACTGGGTGCCATCAGGGTGTGGTGCATGCCAATTACCAGCAGCCCATGCCAGCCCCAAGCACTTGGCAACCTCCGGAGCAGCTCCATCCATCCATCTGGTGCTGGGCCTGAGGACACCAACCAACGTGTCACCGAGCTCTGAGGACTCCTGCGTGTCTGTGCTGCTGCTCCTGTATACCCCTCCCTCTCCTTACCCATGGCTTGTGCCTTGCAGGTGGCCCCGGCTCCGGGAAAGGGACACAGTGTGAGAAGATCGTGCAGAAGTATGGCTACACCCACCTCTCCACAGGGGACCTGCTGCGGGCAGAGGTCAGCTCAGGCTCAGAGCGGGGCAAGAAGCTGCAGGCCATCATGGAGAAGGGAGAGCTGGTGCCCCTGGTGAGTCCTCACCAGCTGCCACGTGGTGGGGTGTGCAGGGGTGGCAGTGGGGACACTGAATACCACAGTAATGGTTGGCACGTGGCTGTGGCCCTGCTGTTCCAGGGTAGGGTTTGCAACAGGGATTGGGGATGCTGGGTGGGAGTCATGTTGTCCCATATCACCCCTAGCAGCTCTGTCTCCCCTCTCCAGGACACTGTACTGGACATGTTGCGGGATGCCATGGTGGCCAAAGCAGACGTGTCCAAGGGCTTCCTGATCGACGGATACCCCCGCGAAGTGAAGCAGGGAGAGGAGTTTGAAAAGAAGGTGAGGGCTGGATGCCGTGCTGTGGTATGCTCGGCCATGCCACACACCATCTCAATCCAGCAGCAGCCTGGCCTCCCCACCCCAGTGAAGATCACATCCTAGAAGGATCTAAACTGGGCAGCAGGTCCCCCTGCCTCAGGGACAGCCTGTGCCCAGACCGCAGTGGGAGGGACCAGGGTGTCCTCAGGCTGGCAGAGCATGACAACAGTGCTGACACGATGGTGATGGCAGAGAGCCAGGGCTTGGCCACAGGATCCCTTTGACTCCCTCTACATCACCCTAGAGATCACTGGAACAGTGTCCTGGTGCCCCCAGACCAATGTGGAGGGAGGCATAGGGTGGCATGGGGACATTTGTGGCCCTCATGCTGACTACCACTACCACCCCAAACCAAACCAGACCCACACCAACTCAGTGTGGTGACAACTATGTCCCCTCTGTCAACAGATTGCCCCCCCTACGCTGCTGCTCTATGTGGATGCAGGGAAGGACACAATGGTGAAACGCCTGCTGAAGCGAGGCGAGAGCAGCGGGAGGGTGGATGACAATGAGGAGACCATCAAGAAGCGTTTGGAGACCTACTACAAGGCCACTGAGCCTGTCATTTCCTTCTACAAGAGCAGAGGCATCGTCCGCCAGGTAAGCAGGAATGTGGCTGATGCCAGCACCCTCCAGCCCCACAGCTTGAAGCTTGAGTCCCAGGGGAAGGGAAGTGATGGATGGGGATGATGAGGGAAGCAGGAAAACTCAATCCTGCCTAGTCTGGTGTGGGCTTGACCCCTCTCATTCCCAACACGACCCCCTCCAAGGACGGCCTGAACCCCTTTGCCCTAAATGAGCTCTGATCTCTTCACCCATGGCCAAAATGCAACCTTAGAAGAGCTCCAGTTGCTCTCGGATGAGAGCCCTCGGGCAAGTCCCCCATCTAACCCCTCTATACCCAGCTCAACGCCGAGGGCTCCGTGGAGGAGGTTTTCCAGCAGGTCTGCACCCACCTCGACTGCCTGTAACCAAACCCCTGGCCCCACTCCCCCCAGTGCACTCCAGCAGAGACAGCGGAAGCGGCTTTATCCTGTTTTCGTGGACAGAGCCGTGCGGAGGAAATTTCAAGGACATTGTGTTTGGCTCTTTCCCGTCTCTCCCCAGTAAAGTTCACTTCAATGAATCCAGACTTTATCTTTTTCTTCTGTCGCAGGAAATGAGTTTTTCTTTCCAGAGGGGTTTTTTTTTCTCCCCCTCTGTCCCCCCCCCCAGCCCCTCTGGAGCTGATTAAGGGCAGGAAGCGGGTGTTTATCCCACCAGGGCAGCGGGATGCTGTGCTCAGAGGAAGGGAGGGAGCATCCCAGCCGATTGCCCTGGCTTCCCAGTCTGTGGCCTGTGGGGAGCCCGCTCCTGCATCTGCCAGCCAGTCCCGGGCACCCTCATTCTGTCCCGATTGCACCCAGTCCCTCATGCTCTGGGTGTCTGTCCGGAGACACAGGCAGCATCTGAGTCATGTTCTGCACATGCGCCCCTTCCTCTCAGCTCTCCCGCTGTCTGCCAGGGGCTGGAGTTGACCGGATTTGGGATGGGGATTTCCACCACTTTCATGCCTTGGCATTTCCTTGTTTCTGTTGGCTGCTGGAGTTTTGGGGTACACAGTGCCCACACTGTGATGGTTTGTCGTGGCACAATGCCCTGGAGGGGAGTGCTCCCTGTCCTGCTGTGCCTGGTTACTCAGTGCCACTTCTTGGTGCCACTTCTCAGCCCTGACTGCAGGGGATAAGGAATGTGCTGGGGACACCCAGATGAGCCCAGTCACCAGGCTGGGTGTCCTCGTGGCTGAGGGACTGGGTGGGTGCCCTCACTCATGGTGGTGAGTTACAGGACCCCAACAGACAGGGCAGTTGGGGGTGCTGGTGTGGGGGACAGGGGATGTGGGGGTTCCTCAGCACCCACAGAACCACCCAGACAGAATGCCATAGCAGAGGGGCTGCGGTGGAGCTCAGGGACGAGGTATACCCAGCCACAATGAGGGCAGGAGGCAGGAGAGCTGCAACCCCAACAGGGCCCCCCACCGCTTACTTTTGGGCTGCTGGGAGCTGGGCACAGAGCCAGGGGGCTGGGAGGGCAGGAGGGGCGGCAGCATTGGGGTCAGCCAAGGCCACAAGGCCAAGGAGTCAGAGTGGAGAAAGGAAGCCAGCAGGGAAAAAACAAAACTCCCCAAGACGAAAACCCAGACTCACCAGTCAGCCCAACATTAGCTCTGTGCTCGAAGGGCCAAGAGCAACCAGCAGAGCCTGGGGCACTGCAGGGAGGCAGGCGGGCAGGAAGGATGCAGCCATCCGGCCGGGGCTGGGACGCTGCCAGGACAACGATCCAGGGCTGGGGCTGGCGAGTGGTTGCCTCATGCTGGTGAAGACAAGGGGACAGGGAAGTCGCGTGGTTTGGGACACCATGGCCTAAAGCTGGGGAGTGAGGAGACCTGTCTCTTGTGCCTCCAGCCCTCTTTGAGTGCGCTGCTCAGTTTCCTCAGGGGCAAAAGAATGGGACTGGGACCGGGACCCTCCCCTTCTCCCCAGTACAGACCTGAGTGCTTGGTGTTGGGGTTTAGATGCTTTTCCTCTGGTTTGAAAGCCCAAAGCCATCCCACATATGCTGCAAGGGGGGAAGACGCTAGGCTGAATGGGGTGCAGGGGGCTGCACATATGGCCACCCCACAGCCACGGCCACCCTCCCTTGCCACACTGCAGCTGCCACCATCCCCGTGTCCATCACCGAGGGTCTCTTGGTCGTTGTCCTACGGTGTCACCGCGGGGAGAGGGGTGCAGGAGAGCTAGGGGGTCCTGTGCCATGTCCCGGTCCCCACCGCTGTCCCCATCCCCGGGTGAGCACCCGTCCCCGCGGTCCCCAGGAGATGGCAGTGCTCTGTCATGGGAGATGGTTGCTGCTCACCCCGGGTCACCGACATCTCCGGGGACATCCTGGCTGCTGGGGACAGGCGTCGCTGACTTCCCTGGCACGTTTCTATTCTGTCCTCATGCCTGTGAACCATGAGATGAAAACGCCCCAGGGGGCCTGCGCCCACCCCCGGCGTGAGGGTCCCAGCCCCACTGATAGCTGTGTGCGGGCTCTCACCTCGGCCAGCAGAGAGGTGTGGGGAGGAATGGGGCAGGAGAGCAGAAGAGGGTCCCTGAGTGCCCCCAGCCACCTCATGGCTCCCACTTTGGCGGTGCTCAGCAGTGACCCCCTTGCCCGTGAGTCCCTCACCCAGGCCCCCTTGTCCCAAGGGATTTCTTGATCTCAAGCCCACCTGCCAAGTAGGGGTGTCCGGGCAGCCCCATTTGTGGCCTGGCCAGGCAGGCAAGGCAGGCAATAGTGCTCGGGGGCTTTCACCTGCCCACCAGAGTGGGCGTCCAGGACCATGGGGGCAGCCACCAGCCTGAGACATGTGCCCTGCTAGGCTGCTGGCTGGGAGCAGTGGGGGCTGAATGTCGCGGGCAGTCTCCTGGGCCAGCGCCTGTCCCCATGGTCTGGGCAGGCCCCCATTCCCAACACTGGGGGAAGCTCGGGAATAATTTGGGTGGATGGACCCCACCAGAACCCCTGTGTCCCACCGCTCCACTCACTAGTGCCAGCCCTGGGAGTCCCTGGGGGCACCTATTCCGGGTACCAGTGCCCTCCCCCTGCCCGGGGCGCTTCCAGCGCGCCCCTCTGGAGGTGCAGCCCCGCACGGCGCTGTGGGGAAACTGAGGCACGGCGCCTCCGGGGGAGGGGGGGGGTCCATCCTCTCCGCCCCCCCGGCCCCGTCGGCCCGGCCCCAGCGCCGCCAGCGGCATTTCCTCCGCCGCGGACCCTCCTCCGAAGGGAGTCGGTTTCCTGCCGCTGCCGCCGCCCGCACTCGGCGCTGGCTCCCGGGGAGCGGCCGCAGGCGGACATGGGCCCCCGCTCCGTCCCGCTCCTGCCGCTGCTCCTGGCTCTGCTCGGCCGCCCGGGTGAGTGGGGACGGGGGGCACCAGGGAACTGGACCCCGGGGATGAGCCCCGCGGGACGGGACTGCGGGACGGGACCCCCGTGCCGGGACAGCCACCGCGGCAGGACCTACTGGTGACTCCGGGTCGGTGGCCAAAGGGGTCCTGGCTGTGCCCGCACAGGCAGTGTCACCTCCGGGAACCCCCCGGGAGAGGAGGTTTTTGGGAGAAGCTCCGATGTGGGAAGAGACAAACGCACCCCGATTCCCGGAACACACATAGCACAGCCCTGCCGCTCCCTGGGACCCCCGAAATCCTGGCTGCGTCACCGGGGCGTGAGGGGTATTGAAGACGCCGTGGCTGAGTCCCGGCCAAGACGGTGGCACACGGGAGGTCTGGGGTGGCTTTGGTGGCTTCCCGGCACCGTGGACTATGGAGGGGTTGACCAGAAGGTGGGGACGAGGAATGGGAAAAAATCCTTAGAACCTTACATGGGATGTAGGGATGGAGCAGGGGATGAGAAATAGGAAAAAACCCTTAAAGCCTCATATGGGAGTTGGGGGCTTATCTGCCTTCTGAGCAGTCAGAGCCACCCCAAGATCCCTGCAAAGCCACAGGGGGAATTTCAAGGAGGGATGGCAGTGCTGATGGAACTGGGGGACAGGGACCTGGGGGACTTGGGGACATGGCCTGCTGACAGAGGGGAAGGAAACTGGGAAGGCAGCAGCTGCCTGGAGAGGTTGGGGCCAGCAGCACTGAGTGTCCTGGCTGGGTTGGTCCCTCCTGGTGACTTTGGGGGCCAATGCTCATGGGTGGTGCTGAGGTGGCCCCACTGCCAGGCTTGATGCCCATTCTCTCCTATCACCACCCTGTCTGGTGGCTGTGCCAGACAGTCCCTGTCCGGTGAGGCTGTGCTGTATTGGCCATGTCCCCTATAGCTGTGCCATACAGTTCCCATCCTTGTAGATGTACAGTAAGTCTCAAGTCCTGTGTAATTGTGAGGCTCACTCCCCATCATGTAGCTGTGCCACAGTCCCTGCCCTATGGCAGTGCCATGGGGTCCCTCTCCTATGTAGATGTGCAGTAAGGTCTGTGTCCTCTGTAGCTTTCTTGTACAGTCCCCATCCTATAACTGTGCCATATGCTCCGCATCCTGTGTCATTGTGCCACAGAGGCCTTGTCCTCCCTGTCTGTGATGTATAGTCCCTATATCACACAGCTGTGCCATCTTATCCCCGTCCTACTCAGTTGTGCAATGTTGTCTGTGTCCTATGTAGCAGTGCCATGTGTCCATGACATTTGTATTTGTCTCCGACAGTCTCCATCCCATATAGCTGTGCCATACATGCCCTAACAGGGCTGTGCTATGTGGGCTGAGTCCTATATAGCTGTGCCATATGATCCCCACCCTGAGTGTCTGTCCCTATGGTCCCTGTCCTATTTATCTGTGCTATATGATCCCCATCTTACATAGCTGTGATGCACAGTCCCTGTGATATGTGATGAAGCTATATGGTCCCTGTTGTATGTGTCTGTATGGGCCTTATCCTGTGTCACTCTGCCATATAAACAGACCATCTCCTATGGCCATACCACCCATAACCTTTGCAGCTGTGCTTTATGGACCCCATCCTGTATGACTGTGCCATGTTTTCACTGTCCTATGTAGTTGTGCCATATGGTGCCCATCCTGAGTATCTGTGCTATATGGTCCATGTCCTGCATAGCTGTGACATATGGTCCCCATTCTGCCTACCTGTGCTACTCGCCACATCTTGTCCAGTCGCTGCTTCTTCCTCACAGGAACCTCTGGGGCTGGGAGTGCCCACAGCGGGTGCAGTGCCATGGAACTGGGATGCCCACAGTGGGCATAGTGCTGTGGGACTGGGATGTCCATGGTGGGTGCAGTGCTATGGAACTAGGGTGCCCTTGGTGGGTGCAGTGGTGTGGGTCTGGGATGTCCGTGCTGGGTGCAGTGATGTGGGACTGGGGTGCTCTTGGTGGGTGCGGTGTCAGGGTGTCCCACAGACACAGCCAGCTTCCAGAGGTCAGGGACTTTGTGCCCCCTCGACAGGGGCCAGCACTGCTCCCCATGGGGTGAGCATGGTGCCGGGTCATCCCCTCCCTTCTCTGAGGAGAGGCTTCTTGGCACTTGTCTGACTTAGAGAGTGGCAGGAATGATGCGGTTTGTGTCAGGCCTAAAGCGTGGACCCATCCCCGCCATCATCTGAGCCCCAGTGCCACCTCAGCATGGTCCAACAGCTGAGGTCCAGCGGTGGCTCAGAGGATGACAATTCCCTCTCAGGTTTGCAGTGCAGGATCCATCCCCATTCCTGACCTGGATCAGAGCATTACACAAATTCTGAGGCAACACAGCCTCAGCAAGGGTGCCAAAGTGGCGCTCCCCATCCCATGGGCATCCTGCACCACCAGAGCCACCCTTGACCTGCATGCCACACCCCAGCATTGCTCTCTGCCCAGGTCTTTCATCTGCCCAGGAATTGCCCCCCAGCCCCTGACCCACAGGGGAGCCACAGCAGGATCATCCCTGTTCCCTGATCTCAGTTGCACCAAAGTAAGGGAGAGTGCAGGGTGGAAAAACATGAAGTGGATTTTCTTTCTTTCTTCCTTTTAATTTTTTTTTCCCCTTTCCTGGACTACAAAAATAACAGTGCCCTTATCTGATCTCCCCGGCGGCCCAGCTGAGCCCCCTTATCTGATCCTGACATAATGCTGGAGCCTGCTGCCTTCCCCAGGGACAGACAGTGCCCGACTGGCACTTGCTGCCCTGCATCCCCTCCACTGGCATCCCTGCCCTGCACCAGGGGTGAGCCCCGCCGCCGACCCCAGCCCTGCCTGACCTCCCAGCAAGATCCTGCCCAAGGAGTGACGAGCTGCCCGTCCTCTGCCCAGCAGTGCTGAGGGCACACAGCCATGCCCAGTGCTGTCAGGGCAGGAGTGGAAGGGAAGAGGGACACAGCCTGTGGCGCCCAGATAAGCGGCTGTTTATCTTCCTCCCGATGCTGCCGGCCATGTGGCTGCTATTCTGGGGGGAGGAAGCGCCGGACAATAAGTGGGCCCACAGCAGCATCACCAGGGGTCTGTGCCATGACCCTGCCACCACAGCTGGGCCACCCCAGTGGTGAGATGCCCATCAGGGACACCATGATGGGCACAACATGGAACGAGTGGCCCTTTGCCAGGTGTTGCATCCCAAAAACGCAGTGACCTAGAGCATCACACCCTCTAGCCCCAGTCCTGGTGCGGGTGGCTAGGTGGACCTGGAGTGCTGTCCAGACATCTTCCTGTGCATTGGCTGGAGTCACCAGGGGTGGGAAACGATGGAGCTCAGTGGCCACCTCCTAAGGAAACACAGCATCCCAGGCACTGACCCCATAGAAAGCCCCCAGCTGTGACCACGGGGGTCCATCTTGCCCAGCCCCCTGAAAGGGAGCACTCATGGGTGCAGACGTTTCCTCGGGGCCAAGCTGAGGACAGCCCGGCCACAGCAGGGCTGCCTGAGACAGAGGAAACTGTGAAGGCACGTGGGGATTTACAGGATCAGGCCTTCAAATGGCTGTTTGCGCTCAGGATTTCCCTTGGCAGCCGCCGGCCGGCCCCGCTCGCCGCGCGCCGCCGGGGACTTTGGGATGGGGCAAAGCTCACGCCTCAGGGCCGCGGAGGATGAGCTTTACAGCCATTTCCATACCTGCGCTTCCCACTTTCCTGCGGCGGGGGAATGCGGGGGGGGCTTCCGCCACCGCCCCAGCCTTCGGGGCGGCTGGGTGCGAGTTTTGGCACGCGGCAGTGCCGAGCAGGGACAGTGGATTTTTCCAGCCCGGATCCAAGGGTCATTAACATGATTGCGAGGGAGCTGGCGGTGGCAGACGGGCCCCAAGCAAACGCGTAGCTGATGGTCCCGGGGGTGCTGTGCTGGCGGTGCGGCCGTGGTTACGCCGGACTGGGGGCTGAGGCTGCAGGGGCAGTGCCGGCGCTGGTGCAGACATTTAGTCCCTTCCTGCATCATGTCCCCCCGTGTTGTGTCACCCCACATCCGTGCGGTGGGGACTGACAGTCTCTTGTTTTCCTCCCAGACCACGGGAGATCCGAGGGCTGTGACCTGCAGCCAGTGACAGCGGAGCCACCCATCACCCTCTCCTATACCACCAGCACAGTGCCACGGGGCTGCATCAGCAGCAGCTCCCTGGACACTGACTATGAAATCCATGTCCTCAGCGTCAGGTGGTCCAAGGTGAGTGAGAGGGGTCCCAGTGCACCCCCCTAGAACATCTCCTTACACTGTCACTTCACACTGTCACCACAGCACTGCCATCCTGTCACTGTCCTCACAAGGTGTCCAGCTGTGAAAACTTTCCTCTAATTAAGGAGCAGTGAAAGGACCTGTATTAACTGCCTCCATGGCACCTTCTCCAGGCTTCTCCTTCAAGCACAGCCATGGGCATCTCTGCCCCTGATGGGAATTTAAAGACTTTAGAGGCAAATTCTTTAGCAGCCCATGATGCCAAGCAGATATTCCTGTGCTGGACATCTCAGGACACTCCATTTCCCTGGGGATGGTGGCCTGGTTCTGGCTCAGGACATGGGCAGAGCCATGGGTTCCCAGTGGTGACCACACTGGGGAGGGAGGGAGGGAGGGATGGACAGTGGAATGGCAGAAGGGATAAAAGGTAGAATGGAGGAAAGGATGGAGGAAGAGATGGAAGGAGGGATGAAGGAGCCACATGATTTTAAGGTGTCTAAGCAAGCAGAAACCTATCTGCCAATGTTGACATGGCTGTGCTGAGGGGTGATAACCACACTGTGGGTTCTTTGGGCAAGGATAGTGCAGGGCAGTGGTGGGGCTGGCGCTAGTACTGGCTGGCACTGTTGGGTGGGTTTCCACCAGCACATGGGTTTTCATGGCAGCTCTGCAGGACACCCTGGCTTCTATCGAGCTGGCTGGGGCCGAGCGCCCGATTTTGGCCCAGCCCTGGGCCACCCGGCGCCACACTCCCCCCTCTCTGCCACCTCCCAGCTCTCCCAGTTCTCCTTTTGGAGCAGAGGGGGAGCCAGGCCAGGAGGCGGTGGGGAGGGTCGGTTTTACAAGGACCCCTCTGCTCTAGCCTCGTGTGACCTGGCCTTGGCATCCTGGATAAGTGCCAGGGCCGGGGGTGCCCGGGGTTGTCACCAGCAGCAACAGGGGACACGCACTGATGTCACGGCTGCGGCACTGAGCCCCGCGGCGCGCAGGGGAAGCTGGGCTGGGACGCAGCTCCACTTATAGAAGAATTACTGGAAGCTGCTTTCTATAAGCAGATCCCCTTGATGAAAAAAAAAAAGGAGAAGAAAAAGAAAAAAAAACCCGAAAGGCGGCGGCGGGGAGCACCGAGGCTCCTGCCACTCGCGCAGTCAAACAATGGAGCGCCACAAAACACGCGGCAGGAAAAACAGCCGCCGCCAGCTCCTCCCCTACGCTCGGGGCCACCCGGGGTCCCTGGCCACCCACGCTTGCCACGGGGCCATGGCCAGCCTCATCTCGCCAGCCCTGTGCCCGGCACTGGCAACAGCATCCACCCACCCCCGTCCCCGGGTGGTTTTTCCCTGCCCATTGCCTGGCTCAGAACTTTGAGAGCTTTTATTCAGGCAGCAGTTGCCAAACTTAGCGCCTGAAGTTTTTACTTCCCCAGCCGGATTTCCAGCTGGAGGCAACCAGGCAGTGCTAGCCACGAGGAATGGTGTGTGCCACCACTGTGCCCAGGTATCTCTGCACACCAGTATGGACGCACCTGAGCCTGGAGCAGCTGCACCATGCTGGGATAGGGCTGGGAAACCTGCCAGGGGGATGTCCCAGTGCCCAGGGTGGAGATTCTCCGGTCTTCAGTGGGAGACATCCCAGTACCTACAGTGAGGATGCTCTAGTGCCCAGTGTGGGGATGCCCTGGCCCAGTGTAGGAATGCTCCAGTTCTTGGTGTGGGGTTACACATCGAGGGGGGGACATCCTCGTACCCAGTGCAGAGGTTACTTAGTCTCTAATTCAAGGATGCCCTGGTACCTAAGAAAGGGCTGACTAGACCCCACTGTGTGGGGTGTCCTGGACACCAGTGTGGGGATACCACTGGTCACTTGCTTAGGAGAGCCAGGGAGTGTTTTTTCCCCGCTGGTGTGGGTACACACCCATGTGGCATCCCTGCCCCCTAAGCCCACCCATGGCTGCCTCTTGCATGGCTCATCCTCAGGGCCAGTCTGAGGGCTCTCCCTGCTCCCTCTGGCTCCAGGGGGCAGCCAGGAAGGTGGGGCTTGGTGACCACAGTGGTGACACTCTCCTCTTCCGCCCCAGGCCTCTCCTCTCCCACTGATGGTGACAGTCACTCCACGAGATGATACCTGCAGGCGGTCAGCAGTGCTCGTTCTCCTCTGCGCCCACTGCTCTGCCACCATCAGCTCCCCATGCTCAAACCTGATCATCCACACCGTGAGTGCCACAGTCCCACATCGGGAGCAATCCTGGGGGGTAGCAGGGCTGGGGGCATCCATGGGGATGTTTAAAGGTGTCACTGGTCCCCCCAGTCACCAGATATGATGCTTGTGGTGCCCCAGGGAGGAGGGGATGCCTGGTGGCGCTGAACACTGGGCTGGCCAGGCAGGGAATGACGCACAGGGCTGGAAAAAGTTCCCATTTCCTCCAGCCGGCAGGAGGAAGGTCAGGGATGGGGTTTGGCTCCAGTGAGCTGCGCCGGGGTCGGGCGCTTTGTTAGCAAAATAAACCTCCTGCTTTGTTTGTGGCTAATAATAAAGTGGGCTGAGCACTCCGCGTGCCGCCGGCCGCTCTCACTGCTCCCAGCTCATAGCCCCGAAAACCCCCATTCATCCAGGCTGACACCCAGCCCAGGCTCCAGGGACACTCACCTGTTTTAGGTTCACATTTGTACCCTGCACACTGTGGGGAAAGGTTTTTCTTGCTTTCCCATGCCAGCCTGTGTAAGACAGGGATGTGCCTTGCCCCTCACCGTGGCTTAGGCTGTCACTTGGTCTACAGGACGCCCACCTCAGCCCGGAGAGCATCGGAGCATCAAACCCTAAGCAACCTATGGTCTCCAGTGAGGGGCATGTCCTGGCCTGGGCTCTGGCTACCTACAGCGGCATCACATCCTACAGCGAGCTGCAGGACCCCCGCAGGGTCCATCTCCACCTTGGAGAAGGTGCATGGGGCTGAGGCTAGCACTGGGGGGCTGGAGTGGGCAGCAATGATCTTCCTGTTCCAGAAGGGTGATAACCTTCT
Organism: Erpornis zantholeuca; assembly: GCA_013400515.1. Taxonomy (NCBI): domain Eukaryota; kingdom Metazoa; phylum Chordata; class Aves; order Passeriformes; family Timaliidae; genus Erpornis; species Erpornis zantholeuca. The sequence goes on from VZTN01028758.1 coordinate 330,904, forward strand.
GGGGCAAAGCACCTTCCTCAGGGAGATGCCATGGGGACTGATGCCCCTGGCTCTGAGCATCTCCCCACTCACCGAGCCCGGTTTTGACTTTGATGACCCCACTGCCTACACAGATGCCCACAGCCCTCCAGAATGCATTCCCCAGGAACACTTCAATGCCATTCTGCACCTTGAGACTGAGGTTTTCTTCCACGGGGTGAAGGGCTGCTCACGCAGTGACGCCCAGAGCTCCAGGGCTGCTCACATCATCCATCTGCAGTCAGAACCCAGGTACCGCAGTGCCAGTGGTGGGACAGGTGGTGGGATATGCTTGGAGATGCTTGGGAAGGTGTTGGGGTGTCTCAAAGGCAGAGCCCCACATCTCGAGTTGGATGTGGGACCTGTTGGTGTGGAATGCTGAGAACGGGGATCTTGTGGTTTTACAGCTCCCCCATCAAAGAGGTGAACCTCTCTCTGAGCTGTCCCGAGAATTCTGTCGGCAACCAGATACTCATCCTGCAGAGCAAGGCCAACTTCACCTGGTCCCTTTCCTTGAAGTGTCACATCCACTTACTGGTAGGCTGAGGGGAACATGTCTTCCCCACCACCCCTACCAAGGGGTCTGCCAGGTGCCCAGGAGATGCTGGTAGCGTGGGGAGGGTGGCAGGAGGTCATGTGGAGACATTAGACATGGGGAAGTGGTAGCCCCCTTGCTGCCCTCATAACTGGGATGAACCCTGCCTTGTGCACCCCCAGCTATCCCTGTCTCCAGTTAGCCCCTCTATGCTTCCCCCCTTTCCTCCTCACTGCAGGTCTCTGGGAGTTACAGGATGGCGTCCTTATTCCCGACGCTGTTCCGTGGGGATCTCCTGCCTGACACAGAGGAAGACCTTGTCGCTAAAGCCTTTGAGAAGAACTACAATGTTATTGCCTCCTACTCTGCCATCCCTGCCAGCTCCCACATCAGCCTGGAGATTCAGGGGCACGGTGAGGCCCCCAGCGCCCCAGGGCTGGGTGGGATGGTGGGGGGGAATCCAACCAATCCCACTCAGCCCCCCCATCTCCCTGTCCTGCAGAGACGGCCAAGACACCTGTGACAACCACTCCCCTTGTCATCACACAGCCTCCAGACTTGCCCCACCAGGTGCTGCTCACGCTCAAGCCCTGGAAGTGCACAGATGAAACCATGGAGATCGTCATCATCAGGTCCTACCTGGAGGTGAGGAGGGTAGAGAGGGGTCCCAATGTCCACCAATCACCCTCAGGCTGGGTCACTGCAACATACCAACATCACTCAGAAGTTACATTTTCCTCTGGGTGCTCAGGGTGGGTGGCACGGGGCTGTCCCCATTCAGTGGGTGACTCCAGTGTTTTTTCCCCCCAGCCCATCAAGGATGTCGTGAACATTACCCTGAGGGACATCAGCTGCCAGGCAGAGAAAAATGCCACCCACTTCATGCTGAAAAGCCCCCTCAGTCATTGTGGCACCTCACTGGAGGGAAGGGGCTATGCCAACAATGAGGTGAGAGGAGGGGCTGGCTGTGGGTGTTGCCCCCAGTCCCACTGATGGCCCGTAAGAGCTTCAGTGATTGCCGTTGGGGCTTCTCCACCAGGACCTCCTTGCTTTTGCATGGCTGGAAACATCGTATTGCATCCTAGGGTGGAGATAGAGGGTGGGACAATCCCTTCCCGTCCCGTCCCGTCCTGTCCTGTCCCGTCCCGTCCCGTCCCAACAATAGACCCTGGCAATGGGGACCACTTGACTGACCCAACCTTCCTGCCTTGTCACAGCTCATCCTCAGCCTGGCCAAGGATGCAGTACTCCGAAGTGTGCGGGTAAGGGCCGGGTTTCCCAGCGTGTCCAGGGGTGGGAGAAGGTGCCAATGTCACTGTTGGCTGGGTGCTGGGTGCCCCCTCAGTGCTGCCTCCTCTTGCAGGTGGGATTCCAGTGCGAGATCCCACGGGAGCTCTTCCTGCGCCTTTTCCCCACCGCTGCCTTCGAGGCACCACAGACGGAGCTGGAGATCAACAAGGAGGCCTTTGTGCAGGTACTGCCACTGTCCCAGTGCCCAGGCTGGGGCAGTCCAGCCATCCCTGGGCCAGTGATCCTGATGGTGTGCCCCATTCCCACCCCATGCAGGCATCCATGCGGTGGATGGATCACCCAGCTGACCTGCAGCTGAAGGAGTGCTGGCTGGTGGCTTCAGGGCAGGAGCCAGTGCTGCTGGTGCAGGGCGGGGAGGCCCGCGGTGCGGGGGTGGCTGTGCTGGAGGGGCCCCCCAGCAGCCACGGGAGGAAGGTCTGGCGCTTCCGCTTCACCTACACCATTCCTGAGGACGGACACATTCCCTTCTCTGCCATGCTCAGGTGCAAGGCCGGCTTGCAGGTCAGTGTAACCCCCCCCAGCCTGTGATGCCACCACGCTGGTCCCCATCGGCGGTAGTAGCCTGATGGGTTTGTCCTGCACCATTGGGTGATGGAGCCCATCCAGGAGCAGCATTCCCTGGTCTGGCAAGAGCCTGGGGGCCCCCAGCTCTGTCACCCTGCAGGGGTGCATGGCTTCCCCCTCTCACCCCAACCTCCACCTCCACAGAATGACACCATCTTCGAGAAGGTCCTGGAGGTAACAGTGAAAGATGCATGGCGGCCACTCAGCTGTGAGTTCAGGGCAAGGGAAGTGGTTAGGACTGGAATGGGAGTGGCAGTGCTGACAGCCTTATCCTTCCACAGACCGTGGGCTGGGGCTGGCCGCTGTCCTGGGCATCACCTTTGGTGCCTTCCTTATCGGGGCACTCCTCACTGCTGGGCTCTGGTACATCTACTCGCACACCCGTGAGTATCCACCACCCCTGGGGGACCCCTGTGGTGGGATGGAGGGGGCCACATGCATGTCCTTTACTGGGTTGCCCATTTTTTCCTCCCGGCCAAAGTCCCCAGGTGAGCCAGAGATCAGGCTGCTCCATTGCCCTCATTTGTACAGTGCTGGCAATGCTGTAGGGGAACGCTCCAGGTGTCTACAGTTCCTCAGGGTCCTTCCTACTTGTCTGGGGGCCCCTCTGCCATCGGCCCTCCCTCCTCATCTTGGTGCCCCATGCTCATCTCCATCCCAGGGGCTTAGGGGCCACCTGGGGAGTGATACAAAAGGGTTTGTGTCTGAAGGCTGGAAGGTCCCATGGGACCGAGCCAAGGCTATCACTGTTCGCCCTAAGTCTGGTTTCCCCTCGGTGTTTCTCTGTGGCGGGCGGTGTGAGCCAGGTCCCATCTCCAAACTGCAGCCAGTTTCCAGCACGGCACCGGCCTCGGAGAGCAGCAGCACCAACCACAGCATTGGCAGCACCCAGAGCACCCCCTGCTCCACCAGCAGCATGGCCTGATGCCCCTGGGCCTCCCTGAGCCCGCACAGCCCCTGGCCAACGGACTTGGGAACCCACCCCAGTGCCATTAAGCTGATTTTTTGCCCCAAATCTCAGGCCGAGCCCAGAGGGGGCCTCCATTACTCATTCAGTGAATGCTTTGGCCCCCTGAGGGCAGCCCACGCTAGGGGGGGGCACCCTGCAACCCCCTGGGGTCTTCCTCTGCAGTGGGGAGGCAGAAAGAGCAGCTATTGCCAAAGCCTCCCAAAAGGCTCCCCATCAAATGGGGGGGGGGAAGAAGTAAGTAGGTGCCCCCTGGACGTGCCCCAGCACTTGGGGTGACCCCCGTGCCCTTCCTGCATCCCCCCAAGAAGGCAGCAGGCATCAGTGGGAACAGCAAGAGGTTTATTTGCGGAGGATGGTGCGAGGCTGCTGCCCTCCCACAGAACAGTGGGCAGAACCCACCACCCCCCCAGCTCCCTGTCCAAGTTACAAACTCTTATCAATAATAATAAAAATCTTCCCTATGTTAAATTAATTGTGCCCTGATGCGAAGCCTTGCAACAGCTTGAGGCTCCTACCCACCAGCCCCCTGGGCACTGGGACCTCATCACAGCCTGGGGCAACCCCCCAAACCCTGGGGGTCCCCCCAGTCAGTCTCACTAGGGAGGGGAAGGAGGCCAGGAGCATCCCCCCACGGACAGTGTCCCAGGAAGGGCACAGGCAAAAGGCACTGGGGTGAAAACAGCCAAGCCAGGATGGGGTGGGGACCCGAGGGGATGGGGAGGCATACCCCTCCAGATGCCTCTGAGCATCACCGGGGGCAAAGCTGTTGCTTCAAGTATACAGAGGTGCAAAGCCCTGTCCCCCGTTACTGGGACAGTGAAGGGTCGAGCAGCCGGAGGGCCCCCCCCACCAAGTGCAGGCTGCCGGTTACCAGGACATGGACAACGGCTGCCTCCCGCAGCAGCACAGCCCCACTGCTTGCTGCAGGGTGGGGGTGGGCCCCCGAGGCCGCAGGGGCTGCCAGATGGGGGTCCCGGCCCTGTGCTACCCACCGCAGTGCCTGGGCCAGGCATGGGAACACGAGGGCTGGGGAATTAAGGGGTCGTGGGGCTGGGGGCACCAGGAGCAGGGAGCCTCGGACAGGGGCTGGCTGCAGCAGCTCCCCCACCCGTAGGGGAGATGGGAGCCAGGGGTCCTGGCCCACTTTCTCCTCCAGGAGTCTTGTCCACGTCTGCTGGTTCTCCAGGCAGCGGGTTAGGGCATTCTCCAACGTCACATTGAAGTTTTGTTGGTCTGGGAGGGATGGGGAGAGCAGTCAGAGATCGCAGGGAGAGCTGTGGAGGGATCAGGATGGGGGGCTGGGGAAGACCCTGTCTCCCCAGCATTCACCTGCATTGTTGGCCACTGACACCTCCATGAAGTTCGGGCAGAAGACAGCATAGTCAAAGTGACAGGGCTGCAGAAACAGGAGGAATCAGCACTGTGGGAACCCTCAGGACACACCCATGGGATTTCCACTGGCACCAGTCCCACACCAGTGGGGTTACATGGGATGGGGCAGGGAGTGATCCAAGTACCTTCCCCGCACCCAGGACTGTGAGACCCCTGCAAAGGGGAGCTGAGGTGGGATACACCCCAGGACAGCAGGGTGGGCAGACAGGACAGACAGATAGCGTGCCAGCTCCACCTTGCGGCTCCCTGCACCCACAGCAAAGTGGGTCCCAAGACAGGCAGAGAACCCAGGCATCCAGGCACAGTGACCCCCTCCGTGCTCCCCAAACCTCACCACCAGCAGCTTGAGCAGTGCAGCCGTGTCCCGGTCGCCTGTAGCATTGAAGAGCAGCACACGCACCTCAGAACCACTGCAGGGAGAAAGAGCAGGTGGCCCATGCTCCCAGGGGACCTCCAGCACCATCACCACACCCCAGCACCATGTGTTCCCCCCTTGCATCCTCTCCTTACTCGTGGAGCTCATCCTGGTTGAGGGCGGCCTGGCAGAACCAGCGGACACAGGCCTGGATGCTGCTGGTGGTGTGAGCTCCATCTAGGTACCACCTCACGGGGCCGTGGGAGAGCACCTGAGTCCGGCCCAGCCACTCTGTGTCCCGCAGGCCTGTGGGAACACAGGGCATGGCTGGGACCCTCATACCCTCCCCAACACTGGCACCCCCATGGGGATCCAGTGTGGGGCAGACTGTGCCCTCCAGCACACATGGCACTGGCTGGGGTCCAGCATGGCCCCGCTAAGCCCTGTGACATGGCGATGGGGGGTCCCAGCATGACCATACTGCACCTTGAATCATGGCATCAGTCAGTCGGAAGACAGGTGCCAGCGGCACTGGCCTCCCCACCAGCTCGGTGCTTGGCAGCACCTCCTTCAGCTCCCCAAGAGCTAGGCAGAACAGGCATCCCACTGAGACCTCAGGGGCCCTGGTGGGGCCTTGCCCCCTGTCCCTGTTCCCCTGCCTTACCCTGGAAGCTACGGCGCTGCAGCCACGTCCGTGCCAGCTGTAAGGCCAGGGCAGCGTTGGAGCGCTGGTGGGCACCCGCCAGCCCCAGCTCCAGTGCCCGGCAGCCCTCCTCAAAGTCGTCCAGCTCCGGGCAGAGGTAGAGGGGACACTGCGGGGAGAGGAGACTGAGCCCCCCGCCATGCAGTACCCCTCATCCATACCCTGCCACCAACTCACCTTCTGCTCCTGGGCTCGCTCCCTCAGCACCTCCAGCGGCCGCTCTGGCTGTGCCACAGTGAACGCTGGCACACCAGGCTGGGAAGGATAGGGGTGCTTAGGGACATGGAGGTGCTCAGGGACATGGGGGAACACACCCCAAAAACACAAGAGAGAGAAGACAGTTCTCCCTACCTTAAAAATGCCCCCCTTCTGCCAGGCAATCTTCTCCATGGTGTCCCCTAGGATGCTGGTGTGGTCAATGCCCAGGGAGGAGACCCCGCACACCACCGGCGCCCTGGGGATGCAGCATGGCAGTTTCCCTGCTGTTCTCCCCTCCACTGTGGGGAAATCAGGCCCTGGCAATCCTGGGGATAGGCTCATCCCTGCCAGCTCCTACCTGATGATGTTGGTGCAGTCATAGGTGCCACCAATGCCAACTTCCACCACTGCCAGGTCCACCTGGGGACATGGGGACACTGGAGCCATCAGAGCCACCAGCAGCATATGTCCCCACGGATTCAGGGATGTGGGTGGAGACGGGTCCCTGCCACCACCCCTTCCAAACCCACACCTATGCACACCCCCTATTTGCGGGGGAATCATCCACCTGGCACAGCATCCCATGTTTACAGCCATGACAGCCTGACCCACACAAATTCTGCCCCAAGTGGGGGCTGAATCCCATGTCCCCCCCTGTTAGGGCCCCACCAACCTGACATCTCCATCACAAGCTGGAGGCCACCACCACTGACCTTCTCCTGCAGGAAGACGTGAAAGGCCATGATGGTGAGGAAGCGGAAATACGCCGGCATGCTGGCATGCACTGGGTCCTGCCAGGCAGAGCAGGGTGAGGGTGAGCACATGACCCTGGGAGCAGGGGACCCAAGGGAGAGAGCACCCCTGTAAACCCTGCTGCCCCCACCTTGGTCTCCTCCAGGCGGTTGTAGACCAGCCAGAAGTACTTGTTGAAGAGGTCCTTGCTGATGGGCTGCCCATTGATGCGGATCCGCTCACGCACCTGCACAAGGTGAGGGGAGCTGGGGATAACAGAGCAGGAGGAAGTGTTAGGTACAGCTCCACTGGCCTCTCGAAACCCTCCTGACTCCCATGCTCACCTGTAAAAGCCCGTTTTCAGCCCATAGCTGCGGAGAATGCATTCAGTGAAGGCACATGCTGAGCCCTGAGGAGACAGCAGTGTTAAACCCCCTATTCCAGAGCAGGGGCAAACAGAGCCATGGACACCAGCAGCTCCCCCTCAGCCCCCCAATCCCCCACAGCACCGCCCACCTGCCTCACCTTGCCCTTCGTTCCCGTGACGTGGATGATGTTCAGTCGATCCAGGTCCTTGACCTGTAAGAGTTCAACCACCCTGTGAGATCCCCATGGCAGCCAGTGCCAAGCATGGCGGCACTGCTGACAGGACAGGGAGAACAGGGATGGGGATCAGCCCTTCACCTTCAGTCCGCTCCTCTCCAAAAAACCCTGCATGGCTTCCAGCTGGGCCTGGGGGTCACCACGCTCCCGCTTCACCTGCTCCAGGTAGCTGGCATTGGTCTGCAGGGTGTTGAGCATCCGGATTGCATCCTGCAAAGACCCCCAGAGTAGTCGGGATGATGCCCACCACCGCAGCCTTGGGGCCATGCCAACCGCCACAGCACCAGGTGCCAGTCTGCCCAGAGCCCGCTGCACCCTGACCCACCCCTTCGGGCTCAGTCCCCTCGGCGGTGTCATTGGTCACCCACGCCGACAGCATCTCCGCCATAGTGCCGCGGGGACGTGCCGGCAGCACCAGATCCTGTCACGGGGACAGGCTACTTATGGGCAGGGGCTACCCGCCCCTCCCCAGCTGCCCCTTGGCCCCGCGATGGGGCACGGGACAGCCCAGCGCCGCCACCCACGGCTGCCCAGTAGGACAAGGTCGCCGTCGGCGGGAGCGGGCAGCGCTCCAGTGCGCACCCGTCCTGCCGGTGTTTAATGAGCGGCGCTAAGGAAGCAGCAATGCTGCACCTGCACGGTGCACCTGGGACAAGAGGTCACCGGTGTCACCGAGCCCCCCAAACCCACGCCAAGGGGACGTGAGCCTCGAGCTGCACCGCCGTGTGCTGCAGGGTTGGCTTTGCACCAACCCACGTCCCCAGTGTGGGGACACTCCACTCAGGCAGCTGGAACCTGGCCCACCAGACAGAGGCACTGGCACCTTCCAGCTCTGCGGAGCGGGACCGCTCCCGCCTGCCCGGGGGGGGATCGGGGGGAGGGCTCCACGCCGGGGACCGCCATAACCCCCACGACAGCTGGCGCAGCACAGGACATGCCGTGGCTACCGGAGCGGCTACCGCTGCAGGCCGGGCTCACCCGCTGCTGCCACAGGGCACGGCGCTTTGCGGGGTGACCCGAGCAGAAAGCGGAGACACGTGGCGCGCGGTAGCCGGCACGGCCCGGGGCTGCGGGAGGCGGCAGAAGGGGTCGGGAGCGGAGGTGTTTCTGCCGCCCCGCGCGGAACCGGAGCCCCATCGCTGTCGCGGCCCTCTGCCCCGCCCGGTGCGCNGCCGAGGGAGGGGGCGGGCCCGCCCCGCCCCCCGGACACCACCGCCGCCATCTCTGCAACTGGCAGCGCACGCCACGTCGCATGAGGAAGGGGTGAGCGCCATCTTTGCGAGGGGCAGCGAGGCGGCCGCCCCCGTGACTATCCAGGGTCGGGAGGGGCACGGGGGTCTCGGACA
>VZTN01028758.1:339713-360630 GCA_013400515.1 Erpornis zantholeuca
CCTCCGCAGCCCCCACCCGGCAGCATCGCTCCCGCCTGGTGCCAGCGGAGCCCCCGGGCTGCCCGTAGCAGCCCCCTCTGCTCGTGGCAGCGGTGCTGATGTGTTAATCCACGGCAGCGCTGATTGCGCTGATCTCCCTCCCCCCCCGCCCCCCCGCCACCACCGAGCTGTCCATGAACAGGGCAGGGGGCTTAGGGTGCCCGAGCCCGATTTGCCCTCGGGAAGGCGAGATGCTGTCGTGCAGGCTCCCACTGCTGTCTCCATTTAGGCAGCACAACGACAGAAGGTTCACACCACTTGTTTGGGACAGGACCATATTTATCCACAATGGCACAAGTCAACTGGCTTACTGCTCCTTAATCGGCTATTTTTCCAAAGAACCAAAGTCGTCCCTCCTGCCAAAGAGACACTGTTTCAGAGCCCCAAACCAAGACAGAGATACCTTGTACATGTCTTTTATCATGCCTATTTTTTATCGTGAGAACCGCCCTGCTCACCACCGCTTCCTCAAACAACCTTACACTACCCAGGACAGGGCTTTTGTCAGTCATTGTTAACAGACAAGTTACCAAATGCTATCACCAGCTGCAAGTGTTGACTCTTGGGATCCTGGTATCCATGGGGCTCAGGGAGAAGATGGTTGGTTACAGCTGATAGCCACGGGAAACTGTGCAAGAGAGCAGCTGTGGAGGACCACTTGCTCTCTATGAATTGATCTTGACATGTTCTGGCATAAGGTGTGCACAGGTCATCCCAGTTTGTCAGGCTAGTCACTGTACCCAAAGACCAAGGCAGTGGTCTTGTTCTAGTCTCTCATGCAAAGAACTCCAGGAGAGAGCAAGGGACACGAGTCTCCCCCTGCTCCCAGCACAGTGTGCCCACCCCTGCCACACTATCCTGAAATCCCTGCAGACAGCAGGAGGGCAGGTCTCACCTCAGGCACAGGCCAGTGCTTGCCACAGCAGGCTGGGTGTATCCAATATGACTCCCAATCATGGTTTGCAATGAAGAAAGCATGGATGCCATGTGCTGTCACAGAGACCAGTGATTCCCACTGTAAATCCCAGCTACGTGGAGCATGCAGGTCTGCCAGCCACCTCTCTGGTTTGCTCAGTAAGTCCTTTTTTAGGCTAGATCCCAATCTCCAGGGAGAGCTAGTCACTCTATCCAGGATGACTGCCTTCCCCAAGACACATCTGATGACTCAAAAGCACCTGCCTTGTGCTTCAGTGCTCAGAGGATACTCCATGCAGGAGCTACAACAGACCAAGAGCGCTGAGACATCACCAAGCAGGGCAGTTACTCCCAGTCCTGCCAGTCCCTGCACCATTTTCCAAGAGCCCCAGCATGGACAGAGACACTTTTTCCATCACCAGGTTCATAACAATTGATCTGCAAGTTTAATGTAACCAATACAGACTTTTGAGGAGCAAAACAGGTTCTGAGACAAAACTGCAAGGAAACAATGTGTGCTCATAGGTGTCATCTCCCCAAGTCAAGCAGCTCTATGGTGGCTGAGAGGAGATGGCAAAGCTCTGTTAACGCCACCAGTCACTTTAGCTTGAAAAAAGTCCTTTCCTAGACAAAAAGACCTTGTCAGGACATCTCCAATTAACGTGGGGAAGCCCAGCCAGGACCCCACCGGATGTCAAAACACTCTATCAAATTCAGTCTGGTTGGTGGCAGCTGGGTTCCTGCCTTGGTTCGCCGGCTGCTGGGGCATATGCCCACCTCTCCTGCGTGGTGGGGCCAGGTACTCAAACATGGACTGGTTGTGGGTGGACAGCATGTTTTTGAGGTCTGAGGGCATGGGATCCGACCAGAAGAAGTCGTGGTTCAGGGCGTCGTCGCTGTCAATGCGCTGGGCGGGATCCAGCACCAGCAGCTTGTCAATGAGGTCGAGCGCATAGGGGTCTTTGACGTAAGCCTTTAGGCGATCCTTCACCTTCCGTTTCTGCCCCTTGGGGAGATCCAGCTTCTCGTACAGCTCATATTTATCCACATTTGGCCAAACCTGAGAAGGGGCAGGAAAAGGGGTTGGCAAGTGTCATGGTCTAGTTTGGCTTTTTAGTTAAGGAGAAAATCCACCAGTCACGGAAGAGACTCTTTTGCAAGGAGCTGACAGCTTCCTCCAGACCCGAGAAAACCTAATCAACTGCCTGTTTTGAATACTGACAACTCTGTTAGCCACTTAAGACAACTAAACACGCCTCTGTGAACACATTTAAGAACTACCAAGCCTCGGGAAAGCTCTCTGGCTTCTGGCCGTTTGGACAGGTAACTGGGGAACGCCAGGTCGGGCCAGGCCTGCCCGCACGGCCAGGCGGAGCCGAGCCGGTCCGCGGCGCGGCTCAGCTGAAGTTCTGTCCCTGCTAAGTTCCACCCGCCTCCCTCTCCCAGGGCGGCCGCCGATAATGCAGAGCTTCTGCTCCGCGCGGCCCGGCCACGTAAAACCTCAGCCGCTTACTGGAGACCTGGAGCAGCCCCCCAGTTCATCTGAGGCCGCCGCCCGGCAGAGATCATGTGACCAACTACGAGAGCCAGAGTCCTGATGCAAGGCCCGGGTAAGATTAACTCTTTCAGCGCGGATTCCTCAGAGCAGATGAAAACCTACAGATATCAATCCTCTCCCGAGTCAAAGGGAAGGAAAAGGTGAAGGCACGTAAAGAAACATCATAGAGACACTAAAGTCAGTGAAGAAGGAGGAGCTGAAGCCCAGAGAGAGGAGAATGAAGAGATGCTTCAAACCTAGAAGCTGAAATTCTTTTGGTAAGGCTAGAGAAACATCAGAATACCCTAAGACACCCTGTAATTTCATTAAAAGCATGGGGGGGGGGGCACCGTTCAAACCGCAATCATGAGCAAAGGCACCTGTGCTGAAATAAGCAAATGTTGAAGTAGCTGTGATCTAATGAAAAGTGTGAACAGATAGAGACGAGTGATGAAGATTTTTCCTCCCAGAGAAGAAGAAGATCTGTTCTCAGAAATGATGATGATCCCAGAGGCAGATGAAGAGAACCTTTGCTTCTGAACAGCTCATCCTTAAAATGGTACCCCATTAGCTAAAGACTGAACCCTCGGAAACAGTTGTGGGAAAAGCTGTAAGTCGAGGGACGCATTGCAATCAGATTCCACTCCCAGGTGGCTGATCCGCTGTGACATTGAAGCCATGAGAGAACTGTTTCTTGTGTAGAAGTCTCCATGGCATGGCAAGAGAGACTCCTCTCTATAAGTGAACAAAGATTATTGTAGAGGTGGTAAACTGACTGAAAATCCTAAGTTTTGTCTCTTTACATTGTCAGTGAGAAAGGGAAGAAGAGGTTGGGGGGATGAGAAGTGTTCTGAAGGTTTATTCTGACTCTTTATTATTTTTTCTTTTAGTTCTGTTAATCAACTTTTTTTCTTTATATACTTTAAAGTTTTGGGCCTGCTTTGCATTTCTCCTGATCCGTATCTCACAGAGGTAAATGAGTGAATAAAACCACTACAGTGGTTATGGAAAGGACAAGCCATTTTGATTCAAGCACCCTCAGGCAAACCAGGGTGAGGTCTGCTGAAATAACAATTCTATTTTATAATCTCCAAGCTGGCAGACCTTGTTCTCACAGCAACAAAGAGGCACTAAAGGCTGCACTAATGCCTGGAGACATGTGGACAAGTCAGGACAGAGTCTTCCTGGTGTGGAAACAATGGTCCAAGATTTCTGGTTCCCCCACAAAAGAACTAGAGAGCAGGGTTCAGGCCAGCTACCACATCTGGAAAGATAAAGTGACAAAACTGGTAGCTAAATAATCACCTGGATGTGGCACTGTTTATCCTTGGAAAGCAAAGCCTGCTACAATCACCAGCACTTATCTCAGTCTGGGACAGACCACAGCAGGCATCTACATGCCAAAGAAAGCGCCTCCCGTGTCTTTACATAATTAATGTGACAGCAGGATGAAGACTCTGCAGCTGCCAGCACAATATCCTGCAGATCCCAGTCCGGGCTGAGATCCCTCAGCTTACTCCCCACAAGAGGGCAGGACAGGCTCCTGATAAAAGAGAAGCGGCCAGATGCTCACACCAGAGCTGAGGCTTTTCAAGGTGATCAGTGCAAAACGTCTGAGAATAAAAATCCCCAGCCTTCTTTAAGCAGAAATTGAGGGTGTTTGTGTGAGTGACAACCCCAAAACACAGCCTCCCTGCCAGCAGCAGGCACAATCCACTGCTGAGAGCAAACAGCAGCCAGTACACAGGGCAGGGACGAGGCCCGAGTGCCTGGTCCCAGACTCTGCCCACACTCTTGCTCTCCACAGCTCATCCCTGCTCTTCCCCTCACCTCCGGCGTGATGGATCCACAGAGCTGGCTGATGAGGGTGAGCTGGTGCTGCTCTGTGTTCCCCTGCATGATGGGGCTGCGGGTCCACATCTCTGCCATGATGCAGCCTGCACCCCAGAGGTCAATGGGGGGGCCGTAGTCCCGCTCCCCTAAACGGAGATGTTGAGTTAGTCTCCCAGAGGGCCGAGAAGGGCCAAGAAGCCGGCAGAGCCCACCTAGGACTCCTCCTACCTAGGAGCAGCTCTGGAGGCCGATACCACAGGGTCACCACACGGTTGGTGTAGCGATTTGGCTGGCTGTTCTTAGCCAGGCTGAAAGCTCGAGCCAGCCCAAAGTCCGCCAGCTTCAGGACTCCATCCCTTGTGATCAGGACATTTGCTGCTTTCATGTCTCGGTGCAAGATCTGTACAAGGACAAACATTGAAGAGTTAAGTGAATAAAGTGCCCTCCTTGACTGCCTGGGGCCAGCACGATGCTCAGGCAGCAGAGGTGAAAAACAAGGATTTCCCTACAGTCTGTGCTAAGACACCTGCTCCTTGGAAAGCCACCCTCTGAGCACAGCAGGAGTCTGTCCCATTACCTTGTTCCTGTGGATGTAATAAAGTCCATTCAGGAGCATCTGCATAACTTTCTTGATCTCTGACAGCGTGAACTTGACATGGGCATTGCTGAGAAGGCCAGCCAGGTCGTGCTCACAGAAGTCAAACACAAGGTAGATGCTGCCCTTGCATCGGTTGTATGGAGAGGCTGCAGGAGAGGCACGGAGGGGCTTTCAGTGAGGGACCTTTCACCGGGTCGCAGATCCTCTTACCTCCCACCACCCTGCTGCTCATATTACACCCCCTACACAGAATCTCAGGGCATGGGAACACAGAGAACCAGACAGCCTGCAGGCCTCAAGGTCCTTCCTAAAGAACTGAGCAAAACTAGCAATACAAGAACAGGAGATGAGGACTGGTGCAGTGAATGTCATCAGACAGGCAAGGAAAGGACCTCTGAAAGCTTCACTTCGTGCTGCTCTGGGTACATAACAGCTGTGGGGTTTTGTTCTGGGTTGAAGTGTATTTTATTACCATCCTCATGAGCTGTTGAAACCAGGTGGAGCAGTGTTCCTTGCCTCCTCTCTCTGGACTATCTTCTGTTAATGGCCCATCAATGCCTTGCCCCATGACTCACCATCCCATTGTGAGATGCTCTGCCCAGAGGGAGGAACCAAGCATTCCGTCCTGGACATAAGGTGAGATTTCCAACACCAGAGCAGCATTTACCTACTGGACTCCCAGAGGATAAGAGCTACCGTTGGACCTTCAGGTGAAGACCGAACCCTTTTTCTAGAGGATCACCGCTTCAACAGGACCACTTCGCCTGGACTGCTACCACCACCCTGACTAACAGAGTGTCAGGTTGTATTCTGACCCTGTCAGTGTTCACTACTGCACTTATTCTTCTTTTTTTAAATTTTCCTATTAAATTAGAATTCTGACTTGTGATCTCCCACTGGTTTGATTTCAAACTAGTACATATTTCCTCCCTGCAAGTCGTGGCTGCCAGCCAAGCACCAGCAATAGAGGAGGCACCCACAGACACCCCTCAGAAAAAAGGCAGAAAATTAGAAGATCTGTCTAATCTCACATTAAAAAGTGATATTTCCTGCAACCTCAAACAGCATCTGTGAAAACAGACTGATTTCAATCGAAGTGATATAAAACTCCAACTCCAACTGCAATTTGAAGTCAATGACAGGAGACCTCAAGCGAAGCAATCAATTTCAATCTTGTTCCTAGAGCATACACGCAAAACATTATTAAAAAGAAAGGCTGATTTTCATCAGCTGTAATCAGCAAAACCTGCTGATCAGCATCTCCAACTGGAAAAGCTTAGCCCTCCCAGAAGCACACTGCTCTCCTCTCCATCCAGGAGGGTGCCTGCTACACTGGGTTTGCGGTTCCTCACACAGACATAGCCCCAAACACACCTTTCCAATGTAAAAAGAGAAAAGCCTAATGTTTGAGAACCATTAATGACACATTTCTACTTTAACTGAGGTCAAGGCAGATTTGGATGAAAACTGGAATACAAACAAAACATAAGCAAAAAGGGAATGAACGACATGTCTACAAAAATACTTACTTTTGGTATGCCAGACACCCAATCATCAAAGCTCTTTTAATCACACAGTGAATTAAAAATTAACTTGTTGTTGGTGTTTTTGCTCATACCTATTCAGACAGTAATCTACACAATTAATCTACAATTGAGTACTGGAGTAACTTGAATTTCCCAGTCCTAGGTCACAGATTTCTGCCTGTTCAGTGACCAGACTTTTTAAAAGACACCGGATACTGGTCAGTTTTGCTTTTATTTCGCTGACATGACTGGCTAGAGAAGGGCAGGCTGTAACATCAACTGTCGCTTTCCAAAGTATTTTTCCAGTGCAAATCCATGTAAGACAATGATATATAAACTCTGGCAAATGTTATATAGCAGTTTCACTGGAAACAGAGCCAGGGCATGTGTGCTGAGCTTGCACATGGCATGAGGTGGGAGTGAGGAGGTAGAAGAGCAGCTCAGAACTGCCCATGTGGAGTCCCAGTCTTCCCAGCACAGTTACATCACCCACAGAAAGATGCTGAGTGAGCCTCAGCTGGAGCTGTGTCATCAGCTCAGAGCTGCCACAAACCATCACAAGCCAACCAAGAGAGGCAGGTCCAGGCTCAGGAGCCTCTGCTCCAAAGTCTCTCCAGTGCTGGTTCATTTAAAGTCTCTGAGAACAGAGTTTCCCAGCATAGGCAGCATTCACTGCCATGGCACAGGCATATCCTGGAAAGACTACAACAGCTTTTTCCAGGCAAGCTTCAGCAATGTCCTGACTTATTTAGAAACTCTTTTCCAAGATAAGTGACCTGTCACCCCATGTCACAGGCAGGAACAGAGGCCTGTGCTCAGCTAGACCACCCCACTCCCACTACAAGACACCTGCTCAAAAAAGCCATCATTAACACAAGGGAGACCCTGCAAAGTACCTTTGGTCCTGCATATTTCTATGAGGTTCACCACATTCTCATGTTTGAGCAGCTGGAGGATTTTAATCTCTCGCAAGGCTGTGATGGGAAACTGGAAAAGAGAAGGAGAGAATTGGAGATGCAGGAGAGCAGGCCATCTCTGCCTAGAGAATAGGAGAGGGTTGTGACCACCCTTCTCACCTTCCACATTCACACCAGGACATGATACAGCCCAGCCTGAGCTGCAGAGCAGCCTCTCTGGCTGCTGTCTTTGCTGTTTAAGCTGCTAACTCTATTCCCAAACCCTGAGCATGTGCTTCACACATCACCCAGTTTTTCCACAAACACAGACAGCGTGGAGCCCTGTGCTGGAGGTGCTGGGGTTTCCCAGAGGAGGAGAAACACAATGGGAAGTGTCCCTTCTCAGCAGACATCACATGCAGCCCAGTCCCCTCACTGCTGCCATGTGCCTTTGCAGCCCAGCTGACAACAGGCCAAATCCAGCCATGCCCCACACTTACCCCTTCCTTCTCATTTTCCATCAACACCTTCTTCAATGCTACTTTCTTGCCTGTCTGGCGATGTTTGGCTTTGAAAACTTCCCTGTAAAAAAAAAACAGAAAAAAATCCGTGAGGAGCACAAGGAGAAAGGAGTCAGGTGCTCCTGACAAGGAACAAGCCCAAGCAAGACACACTAAAGCACCGTACAGAGAGCTCTGTGCTGAGCCAATATAGCCACATTCCCCCTGGGCCAAAGGCCCTCAGGATTCACTGAACCAACAGAAAGCCCAGAGCTCCTGCAGCCTTATAAGGATTTAGCGTATCACATTTTGAGCAAAAAATTGCCCATTTGGAGCCAGGTTGCACATTTGGAGCCAAGGTGAACATCTGGAGCCAAGTTACAGGTCCCCACCCCAACTGCTTTCAAGGTTAACCCTGCTCTGCCAGAGTTAAGAGAGAGTGGGGTCTCAGGTTGGGGAAAAGAGGGCCCAAGAGCCACACTGGTTCTCGGAAGCCAGAGGGGTGACAGGGAAAAGGACACCCGAGCAAGGAGCAACCGGGGCTGGCTCGGATGGGCGGGGGGGCTGTGCCCCGGCTGCAGGCCTGAGGCCGTGGAAGGCCGGGACCGGGACCGGGGCCGGGGCCGGGCCGGGGAGGGCCGGGGCCGGCGCGGCACTCACCCGAAGGTGCCCTGCCCGATCTTGGCGAGCTTCTCGTACTTGGAGACCTCGTCGCAGAAAGGACACTCGACCATGTCGTACTGCTTGGCCATAGCAGCCGCGCCGTTGCCACAGCACCGCGTCCCGCCCGTTCCGCCACGTGACTCGGCGAATACCGTCACGTGATCCGCCAGCCGCCTTGCGGGGGCTTGTGGGCGTTGCAGTCCGCGCGGCCACCGCCATGTTATGGCCGGCTGTCCTTCCTCGTGGCCCTGGAGCACCGGGCGGTCCCCGATGCCGGTGGCCCTAAAGCGCGTTGCCGTGTGCCCCGTGTGTGCTTAAACACGTCAGGAGTTAAGTAGCGCTTCTGCTCCTGCAGTCGCGGCTGTGACGTAGGGATGCCATGGCCAGGCAGGAGGACTTCAGGGTCTGGTTCAGGGGACCCCGAGCTCCTCCCCCGGCCATGGCTGTGTTCAGGTGCAGGACGAAGAGCTCGATCTTCTCAGGGGCTGTTGGAAACTGGTCCCCAAAGTGGAGAGCGCAGGGGGCTAAGGACAGCTGTGGCAGAGGTGGCTGCCAGCATCCTGGTCATGGGAACCACCAGCTCCCTGGCAATCGGAAACACGGACACCGGATCCCTGCTGGGTCCCGGCCACCTTGTCCTGCATGGAGACACTCCTATGGAGCACGTCAATGTCCCCAGCACGAGAGAACAGCTGGTGGGGAGTGCTCATGCTGGCAGTAATGTCACCCAGCTCTCATCCCACAGGGGCTGAGCACCAGATGT
Organism: Erpornis zantholeuca; assembly: GCA_013400515.1. Classification (NCBI taxonomy): domain Eukaryota; kingdom Metazoa; phylum Chordata; class Aves; order Passeriformes; family Timaliidae; genus Erpornis; species Erpornis zantholeuca. Next base: position 348,984 of record VZTN01028758.1, read on the forward strand.
GCATGGCAGGGTCCTGTCTGCAGGGCTGGAGCCTCATCCATAGAGCTGGAGCCTCATCCACAGAGCTCCACAACCTCATCCAGAGGGCTGTGACACTCCACTAGGGATGGCACCTTCTTCCATGGGGCTGGCACCTTCCTCCAGTGCTAGCACACACAGGTTATTGGGTGTCCACATCTGCCAGACATCCCCAAACGGAGGTGAAGAGGTGGCTCTTGAGCAGCCAGGCAGGTGCAAGCAGGCATGGGGACTGCAGGAACTGTGAGGACAGAGTGAGGGCGGACAGGGACAGCAGCGGGGCCGGGAGCAGATGACAGCACGGGAGGAAACGCTGAGCTAGTGATGAGTGACTGCGGGGCGNGGGAAGGGCTTCACAGTTAGATTCTTGTCCTTCTTGGTCCCCGCGGCCTCTGACCGGCGCGGCCATGGCCGAGGGCCAGAAACGAGGGGGCTTCAAGAAATTCAGTAAGTGGCCACGGGACAGGGTGGGTGGGCACTGGGATGCTCACCTGGACATCCCGGTGGGTAGGAGGATGCATGAGAGTTAGTGTGAGCGTGTGTGCTCACACGCTCCCCCGGTCATCCTATCTGGGGATTTTTGGAGCTGTGACAGGCTCTGCTCTTGTTAGGAAACTCATTGGGGTGAGGGGCTTTGGGGGTTTCCATCCACAGGGCTGGGTGGTGGCTTGAGAGCTGGGTGCTGTGACTGAGACCAGTCTGCTGCAGCTCAGCCATGTGCTGGATGCTGGGATGTGACCAGAGGGATGCACAGCAGGGTTTGGGGGTCTTCACTCCTTAAATCACACCCTTCAGGGTGCACAGCTGGGGTACCAGCTGGTGCTGAGGGCTGTGGGTGACTAGGACCATCATCTCAGGGTGCTCCTGCAGCACAGGGATGGGGGTGACACAGAGGAGCTGGGGTGGGAGCCTGGGAATGGATTCCCACTGGCTCTTCTGGGAGGAAGTGCTTGATATCCACCGAGAGTGAGCTCTGCAGTTTCTCACAGACCTCGGCTTTCCCCCGGAACCCCAGTGAGAGGCTGCAGAGGCCTTCACCCCATTCCCAGGACTGGGCTGTGCTCTCTGCACTCCTGCCGTGGGGCTGGTGCCAGAGGGGGGCCAGTCCCTCCGCTCCTCCTCCACTGGCCAAACCAACGGCCCCGTCCCAGCTGGGAATTTCCTTTGTGGTGGAGTGGTGGGGAGATGGGAAAAGTCCCCAGTGCTGCCTTTCCCACCTCACAGCAGCGCCAGGAGCAGCAGGTAGCAGAAAGATGCTTGGACTCCAGGGGGATGTTTTGCGCAAAGTAGTTTTGCCTCTAACTGCACTCAGACCACCAAGTTTCTGCCTTGCAGAGGGGCTTTTGGGATGCAACACCTTCCCCCTGTCCAGCTGCAGGGATGCCCCGCCGAGCCCATGGAGGTGGGAATCCGAGGGCCGAGCAGCCCCGGACACCCGGGTCCTTGCTCAGCACCTCTGCAACGTGTCGCTTCCTGCCCCAGCAAATCCGCCGTGCTTTGCAGAGCCCCAGGGCGGCATCAACATTGCAAAACCCCGGGTGGCCGCCCACAGCACTCAGGGCCGGCAGGGAAACACTGCTCAACAGCACTGCTGCCACGGGCTGGCTCACCCTGTGTACTGACACCGGCACAGACAGCAGCACCAAGGCTGCAGTGGTACACAGAGCTGAGCTGAGGCTGAGGTGTGAAATGCAAAGCCACTCGCCAGAGTTATAAATATTTCTCCGGCGAACATGTTTGTACTCAGCACTTGCAGGTGGCAGCTGGAGCTGGCGAGGGGCCGGGTGAGGAAGTGGGGAGGTTATCTCCTGCCCGCAGCAGCACCCGTGGCTGGTTCCTGCTCCACCGTGCTGGTGAGACATGCGCATGTGGGCAGGTCATGTGCGTTCAGGACCCCCATTCTCTGGGGAGATGCTGTGTCCCATTCTTGCATCCTGCAGGGCTGCCTTGAGGCTGTGAGGATGGGCACAGCCCTCCCCAGAGTCTCCCAGGGGAAGCAGGCAGGTGGATGGCAGGAGGAAAATATTTGAAATCATTTCTAGAGTTGCTTGCTCGTCTGCTCACCCCTCAGCTGTGGTGAGAAGATGCAGCCGTTAGATTTGCCAAGCCACAGGAGACTTCTGCTCCCCAAGGGACCAGGGCAGAGTTCCTGGGTTTCCAGCAGATGCCTCAAGCAGCATCACATACACCCCAGACCACAGGGATGTCATGCCAAGCTGGGACTGCACATGTGGGTGTAACAGGGTGACACCAGGCTGCACAGTGCCCCATGCCCACCCCAACCCAGGACCAGGGGCCCTGGGACCCCCCATCATCACACTGTGCCAGCAGTAACCCCACACTCATCACTCCTTTCTCCTTGCCAGAGTTTTTCAAGTTCAAAGGCTTTGGGAGCCTGAGCAGCATCCCCCGCTCCTTCAGCTTCCGGCGTGTGTCTGTGGTCCCCAGCTCTTCTGAGAGTGTCAGGCCACATCTCCTGCCTCCCCACAGCTTCCTAGGGGAACCCTTTGACAGCATCCAGGATGATCTCAACACCGTGCCCAAGAGCCCTGGCCCCTACGCCCGGTCATCAGACATGTACAGCCACATGGGCACCATGCCCAGGCTGAATCTGGGCAAGGCAGGGAAGAGCCTGGGCAAAGACAAGAGTAGCCAGAACTGCCGGGAGAAAGGGACTCCCAACAACAAAACCACCCAGACAGCCCAGGTCCCCAGCCTCAAGTGCCCTGAGATGTCCAGCATCCCTGACCCATGCACAAACTCACCCTTGGCTGCTGGACGAGCAGAGCAGGAGGAGGAAGAGGCTGAGTCTGGGGACACCCTGGAGGCAGCAGTGGCCAGGACATACCAGGTGCCTGTGGGGAAGGTCTCCTGCCCTAGGACAGAGGCACCGAGCTCCAGTCTGGCTCCAAACCCCAGCCAAACCACAAGCCCTGATGCAGCAGCTGGAGCAGAGACCACTGACGGGGATCTGCTGGAAAATGGACAAGAGCATCCTGACAAGATCTCCCCAGACAGGTATAGTTGAGGTTTGCTCTGCCTTCTGCTAAGAACTCCCGTTTGCCCCTGCAGAGCAAGAGGAGGGGGCTGGGACACAACAGGGTAACTGCAATGTCCCCCCATGCCCACAGTGCCAGCGGGATGCACCTGGCCTGTGGGACAGCACAGCTGGAGCACGGTCAGGTCAGCGGCTCCATGGGAACGAGGTTTCCTGTGGGATTCCTGTTCCCTCTTGTTTCCGGACGGGGTGGAAACATCTCGCAGCCCCGCTCTGCCCCGGCATCTCTTTGTCCTGCGGCGACTGCGTTCCAGCACCAGAATGTGTTGCTGCGGAGAGCTCACACCAGCACTGTTACAGCCTCTTCTGCTTCTCACTCTCCTCTTTTCCACTCCCTCTATCCTTTCCCCCTCTCCCGAGCAGCACTGCCTCTCCCGCGGCACAGGGGTAAATCCTGAAACCAGACGCTCTGTCCCCATTTCATCACCTGCCAGTAAACCCCCACTCTGGGCACAACACCTCCCCCCCGCCCCGGCCCCAATCCAGGCACAATCTCCTCCTCCGGGGCAATTTGGAGGCTGAGCCCCCTGAGATGACGTGTGGATTTTTTGGAGGGTTGTGACCGCAGAATCAACCAGAGGGACTTTTAGCCCCCTGCCCCTGGGCATCTGGGCATAAGGGGCCAAATGGGACCCCAGCCCAGCAGGGTGTGTGGGACTGGGGACACAGGCAAAGGCGGCTCCAAATTTGTCCCGAAAACATTTCTTCCCCTTTTCCTGGCCCGACTCTCCTTTCTCTGCACTCAAGTGGCCCCTGATGTCCCTGTTCCTTCTGCACCGCCCACGGGCTGGGGGCTCCTTTTCCTGACACCGAGCGTTCGGGAGTTCCGGGTGGCCCCGGTAAGCGGGGTGAGGAGGAGAAATTCGTGCCGGCGGTGGGAGCTAGGCTGTGCCGGCCACACATTCCTGCCGGCCGCGAAGGGAGGGTCGGAGGAGGGCTGGGACGGGAAGGAGGAGGGTCCGCCACCGCCTTGCGCGCCCCGAAGTCCCGACGCTCAGTGCAGGGCGGGTGAGCGCGCGGGAGAGCTTCTCCCCATCCCGGAGCAGAGGCACTTGCTGGATTCCGCAGGGCCGATGACAGCGTTGGGCAGAAGGTTTCCCACCCTGGGACAGGGCAGGTAAGGGGTCCCGGCCCCCCTGGCCACCCCTCGCACCCCGGCACAGTGGAGGGGATGGGGAAGGAGAGTCTGGGAAGGGGCTTTGCTTGGGGCGGGCACAAAACTTCGACGCAGATGCCGGAGCCGCTGCTCGGGTGCCGATGCCCCCAGCCCGTCTTGGTGTTTGCTTAAGGAAAGAGCTGCTGGAACCACAGCAGACCCGGTGCCAGGGGCTGCGGCCAGCTCGGAAGGCCAGAGGCTCGGAGGTTTGGGGGGCTGGTGGCACTGCCACATCCTTCGGTGAGCACAAAGCCTCGGCAGTGGCAGAGAGTCCTTGAGGAGGGTGCAGAGTGCTCACCCAGATCCTCTGTTTCCCAGAAATTACCTAGATCCCAAGCCAGCATGGCTAGGAACCAAGCAACAGTGGAACATGGGTGGGTCACATGGGTGTCTTGAATCTGGGTAATGGGGACTCGGGGTCCCAAAAATTTGGGGCCAATTGCTTTTTTTGCGTCCTGTGTGCCTTCCCTGATGATGGGTGTAGCCTTGCTGCTTGCCAGGGAAACTGAGGCACAGGAGTGACCAGAGCAGGTCTTGGCATCAGGGTTATTTCTGCCCCTCCACACTCTAACCCAGGGCCCCTACTACAGCCCCTGGCTCAGGGGTAGCCGTCTGCCAGAGCCATCCCAAGGCCAGGCCCTGCTGTGGGGCGGGTGGGAGGAAGTGGGACCGGGATAATGCTGTGCCCCAGCCCTTCCTGCTGCGCAGGCACATCCCTGGGGATGGGGACAGTCTGTTCCTGCCAGGCCGTGGCAGCATGTTCCCTAGGAGGGAACAAACATGGCGCTGGGACATGTTTTCATCTGACCCCCCGGAGTATTTCTGGTAAGGACAGTCCCCAAGACAGGATGGGCTGAGGATGCTTGTACTCAGGAGGGCTTTCCCAGAATCAGGCCTGTGAGGGGGGAAATTGTGCTGCTGTGGGACAGGGAGTGGCACCCAGCCTGTGGAGCTGCTCAGGGCAAAGCAATGGCTGTGACTCCAGCAGAGATACACTGACAAACGGGAGATGACCACTGGCAGGTCACAGGGCGGACATGACTCAGTTTCTGTGCGCGCGGCCGTGCGTGAGGCACGGGAAACGCTGCTTCCCGCAGGCACTGCCTGACACTCCCTGCAGACCCCTCTGGCAGCACTGCCTTCCAAAACCTCCCTACAAGCCGCTCTACAGAGGGGGAAACTGAGGCATGAGGTGCCCAAATTTGGTTCCCCTGGGGTACAGCTTGCACCAGTGTCCCAAGGCAGGCACACCCTGGGCTTCAAACCAGGGCTGGACCCACAGGATCCTCCTGGACTGTTACCAGCGGCCAGCCTGACACTCGGTACATTTGCACGTAATGGTGATGCCTTCCCAAGCCCAAAGGGAACAGCCACCCCATGAAACACCCACTCCCCAATACCACTGCTGTAACTCCGGGTCCCAGCAGCTCAGCCATGGCTGCACTCCAAAGGCAGCCCTGGAATTTCTCCCAGGCGATCATCTGCCCCCAAAAATGCCGTTTCCTCCAGGAATGTGCAGAACCAGGGGGGCTGCTGTCCCAGCTGCTGCCCTTCCCCGGCACAGGGGCCTCTCCTGCCCGGGCTCTCGCAGCGTCTCCCAGCTGCTCCCATGCTCCCGACTTCCTGCCCAGAGGCCCACCATCCTCCTGCCGGCTTTTCTCACGGCTCTTGCAGCACCAGGCAGCTCTGTGGCGTGTGAAGGGCAAACAGGCTGGAGAAGCAGTGCTGGGGCGGGCAGGCAGCCCACAGCTGCCCAGGGGAGTCTGCATCCATCCCTGCTCCCAAATGCTCCACTATTTTCTTCACCTCCAAAAAAGTATGGGGTTGATTTCCAGCCCCTTCTTCCCCTCCCAAGCTGGACACCAGGGGATGCGGTTTCTGCAGCTTGGGCTTGGAGAATGACAGAATTGCTAAGGTTGGAAAATACGACCGAGTCCAAACATTAACCTGGCCCTGCTATGTTCACCACTAAACTGTGTCCTTAAATGCCACATCCACATGTTTTTTAAATACTTCCAAGGGGTCCAGAAGTGGGAATTCTTCTGAAGGGCTGGACACTATAAGGGGCTCATGTAAACCCTGTCACAACTCACTGTAATGCCAAGGGGATGTCCAGTGGTTGACTCTGCTATCCCTGCTTCCCTTTGGGGAAGCCACCAGGCACCACCTTCAACATGGAGAGTGCCAATAGAGGAGGTATTTGGGTCCCCAGGGTTGCTACCAGTGCAGGACCCATGGGGAGGTTGTGTGCAGGACCCTCAGCAGTTCCCAGTATGTGTCTGACGACGTGGCTCCTGGCAGGGAAGGGATGTCCCAGGTCAGTGATGCCCTTGGATTTGGTTATTCCTTAGTTGCAGCTGCCTGTCCTGGTGTTCCAGCTGCCTGTCCTGGTGTCACAGCCTGCCATCCCTGCTGCTGCCTTGTGCTCAGGCAAGCGACCTTGGCAAACAGCAGGGTGTCCATACTGAATCTTGGCACCGGGTTCTGGATTCTGGTTAAAGACATCTGGATTTCTGTATTTTATTCTGAAATGTGAGACCTTAAGGTAGCACATCCCAGCTCAGGCTGTTACAGCCTCTCTCCTTTTGAACTCTGTTGTTCCCCTGGGACGCCTCCATACAGACACATATCTGGACCTATGAGAGCATGAAAAGCAGTCCCAGTCAGGACATCACAGTTCAGACCTAACTTTGGTAGGAGTTGGAATTCTGTAGGGTTGCACAAAGCCATAGGTAAAATCAGAAATGCTTGTCTGGGTGGCGTGTCCCAAGAGTTGCCTACTGGGAATGCAGCTCTGCCAGGGAACAGGACAGAAGGCCCCCCACCTTGGCATGTATCACCCAGCACTGTGACCTGCAGGGACCCTGGCATGGCTGCTGGATCTCCCTGGTTCAGCTCACACAGTCCCAAGCCGATTTGGGGAGAGATCCTCTAAAAATGCCTCATTCTCCCCTGATCGCATTAGGGAGGATAAGCCCTGTGCTGAGAGTGGGCACAGAGCAGGCAGGAACACTGCTGGGGCCCTGGGAACCTCTCCCAAAACCATGGCCATGCTCTTGGCACTGTGGCAAGACAAGGGGTACAGACCCCAGCTCCCCCAGCTGTGTCACCACTGCCTTTGACCTGAATGTCACAACTTACTGCCCTTTACTTATGTATTTTTATTGTTCCTCTTCCTTTTAGCCACCACAATGGCCTGGAGTCTGGCAGTGAATACGTAAAGGTAAGACACAGAACATGATCACAGCCTGCCCCAGCGGGGTGCCAGGGGTGGAGAGGGGATGGTGGCCCTGGAACTGTCCAGGTCTTACACCAGCAGGGTGCTCAGTTCTCCACCCCTCCTCCCCTCTGGTCTCTCTCTTTGGCCCTGGAAGATATTTCTGGCAAAACCAGGGAAGACAGAGGAGACACAAACCCTGCGTGGTCTCCCTAATGCTGTTCCCACAGGAGCTGCTTGCATTTCATGTTCCCAGATACTTGCAAACGCCCACAGATGCAGCCTCCTCCCTCCACCCCTACGTAAAGAAACTGAAGGGTTTGAGCCACTTTCGTGGCTGTCACATGAAAGTTGGTGTAAATCTCTCCAAATCTCTTGCTTATCCTCCAGCAAACTATTAACATTCCTGAGGGCTCTTCATGTCTGGCCAAAAATTCATTAGTGAGGCGCCTGGCTCTGGAGGAGAGCAGGCCTTTTGTAGGAGGCTGCTGGCACAATAGGGCACCAGGCAGGCACAGAGGAGTGGTGGCAGGGATGCTGTGAGGTTTGGGCACGGAGCACTGAAACCAACTGAAGTGACAGGGTGGTCGCTGCCATGCCATGGCCTTTGGGGTGTTTAAGGAGGGTTGGAGCTTCCTGAGTCCAGTTGCCCAGTGAGGATCTAATCTAGTCTGCCACTAGGCAGATGTGGTTGTTAAGTGACTTGAGGTGCCCAGCTTGGGTGGTCTAATTAGCATAGAGCCCCGCACCTTCATCTTTTGGACTCGGGGCTCCTGATGGTGGCTGTAGCCCGACATGGAAATGTGGGAACCCTCTGTGGCAGCACCAGCTGGCAAGCTTGGGAGAGAGCTGGCTGGACCCTGAGCTCATCTGCTGCTTCTAACAGGGGTCATCCTCCTGCGCATCCATCCCTGGGGCTAATGAGAACCCCACACACCGAGTCTGGCAACTGGCAGCCTCTGGGTACTGCAGTCAAGTGAGGTTTTTGATGTGTAGCAGAGCGATCCCCTGGGTGGGATGTTCTCCTCTCTGTGCCCTTAAGCCATGGGGGACTGGCAGAATGGGAGCTCACAGGGATGGAAATGGGATGTGTGCCAGGACAACAAAGCTCTGACTGCATGTATTGTGTCTGTCTGTGATGTAGTTCATTTTCCCCTGCAAAGCCAATACACCAGCCTCTATAGGGAAGGGCCCTGGACCTCAAGATGTGCAGAAAAACTCCTGCTCGCACAGGCAAGTCCTGTGAAGGCAATGAGAGGTGAGGGGAGGAACAGAATAGTTTGGGATGTTTTCCCTGGCACTGTCAGTGTGTGCACCCAGAGATAGGCACATTTTACAGGTCATGATTTAATAGACTAAAACAATATAGGTGGGGAGCAATGGGTATGGCTCTGCCTTTGGGATCAAGTACTTTTTGGTGAGCCAGGAGAATTCTCTACCATTCAGCCAGATCCCGGACCTAAGCTATCTGGCCTTTATTTCTCGTCCATCCCCAGGGTGTTCAGAAACAGCCCATGGGCTGTGATTTATATACCACTTCCCTTTGGTCAGAGAAGCAACTGATGGCTGCAGTGACAGCTACTATTTTAGTCAAATAAGTAATTATCTTGAGTGTGAGTGACTGGAACGAAAGACACCCCAGCTGATTGCAGGTGCCATGCCTGGCTGGCAGCCTGCGAAGCTGCAGGGTGCTCAGCGCCCAGCAGTGTTCAGCCCCAGGTCCTGCGGGATTCAGGGTGGCAAAGAGGCTGCTGTGCCTGCCTGTGGAGCAAGGGAGGATGGGGCTGGGATCTGCCACTGGTCCATATAGCTGAGAGGGGAAACAAGCAGAGGGGAAACACTGGTGAGGGGTGAGCAAAGGAAAGACAGGAAGAAAAGAGCTGGTGAAGGAGAGAGTCAGGAAGAGGAAGAGGATGTGTTGCAAAGCTCTCATGAGCAAAGGCTGACAGGCAGGTTTGTGTCCAGGTGTGCACCAAGGATCTGCCAAACATCAGCCCTTGAGCTTCAGCTGCAAAACGGCCAGGGCTGGTGCTCCTATCACCAGCCTGGCCTGATTAGAGGTGCAACCGGGAGCTAGAGAGGGTTGGAAAGCCAAGATCAATAAGCACTTGGTAATTAATGTGCTTTAATAATAGCCTAAGGGCTGGTGTTTCCAAGCTGCCTGGGGATATGCAGGCCCAGCTCTCTATTTCAACATCCCAGCCAACCCAGCTTTGGCCTTTGTGCTGGTGAAGGAGCTGCAGAAAGACGTTACCTTTCAGGAGAGCAGCAATCAGTAAAGCTGTTACATGTCCTCATGAGATCTCAAGGATTTTCAGCTTCCCTGTGAGGAGGGGCAGCACAGGCACAGCTAGAGGACTTCACCCTGTAGCGCCCCATGAGGCTCCTGCTCACTGGTCAGTGAAAGCCTCAATAGGAAACCGTGGCACCCATCAAAGGGGAGAAGCCCTGGCAGGAGCATGATTCACCATTGCATCTTTTTGGAGCAGCATGTCCCTGCACAATGCCGTCTACTCTGTCCCTCAGCCCCAGGCAGGAGGCAAGCAGGAGAGTCCTTGCTCCCTGCCCATGCTGGTGAGGCTGCAGGCACCCATGGCCCTGAGCATCTGCTGCCCCATGTTCCCTGCCCACAGGCTGCAAGCTGCCACCAGTTCTCCCACACATCAGCTCTGTCCTGTTCAGCCTTGCTGCTCTCCTGTCTCCTCTCTCCCCTGCAAAACCAGGGGCAGAGTGAGAGCCCAGCCAGTGCCTCTGAGCTCTTTGTTCTGTGCGGAAGAGCTGCTTGCTCAAGCAGGGACCTGTATCTCATCAGGCTTGGATGCTGTCTCCTTGCCTGGGAATGTGAGGGGCTTGTTTGAATTAATTAGCAGGAAGGCTGCAGGGTTCTGCAGTCAGTGGTGGCAAAAATACCTCTCCAAGGTCACAGTGTTGCCTGGGAGGCATGGGGGTCTTTGGGCCAGGACACACTTTGCAGATAGGAGGGCGAAGTCCCCAGTTACCAAAGCATAGCCAAATCCAGGCCATGGAGTGCAGGACAGATGTGGAGGGAGAACAGCAAGGTGTAGGTCCCTGTCACTGCTGGGGCTGGAGGAGCCCCTGCCTGTCCCCAGCACAGAGCAGCTGTCGGCAGTGGGTTCAGGCAGGGGTTTGGGGGATTTATTCAAGAGTAAAGGCTGGAGCAATGCTTTGAGTCATCAGTGCTGCCTTGCACATCCCATACGTGATACTGTGGCCTTAATTAAACCAAAGCAGAGCCTTAATTAAACACAAGTCAGAGACAGCCTACACAGGAAACAGGCAGCCGGCAGCCCGCCATGTGAGGTGGTCACTGGTGTATCCCCCAGAAAGGTATCATGTGGGGGTGAAGGAAGTCAGGATGGGGAAGAGGGGGACAAGGCTGTCCCTGACCCATGGGCATCACTGCAGGCAGGTTTGGGATGGGGAGAAAAAGGGTGCTGGGTTCCCTCAGGGTGTCTGATCCCCTCAGAGGAGCCAGTTTCTCTCAGAGCACCGGCAGCCAGGGACGCTGGTTCCCCTCAGGGGTGTCTGTTCCCCTCTGAAGAGCTGAGTCACCCCAGAGGAATCAGTCCCACTCTGGCCACGGGCAGCCGGGATGCCGGTTCCCTTCAGGGATGCCCGATGCCCTCAGAGCTTTCGGTTCCCTTCGAGGCACAGGCAGCCGGGGTGCCTGATGCCCTGAGGGATGCTGCTTCCCTTTGCAACATGAGATTGCCAGTTCCCTTTAGGGGTGCCTGATCCGCTCAGGGATGCTTGTTCCCTTTGCGACATGGGAATTGCCGGTTCCTCTCGGAGGAGCTGGTTCCCAGCTCCCCACAGAACACAGGCAGCTGGGGTGCCCGATCCCCTCAGGGATGCTGGTTCCTTTTGTGGCATGGGAGCGCAGGTTCCCCTCAGAGGAGCTGGTTCCCAGCTCCCCTGCGTACGGCGCAGATAGCCGGGGTACCGCTTGCCCCCGAGGTGCCGCTTCCTCGGTTCCCCGGAGCCGGGGCGGTCCCTCGGGGCGGGCGGGGGAGGAGCTGCCGCACCGTGCCCGCCCATCGCCGCCGACAAGGGATGAGGTAATCGGGGAAGCGGCTGAAATTGAAGCCCGGCGGCGGCGGAGGTAGCAGCGGTGCAGCCCGGGCCGGGGCAGCCCCCGCCGGGCGTGCCGCGCCATGACGGAGCGGTGCAGCCTGTG
>VZTN01028758.1:360685-374250 GCA_013400515.1 Erpornis zantholeuca
GCTCCGACCCGGGGATCCCTGCGGTGCCCCTGCTCAAAAGAAGCTGGTGCGGGCAGCGCGCCGGCCGCGCTCAACGAGGCGGCAGCGAGCGCGGGGTGAGCCGAGCAGCGGGTCGGGGGGCAGAGCTCGGCCCCTCTGCAGCCAGGGCCACTCAGCCAAAGCCACCACATCCCCAGGACCAGCGCTTTGACAGGCAGAAAAGTCTCTGCAGGGCCCCCTCACCTGCAGCAGACGTCATGAAGGGGAGCATTTAGCATCCCCCAAAAGATGACATGTGCCCGGAGCATCACTGAGCACAGGAGGGAGATTGAGCCCAGATGAACACGCAGCTTCTTGGCCCGAGTGTCCACCTCTGTGTGGCACTGCACAGGTCTGACTGGTGGGAGAAAGCTGGTATCCAACTGTCACCTGTTCTGTGGTGCTTCCAGCACTGCCACTGTCTGGGCATGAGTGTAGGTGTCCTATTTTTGGATTCTGGCATTCACACAAGGGGCCATGGGGAAAATTGGTTCCCTCCTTTACTGAGTTCAAGAGCAAAGGTGTTTAGGACTGCAGGAGCCAAGCTCTGGTCTGAAGCACGGGCTGTAGTATACTGCAAGTTAGAAGGGAGCCAGCAGCCAAGAGAGCTGGCAGTCTTATTCAGTACTCCTGCTGAGTGAGGTATGTGCCGATCTTTAGAGATTTTTCTGGATAAGACAGAGCCCAGAAGCAGCATTTCAAGTCTTGTCATGATTGCAGCTGATCTCAGTGCAAAGCCAGGGATTCTGATTGCTGGTGGGGGTGAAGAGGGAAAAGAGGCAGAGCTTTTTCCAGTTGTCCAAAGGCCACTGAGCAACATGGGGACATGCCCTTGTGCTGCACATTGCAGGGGGTGAGTGAGTGCTTTCAGCCAGCTGTTGCCAGAACAAGGGACAGACAGGTGAGCATTTGGCTCTCGTGCAGGGATGTGAGAGGGGATGAAGGGCACTCCATCGTGACCCCAGAAAGAGTTAAAACTGAAGCCCTAAGTGCTCACCTGGCTCTGACAGATCTTTCACCATCTATTTGTGTCCAAGCGTGCCCAGCAAACACACACTGAAGTCTCCATGAATGACTGGAGCGCTTCCAGCTGACAGCCGCATCCCTGCTCACCGCCAATGGCGGTGCACCCAGCCTGGGAAGCACTGACATCATTTCTGGCCAATAGCAGCTCCGAAAAGGGATGCAGCAGCAGCCGCTGCCGCCGTCTTGGAGTGAGATAAGTAATATATAGATGGATGGAAATGTGTGTATACACACACACCATCACTGCATTGGAGACCTGCTCCTCCAGGGCAGCAGTAGCGGCATAGTCTGCCATCCTGCCATACAACCTGGGGTGTTTGTCCCACCTTAGAGCACCCAGATGTTCCTGGCCAGCTGCACCCCACCCCTGGCAGCGAGATAGAATTGCTCCAGAGCTGCCACAAAGGAGCATGGGCAAGGGGAGAGGAGATCATGAGGAGCCAGGACTAGTGCTAGGAAGGGCTTTGAACTCCAGAACAAAGATCTTGAGCCGAGATCTGCCTTCAGTGGGAACTAATGGAGATATGACATAACTAAGAGATGCCTTCAGTCACCCATGCGGTGGGCAGATAGGCTGATGCATTCTCAGAGGCTGTTTAGTTTCCTAGAGTCATTGCAGGAGAGGACAGAGGAACAAGTGATTTCTTTTCCATATGACTATCAAGATCAGCAAGACAGACTGGCTCACAGCAGGACATACACACTGAGACAAAGCCCATAACAACCTGGGGGTTGTTTGTGGTGGGATTTTCTTGTGGTCATGCAGGGTGGAGTGACCACTTTTGAAGTGACCAGTGGTATCTAGACTGGTGAGTGCAGCAGTCCTGCATCAGGCAGGCAGAATGGTTCTTGGGTTTGCTGTGATGCTCAGCAAGGATGTTTGCTCCAAAATACATCACTGAAGTAGCCCATTTCCAGGTGTGGAGGAAGCACAGAAGACCCCCCATGCAAGTCCGTGGCTTTCCCCAGACACCTGTTCTCAATGGCTTGTTACTCCATTTCCTCACAGTTCTGGTTCCCAGGCCCCCGAGCTGCTCCAGCAGCCAGAGCAGGGGCAGAGAACTCCAGAAGAGGCTGGGATTTCCCTAGCAAGGGTCTCAGCACAGGGTAGGGCAGCATGAGCAGGAGGGAGAACAGATGTGCTTGGTGCCTTGGGGTTAGTCAGATATTATCAACAGGGTGAGGTGTGAGTACACCTTGCTCTACAAGCTGACTTCATCCTCATCTGCAACTCCTCCAGGCTGGGAGAGGAGAGCAGGAAAGCAGAATGGAAATCACTCGACTTTCATAAGATTACCTCTGCAAGGACAGAAAGCCAAACACCAGTCTTTGAAGCTCTCCTTAGAGCAAGCAGAGTGACAGCCACTGTTTTACGCATACCACAGGCATCAGCACCCTCCATCCCTGCAGCTCTTCCACTACCAGTTCCAGTCCTTGCCACTCAACTGGGAAGCGCTTCCTCCATGAAGAAAGCAGCACAGAGAGTCAGGGAAGCAGGCAGGAATGGAGAGCCGCAGGAACTGCCTTCTCATGGCAGCTGCCCCATTGTATAGCTGCTCCAGAGGATTCCCCAGCCCCAGGACTGTGAAACAGGCCATTGGAGAACTCTACTTTCTCTAGCCAAGCCAGCTTGGCTGCTGGTTGGGATTCTTCAAGCAAAGCTTGGCGTCATCTCTGGCAGCTTCTGAGCTGGTTTGTCTGGTGTGGCTGGTTTGGAGAACTGCTCTGATCCCCATTTCTTCCTGCTCAGCTGGAAGAGGCCTTGGGGTTCTTCATGCAGGAGCCCAGCACCGTGCACTCCAGCCAGATGCTAATAGAAGTCCAGGCTTTTCCCCACACCCAACCCACTAGTATTCAAGACCTCACATGGAGCCATGCATCTTTAGACGTTCCCTTGGCACGGCCAAGAGTGCCAAGCGATGCCTTTTCAGCACGGCGCTCAGACATCTGCTTCCACGCTCCTGACAGCGCCCGGCTGGCCTGTGCCGCCTTGCCATGCCGTACCATGCCAGGCCTTGCCAGCGCCTCGGCACCTGGCCAGCTGGCAGACTGTGAGCTGGGCTCCTCCGAGACACACTCCTCATGGAGCAGAGGAAGCTCGAGTGCTGCTGAAGGACTCAGGAAGAAACACATCCCTCCATAGCACAGGGGTCTTTTGCACCAAGGGCTTATGGGGACCCCAGTTTCCACACAGAAGGGGGAGCAGACAGCTGATTTTGACAGCATGTTGGAATAGCATGAAATACTTGCAACAAGAACCAGTCTCAGCCACATCACACCAAGGAAAAGGGCTCCCCATGATCAGTCTCATGCTGCCTCCCCAGCCATTATAACCTCACAGTCACTCCAAGCAGTGGCTTCTTGGTGGTCTTGCAAATCAGGTGGGATCTCGCTGCCCAGCCAAGGAGCCGAAGGGACAGTGCCCTCCACGTGGCTGGAGAAGGTGGTTCCTGACGCCCTCTGCTCACAACTGGGCTCCCTCCCCTATCTGTAAGATGCAAAACCATCCTTGCCTCTCCCAAACCTCCTGTTCTCTCCTGCTAGCTTTGCTTTTGGCTCCTGGCATGGATGCCAGCCAGCTGCTGCCCAAATCTGGGCTTGGAGACACTGGGCACTACTCAGCTGGACTTGTGTTTTTGTTATCCTGCACATTTGCATGGGGAGGATTTGGAGGAAAACCCAGATGTACAATGCTGAGCAGAACAGGCACTAATCCCTGCTCCAGGGGTGGTGGGGGGGGAGCTGTCATCCAAACTGCTCCCAGCTCAGCTCTAATGGCTTTCACCTGCACAGACAGCAGAGTTGGGGGCGGGGACCGCTTCACAGAGAGGGTGCTGCAGTCAAGGGTCCCCCACCATCCCTTGGCCAAGCCAGGTCTGCTCTGTGGCAATAGATTTGTCACCATGGAAACAGCATCTGCTCAGCCTGGGCCCCCCAGGAAGCAGCCAGACCCCTGCAGCATCCACTAGCTACCATTTATTTTTAATCGGGCTCAGCAGCACCGAGTGGCTTTGTCTCCAGGAGGGCCCAGAGCAACAGCAAGTGCTCAGCTCCCTACAGCCCTTGGTCAGGGGGGGACAATCCCAGCAGGTCCAGTCAACGGGACCTTCTCATATGGAGAATAAACATGGTTGGATGAGCAAGTCAGAGTTCAGTCAACCCTGTTTTCATAGGCTGCTTCCACTCTCCTAACACCTTTGGCTTGACAGGAGTTAGGAAGGGAGGAATAAGGGCAGGTCCAGGCTGGTGAGGGCAAGCCCTGGAGAGCACAGTCCAGTGCACAGGCCCTTTGCCACTGCCTCCTTCCATTTCCCCAGGCTGGAGCAGGATCCCCAGGACAAGATCTCTGCCTGGTTTGGTGGGTGAATGCAGCTACCAAGAGGGATGGAACATCTCCTCTGGGGAAGGAGAGACCTGGGGTCAGGGTCCTGTGGAGGTACTTTTTGGGGTCCCAGGAATGTTGCAAGAGTAGTGGAGCTTTTGCCTACAAGGCAGGAGAGCAGCACAGTGCACTTTACCTTGCTCACAACCAATAGAGGAGCAGATGGAATTGATACAGAACACAGAGGATGAGGCACTGGGCAAAGAGGTCAGCTCCAAGGCAAGGCCCTGATGTGTTGGCATGGGGCTGCAGCCCCCTATGCTCTGGTGAACCAGCTGCCACACAAGGCCAGCCACGAGTGCCAGCCTGCTCCTCTGGCAGTGCTAGAGCCGTGTCAGCAGGGCTTCAAGCCCATGCCTGTCCTGCAAGACGCCACCAGAATCCTGCCCCAACAGGCACCAAGGAGCTGGGTCAGCCCTCGCTGCCTCCTCACACTGGCACTGCCACCGGAGGCAAGCCAGGCCACCCAGCCACCCTCGCTCATGGGAGTGGAGGAACTGGACACCCCAGTATCCCCATCCAAGCTTCTTAGTCCATGGGAAGCATGTATCCCCCTCTCAGGATAGCACACATCTGGGATATGGAAGGAACCCAGGAGTCTTGGCTCCCAGGCCCTGCTCCATCACGCAGCTGTGTTGGTACCACAGCAGGAGCATCCTAAAGGCACTGTGTCACCCAGGAGAACCAGCCTCATTGAAGCACACAGGAACCCCAAACCTGTGCTCACCTCCCCAAACATCTACTGGCTCCACCATGCCAGCACCTGCCCTCTGGGAATACTGGCCTAGCGGCGGGCAGGAAAGGAGGCAGGCAGGCTCCAGCCAACAGAGACATAATGCCATCACCCCTTGTCTCTCCAGGGGAACGGAGAGAGCAAATTGCATCCTCCAGGCTCAGGTGCACCAGTGCTGGTGAAAGCTAATTTCTAAAAGCTAATTTCGATGCAGAAGGTTGCCTTTACATTTGTCATTATTATCTATGCTGCCATCAGGCTAAACACAGTGAGTTAACCCTTTGAAAGAGGAACTGTGGTAGATTTTAAAAGATGAGGAATAATGCAGGTTTCGTCCAGAAAGAGTGCTTCCCATAGCAGTTTGGCCCCAGAGGTGTTTAAGGGGGAGCTGGGGCAGGCTTTCTCCTGCTCAGCCACAGTTAGCTCTTAGTTGGGGCAGAGGAGCAGCACACCAGGCACTGGGTGGCCAGGCACAATAGGGATGTGCCACTAGGAGACCCTCCAGGTACTCCTGGTGACAGGATCTGGTCATCAACAGGCACATTACTACATCCTTTGCCACAAGTAGTAATCCTCACACACAGCTGAGTTACCTGGCCTTTGGGGACAGTTGTGCACCTGGCAGGCGCCACAGTCCCCACGTGGGGATCCTGCCAGCCCTTCCCTCCCCAGTCCCTGCACTGTCTGACTCTCTCTCTTGTCCTGTACAGTTCTCCAAGGAGAAATACATCCTCGACTCATCACCAGAAAAGCTTCACAAGGAGTTGGAAGAGGAGCTGAAGCTGAGCAGCACCGACCTGCGTAGCCATGCTTGGTACCACGGCCGCATCCCCCGAGAGGTGAGATGGGAAAAGTGGGTGGCTCCGGGCACCCTTTACTTGGAATGTTGTGGGAGAGCACTCTGAGGCCACACAGAACCACCAGCCTGTCCTCCTGGGAAACCTCTGGTCAAGGGCTTCATTAGCTCTGAGGTGCCTGATTTTGCCACAGCAAATGCCCTCCTATGGCTCAGAGCCAGGGGTGAGGGGAAAAAACAGTGCCCCCAATAACACCCCAGCAGAGCATCCACTAATGCCCTGTGGTCCGTCCACCATGGCTGTGGCTGAGCTGTGCCCTGTCCCCCTGACAGGTTTCTGAGAGCCTTGTGCAGAGGAATGGCGACTTCCTCATCCGTGACTCGCTCACCAGCCTGGGTGACTACGTGCTGACGTGCCGCTGGCGCAACGAGCCGCTGCACTTCAAGATCAACAAGGTGACAGTCAAGTCCAGTGATGGCCATACCCACGTCCAGTACCTCTTTGAGCAAGAGAGTTTTGATAACGTCCCTGCCCTTGTCCGCTTCTACGTGGGCAACCGCAAGGCCATCTCTGAGCAGAGCGGGGCCATCATCTACTGCCCCATCAACCGCACCTTCCCCCTGCGTTACCTGGAAGCCAGCTACGGGCTGGCCAATGGGAAGCACGGGGGACCCCACAGCCCCTCCACCCAGAAAGGGGGGCACATCAAGAGGAGGAGCATCACCATGACAGATGGTCTGACGGCAGACAAGATCACCAGGGCTGAGGGCTGCCCAACCAGGTGAGCATGCAGTCTCATCCCAGCTCAGCTGAGCAGAGAATCAGCCTCAGGAATAAGGCAGGGCAGGCTCAGTTACTGCTCTCTGGGTGCAGAAGTTTGGGATCAGGGATGGAAGAAAGAGACCAGCAGAAGCATGGTGGGAAGAACCAGTACTCAGCTGGAACTGAGGTTTTCTCCCAGGCTGGCTTCCAGCCATGCTGAGCTACCACAGCAGATGCCCAGTGAGCAATCATGACTTTTTAGCATCGCAAGCCAGAAGCCAGAGAGTGTTTTACAATCACCCAGTCCAGGTTTACCAGCATGTCAGGGCTTGTTAGAGCCATGGAGCTGAGCTTTCCCAGGCAAACATGAGAGGAGAGTCAGTCTCAGACACCAAGACAGCATTTGTTGTTTGGTTTTGAATGGCCCTTTTAATTTCAGAGCCCTTTCCATTCAGCAAATGCAAGGAGTTACCAAGTAGAGCTGAAAGCCTGGAGGAGACTGATGGGGCTGTGCTGATGGAGTCTGCACAGACTCTGGATCACAGCCTTCACAAAGCTGTGCTGTTCACATTAACTTTGGCCAGTTGGGCTTTTCCAGAGATGGAGGAGGAGACTTCCTTTGGCAGTCCCAGACTGCCCAGAGCCCTGAAGGGAAGGCAGGGCCACACACATAGCCTCACATGCAGCAGCCAAGGGCAGACCCATCTATTCCTGCCTCCAACAGGACACAGCCTGTTGTTAAGCCAAGCTGCTTTCTCACCACCCTGACCTTCTGAAGCCAAGGGCAGGGTGAAAATGCACCAGCAGAAAACAGACAACCAACTGTTATGGCTGGGAAAATGAAAACACTCAGACTTCCAGAAGAGCATACGCGTTTCCAGAAGAGCACAGATCCATCAGTCTTTCCTCATCACTCGCGTTTTCCCCAAATCCCTTATCCCTGCCACTGCTGTCCCATCCTCCTCCCACTGCTGAGGCACGTTGCTCAAGACCAACCACATCATAGCAACCCAACCCTCACCCATGGCAGGGAGGGCAGTGAATTACCTGCCATAACTCCTTGCAATCTTCCCCTCACTCAACATCTTTTTCAGCACCATTGATACACAGTGTTTTCATCAGGCCACCATTGCTGCCCCACCAGCCCAAGACCTCCTTGCTTGTTATGCAACTTCCCAAGTCCTATTTCCAGGCACTTTCCAGCTCTCCTAAGCTTTGTGTCAAAGCAACAGTTCACCTAACCAGCCCCACAGAGCTCCCAGGTAGAAATACAGTAACACACAAAATGTTAGATACCACTTTGCAGCACAACCCTAGAATATTACCATCCATGACTTCTTTGCTAGATTCACTTCCCCACAGCACCCTGGAGTGGACCAAACTCATCCCGTCCCAAGTACCTTGGCTTGGCATGGCATGGCATACTGTTACGTTGCTCTGCTCTCCTCTGTAGGACCAAGGTCCCTGCAGGCAGGTCTGTCTCTGATTTATGGAGGTCAGTGGGTAGTGACCCCTTCTGCTCCCAGCTGCTACAGGGACTGCCTGCTCGCTGCTCCAGCTGAGCTTGTTAAGCGTAGTTGTGGAAGGAGGTGATGATCCAAGGGAGGCGTCGGGGTAGCAAACCCTCATTCCAGTGCCTCTGTGCTTGCCCAGGCCCTGCTTTAAGGGACTAACCTGCACTCTCTACCCCCTCCCCAGCGTGTCCCTGCCCCACCACAGAGACATTGTTCGCAGTTGTGCTGTCAGTGTGGACCAGATCCAAGACCTGCACTCCCCGATGTCCCCCATCTCTGAGAACCCAGCATCACCTGCCTACAGCACAGGTAGGCATTCTCCCTCTCCATTCTTCTGAGGACAGTGAGGACAGTGGGGCTGTGGATCAGCCTGGACTTGGGACTGTTGTGATGCAGGGACCTGAGGAGGGGGACCTTAGGGACAGGACCTCAGCCAGTCCTCAGCTGCATCACTGTGCAGCTGTCCTGGGGCCAGGTTATTCTGTTTTGGCAGTGGGGTTTTCCCTAAGCCCCATGTCCTTGGGCTACTGCATCTGTGGTCCCTATGCATGTGTGCATCTCCAGGCTTTGATAAGTGTCTCTCCTCTGCTCCCTACAGTCACACGGCTAAAGCCACATGCCTGCCAAGCATCTGGAATCACCCCAGCCTCTCCAGTCATAAGAAGGTCTAGTGAACCCCAACTGTGCCATGGGAACAGCAAACCTCTGCCAGACCCTGCCCACAGCTCCCATTCAACTCCCTGCCATGGGTACGCCCGTGCCTCACCATCTCCCTCCGTGAACAGCTACAGCGACCCAGACACGGGGCACTACTGCCAGCTGCACCCCACCTCACCCATCAGCAGGGACCGGCCAGCCCACGACACCAAGCAGCTACCAACAAAGAGCTATGTGGAGAGGCTAAAGGTGGAGGAAGGACAGAGAGGGACTGTGGAGAACAGCTCTGGGGAAGCAGAGGCAGGGCAGAGGCTGAAAGCAGAGCTGGACTTCATGTGCTTTGTGCCGCCTACCATGGAAACAACCTCCTCCTTCAACCCTGCTGCCTTCCAGTCCCTGCTCATCCCCCTGGAAAACAAGCCTTTGGAGATGACTGTGCTAAAGAAGGTCAAAGAGCTGCTGACAGAGGTGGACGTGAAGACACTGGCCAAACACATCACCAAAGTGGACTGCCTGGTACGGCCAGGGCCAGGAGGGAGGGATGGGCACTGCTGTCCTCCAGTCGATCTGGGTTGGCAGGTATCAGTGCATCCCTGAACATCAGGCAACCCCTGAGCATTGGAGCACCCCTGCTGGGCTCTGCCATGCTGTATCAGCCAGGGCAGGCAGAGGCTGAGCTGAGGCAAGAGGCTGCCCAAGGACACTTCAGCCTCTCCTCAATTAAAAATGGTCTAATCAGCTTTCACCTTCCTTGCCAGGTCGCCCGGATATTTGGTGTGACGGTGGAGATGCAGCGGGTCATGGGGGTGAGCTCTGGCATGGAGCTGCTCACCCTTCCCCATGGCCACCAGCTCCGCCTGGACCTGCTGGAACGGTATGGCACAGTATGGCCAAAATGAGCCCACCGGGCTGCCCTGCACAGCCTGGTCCAACTCCCCTGGGTGTTCCCAGCCTGGCTTGGGGGAAGGGAAAGGAGAAGCCCTGTCTAAGCCCGCAGAGCATCACCCCTCCCTGTGCTGACCCCGCTCTGTGTCTCACCTCTTGGCAGGTTTCACACTATGTCCATCATGATTGCTGTGGACATCCTGGGCTGCACAGGCAGCACGGAGGAGCGGGCGGCCCTACTCCACAAAACCATCCAGCTGGCTGCCGAGCTGAAGAGCACCATGGGGAACATGTTCAGTTTTGCAGCTGTGATGAGTGCCCTGGAAATGACACAGGTAGGGGGACGCTCCTTTAGTCCTCGTGGCCTGGGCTCAGCCCCTTGCTCAAAATGCATCCCTCTCCCTGTGTCCCGCGGGTTCCAACACTCATTGGGATGGGTGCAAGGGGAAAATGCCCAGGGTAGGAGGCATGGGGCCACATCTGCTGGGATGCAAGCAGGGAAGGGGAAGAGCCATCCCCTCCAAGGAGCAGGCAGCCTAATCCCACCAGGATCCAATTGTTTTTCGGTGGTTGGGCTTTTTGTTTTTTGCTGGGCTGTGTTCCTGGGAGGAAATGAATCTGCCCTCCGGTACAATACAAATCAATCTCAAGGCTGTGGCAGCAGCGTCTCTGGGCCACAGTGCTCCCTTTGGAAGATGAAAAGAGATTAAAATTCAATTTTAAATTGAGCCCAGCTGGGAAGTCTTGCTTCCTGCCTGCACAAAGGAGGTGGAACAGCTGCCCCCTCCCTGAATCTCATCTTCAAGACTGCTACAACACAGGGAAGTTGTTGTCCTGGGGCACAGGCAGGGGGAGAAATCCCAAGCCCAGCCTCAGTGCCAGGGATGTGCCACCTCTGGCCGTGAGCACTGGTGGAGGAGGCCGTTTTCAGGAGCAGTAGGCACTGTTGTGTGCAAGGCTGGGGACTATGGCTCCAGAGTCAGGTTGTTCTCCCTGGTGCCTGGAAGCTGTGCTGCCCCCAGCAACTTCTACCTGCCCCATCTCCTTTCAGATTGCCCGGCTGGAGCAGACCTGGATGGTGCTGCGGCAGCGGCACACGGAGGGTGCAATCCTCTATGAGAAGAAGCTTAAGCCATTCCTGAAGAGCCTGAATGAAGGGAAAGGTAACAGAAGCAACTCCCCTTGTCTCATTTGCTTTCTCCTTCCCACTTTTGTCTGGGCATGGCATCACTGCTTGAGAGCTCTGACCCTCTCCCAGCTAGAGCCAGACACTTCCCCTCTGGCTGCTGAACCACCCCATCACTTGGCAGAGCCTGTCTGGCCTCGTTTGCCCCTTCCTTCCCAAGGAAGCATTTCATAACTAAATAAAACCAGCAGCTGAGCCAAACCCTCATACTCACATGGCAGTGAGGGCCAAACCAAGGGACAGGGCAGCCAGTTGGAAAGATGAAAAGCCATGTGTCTGTAGTGCCCGGTGCCCTGTGGTCTGCGAACGTGCTCCTCATTGCAGCCGCAGGAAATGCAGCCTGAGCAGGCCCATCCGCTTTCCCTTCCCAGCACAGCCAGAAACCCTAGCTGGGAGGAGCTGGTGTTGAACGAGGCGATGGCCCCAGGCACAGCAATCTAATAGGCACAGCAATCTAATAGACACAGCAGCTGCTGTGTCCAGCTGAGCCTTAAAGTCTCTCCTGGGAGCACGGTGGCAGCCTGGGGTCATGGCAGTGTTTGACCACATGAGCACTCCACAAGAAGATGGGGAGGGTGACGCAGGGTCACGGGGCCATGCAGGGTCCTAAGAGTGCCTCTCTTCCCAGAAGGACCACCACTGACCAACACCACCTTTCCCCACATCATACCCCTTGTGACTCTTCTGGAGCGGGATGAGGCTCTCACGGAAAGCCCTGAGCCCTGGGAGGCCACCGACAATGGCGTGGAGGTGGTCATGGCCCACCTGGAGGCAGCGCGGATGGTGGCCCACCATGGTGGGCTCTACCACACCAATGCTGAGGTGAAGCTGCAGGGTAAGCAATGGGGACAGCAGAGCCCCTTTCCCTCTGCCGCATTCCCAGTGTGCATCTCCAGCACCAGGATGGCACATCCCACAGGTGCAGGGGATCCCATCCCAGGGGATTGACTCTCCCTCTTGCAGGTTTCCAGGGCAGAGCGGAGCTGCTGGAAATCTTCAGCACAGAGTTCCAGCTGCGACTGCTCTGGGGCAGCCGTGGGGCCGAGAGCAGCCAGGCTGAGCGCTACGAGAAGTTCGACAAAGTCCTTACTGCCCTGTCCCACAAGCTGGAGCCAGCAGTGCGCTTCAGCGAGCTGTAACCCCCCAGACTGTCAGAGACCTCCAGCTCCCCACCTGTGTCCCACCAGTGGTTGTGGGGCAAGGGAAGGGACCAGACACCCAGCACCAGGAGGAGGATAAATGGCCCGGAAAGGCAATGAGGCACAGGTCGGCAATTTTGAGACAAAAAGGAGGAAAAGCAGCCACCTCAGATCTACCACCCACCTTCTTCAGGACACAAGCCAGGGGTGCACACTGCTACCCTGAAGGGTGGGGGCAATGTCTGGGCAAGCCAGCATCGGCTTCCACCACCCAGCCCTGCTGAGGTCCATGACTACATGGTGCCCCTCACCTCACCTTTTGGTTTTGTTTTTTTTCATCTCCGTCTTGCCCACAACTGCTGGGCCCTGTGTGTAAATATGTTTTCACAATTACTTCTTGATGTACAGACTTGTGAAGGATGGTCCTTGTTGTAAATAATTAGGCTTATTCATTTTGTCATGTAAATACATGTACATATCTCATGAGTTTGGTTCTTACATCCAATAAACTTTTATCCCGTTCCTCAAGGGGACCCCCTGTCCTGTGCGTGTCCTTTAAAGGAGCCCCCTGGGGGAGCAGAGCATGGGAAGGGCTGACAGGGGGAACCACATGCTGAACCCAGCCCTACCTGAGCCCAGTGACAGTCCTTCTGAGGAAGGCTGTGTGGTGTCCCAGAATGGTTTCAGGTTGCAGTGGACCACAGTGGGTCATCTGGTCCCACCTCCCTGTGGACTCCTCGCCCTCTCTGGACAATCTGTTCCAGGGCATGGTCACTGCACAGTAAAGAAGTTTTGCCTTGTGTTCAGGTGGAAGTTCCTGGGCATCAGTTTCGACCCATTGCCTCTTGTCTGCAGCACCACTGACCAGAGCCTGGTCCATCTTCTTGGCACCCCCCTTAGGTATATATACACACACCTATATATAGCCATATATACAGATTATATAGATATATAAGGCTGAGCAGAGATGCAGGATCACCTCCCTGACCGGCTGGCAATGCTCTTCCTAATCCACCCCAGGATCTCACTGGCCTTGTTGGCCCTCAGGGCACGCTGCTGGCTCAGACAGCTTGTCCATCACGACCCCTAATCCTTCTCTGCAGAGCTGCTTTCCGTGTCAGCCTCCAAGCGGTACCAGTGTTCGGAGTTGTTCCTCCCCAAGTGCAGGACCCAGCATTTGNGCCATATATACAGATTATATAGATATATAAGGCTGAGCAGAGATGCAGGATCACCTCCCTGACCGGCTGGCAATGCTCTTCCTAATCCACCCCAGGATCTCACTGGCCTTGTTGGCCCTCAGGGCACGCTGCTGGCTCAGACAGCTTGTCCATCACGACCCCTAATCCTTCTCTGCAGAGCTGCTTTCCGTGTCAGCCTCCAAGCGGTACCAGTGTTCGGAGTTGTTCCTCCCCAAGTGCAGGACCCAGCATTTGCCCTTGCTAAATTTCAGAAGGTTCTTCTCT